>OX638368.1:67436267-67967494 GCA_951812925.1 Calliopum simillimum
GTCAGTGACATACAAGATTTTGATAAAAAAAGGATATCACAGTGATATACGGAATGTAACGCTTTTTGTATATCACCATGATATCAAAAAAAGATATCAAAATGATATCAAAAAAAGATATCAAAATGATATCAAAAAAAAGATATCAAAATGATATCAAAAAAAGATATCAAAATGATATCAAAAAAAGATATCAAAATGATATCAAAAAAAGATATCAAAATGATATCAAAAAAAGATATCAAAATGATATCAAAAAAAGATATCAAAATAATATACAATTTTTGTACATTTCTGATACAAAAATGACAACCAATTTGGGTCTGATAACTAAAGCGACGCAGATTATGGCCAAATTTTGCAATATTGTGGTTAATCGTCGGCAACAAGTTTTTTTTTGTACTCAATTATATTTTTTCTGCTTTTTCACTAATTTCATGACAAAACTCACTTCTTACTAAAATTGGCTGCTCGTCCGTTTTCCATACTTTTTGTTTTCCCAGCCATAGGCCGCATGCAGCAACTGAATGGAGTGTCGGTTTTTTTGCACTCAATTATATTTTTGTGCTTTTCACTAATTTCATTAGAAAATTAACTTCTTCACTAAAATTGGCTGCGCGTTCTTTAAATAAAACTCACAAACGAAATCGTAAAATTTGACATATCAGCAGCTGATAAATTTTTGATATCATTTTGATATACATTTCTGATACAAAATTGGTATCAGCGGCTGATAAATTTTTGATATCATTTTGATATACATTTCTGATACAAAATTGACATGTTTTTCAATGATATCAAAAATATATAAAATGATATACAAAAAGAAGATATCAGCGGCTGATAAATTTTTGATATCATTTTGATATATATTTCTGATACAAAATTGACATGTTTTTCAATGATATCAAAAATATATAAAATGATATACAAAAAAAGGATATCAGCGGCTGATACATTTTTGATATCATTTTGATTTACATTTCTGATACAATGACAAGAACTTGACAAGTTTTTTTGATCGGGTAAGAGTATAGTTATTCCTCTACAATTTCGGCACTCGCCAAGGTCACCTTTTTTTTTTGGCAATTTTGTTAGCATACCATGTAGCCAATCTCCTGGCAAACACTCTTCGCTCCAGATTTTGGTGAGCAAAGAATGGAGAATTTTAGCTGATGGTGTGGGGCATACGATCGATCCCGGCGGCTATCTTATTTTTCATGCCTTGGATAGCTTTCACTATTTCATCGGTTGAAGGTGACTGTGTTTTTATTGAAATACTATTGCGTGTCACGCAGTTGTAGCTGGTGATTTTGGTTGAGAGGATGTGGTAGACGTGGGATTCAGTAAATCACAAAAATACTCTTCATCAATTTAGTTGTTCATCCGCGGATGTTAAGAGTTTTTCGTTTTGGTCTTTGGTAGGACGATTTTGTTGGAGTTTTCTGGCAGATAGTCTGTGGGTGATATCGTTAATCTGCCTGAGGTTTTAAACATTTGCAGCGCATTCTGCTTCGCTCGAGAAGTCGTTATACATTCTTCTTTGTCTTGTTTGCACGATGGCCTGACTTCTTTATAAAGAGAGTTAAAGAATTTTTCGGCGTCGTTCTTTGTCATCTAGCTTCATCGTCGTTTCTCAACTGTTTCGCTTTTCTTCTTTTTTCAACATGACCCACGTTTCCTCGCTCATCCAGTGCTTTTTGTTCGAGGGTCGGCACCAAAGTATTTTTCACTGGAGTTTAAGAAAGCAGCCTTGGTGGCACTCCATGATGTTTCAATACTTCCATCACAATCGATCGGAGCTGTTTTAAGATCTTCTACGAAAGACTTGTGAAACTCGTCGTTCTTTAGCTTAAGCACGTCGAATTTTTTTGCCACAGATTGTTCACTGAAACGTTTAATAGCGCCAAGTTTTAGTCGAATTTCCGCTACGAGAAGATGGTGATCGGAGCCTATGTCCGCAGCCTTCATTACTCGTACGTCCAGAAGACTCTTTCCATTTTCTGCTAATGCAGAAGTGGTCGATGTGATTTTCAGTGATGTTTGGAGATATCCAAGAGACTTTATGGCATGGTTTGTGTGGGAAAAGCGTATCTTCAACGACAAGACTTTGCTGTTATTGTAGGCATCAATAAGAAGCTCTCCATTTTCGTTGATAGTGCCGCAACCGTGTTAAGGTTATCTGAGCCTTCTTTGGCTTTCAAATCACCCATAACTATTATGGTGTAGAATTTATCATTTGTTTCTCTATGCGCCATCTTTGTGGGTGCATATGCTTGGAAGATGATTATATTTCTTGCTCATTCTGCACCAAATGAGCCTTCCGTTTACAGTTTTCCATTCCATTACTGCATTTCTACTTATCAAAAATCCAACTCTATCCCTGTGGATGTCATTTTGTGCTCTACCGGAGTATGGTCATTTTTCGCCGTCAGGAAGCACATATTCGCCTCCGCCACTCCATCTATACTCGCTTAATCACAATATTTCAAGGTTAAATTTGTAAAATTATCTTACGGCTTTTGCGTGGACCTTTAAGAGTATGGGCATTCCAAGAGCCGACTTTTCATCGAAAAGGTAACGTTTTTTAAATTTTACAACCATATTGGTTCCGATTATAGGAGAATCATTCCTAACTTGTTTCTTGCATCTCCAAATCCGATGCGCATGATGCCGAGGCATGTGGATTAACCACATTCTGGTGGGTACCACTTGGAGAGTTAGTTTTAGCAGAGTGAATTAATAATACGCAAACTTATTCGTATAACGACAATCAAAAAAGTGAAAATTTATTTTTCAATCAATTGCAATTAGAACATAGAATGCAAAAACATAAATACATTTTGTTCGTCAAAGATTTTACATATGCAAGTGTTAAAAAAATATTAATCCACCAGATGGCGCACAGTGATGCGATTAGTACAAGCTAGAAGGAAAAAACTCTAAATCGAATTTTTACATTCCGAATATACAAAAATATCAGATAATATATAATTAACTCATAAGTAATTTTTTATTTACCTCCGCTTTCTATATAAAATACCAAAAACCGTCAAAGTCGGCCTAAAACATGATGTTTTCCAAATTTGTGTCCATGAAATTATTTGCTATTTTCACAATTTTTTTTTAATACTTCCCAATATTGGAAAGAATTGAAAATCGGCACACATTACGGTATTTTTTATGGAAATATTATAAATTCAAAACCAAATCTCTTAAAATGTTGGTGCTATAGAATAGAATTTAGAGAGATAAATGTGAAAAAACGCCAAATTCTGCAAAACATTTTGGAAAGTAAAAAAAATAGGCCACTCCATATTTCTACCAAACTTTCTTTATTTAATCAGTGTTATGTCTACTTTAAGCCCTGGGAATGCCTAAGTGCGCAAATTTACCTTTGACTTTTTTTCTTAATCTATATGATGTTACTAAATATTGTGACGAAAAATAACAACACATGAAAAGAAACCTCACGAAAATACTCGACAGTTCGAGACGTCAATAAAACCAGTGACGCCACGAAAGTATTTGACAGTGATGCCAAGTTTTGTCAAGAAACTATTAGCCGAAGGAATCAACGAGATGTTGCCAGATGTTTCGCTAATGCAATTCTAGAACGTTCATCCGGGTATAAAAGGAGCTGTTCATGAGAGTTGTAACACAGTTGATTTTAAGCAATAAAGTGGAAAGGTTGTACACACAGTGCCTGTGAAAGTAAATAAAGTGCTAATTGAAATATATAAACAATTGTACCGTGTGAAAATAAACATTTGTGATTTAAATAAACCATTTTATAACTAAATAAAGTGTGTGTTTTTGATTGCTACACAATCCAGTGATCGAACTCAGAAAACCGTAAGAGATTGAAATTATCGTCATAAGTGACAGGAAATTTCGTAACAATTGGTGTCAGAAGTGGGATTGTATAAAAAGAATTTGCAATCAATAAAAAAAATAAAATGGTTAAGTTTCAAGATCTAATCATTGGCCAACTTAAAAGCGAGTTGGAAAAGCGGAATTTACAAACGGCTGGCAGAAAGGTGGAACTGCAGCAGCGATTGCAGAGTGCTTTTGAAAAAGATGGTCTGAATATTGATGAGTTTGACTTTGCAGAAGAGACATCGAAAGTAGAGGAAGCTTCTGGACCAGCGGCAAGTAGTGAAGTTGTGGATATGTCAAAGATCGAGCAAATGTTAATGATGATGACGCAGACAATAAGTCAAAATGCACTGCAGATTGATCAGAGGTTAAGCCAGAACGCGCTGCAGATTCGGGAAGAAATTGATCAGAGCTTAAGCCAGAACGCGCTGCAGATTCGGGAAGAAATTGATCAGAGCTTAAGTCAGAACGCGACGCAGATGCACACATTGAATCAAAATATGGAGGCTGTTCGTACGGATGTTAAAAAAATAGTAAATGGCCTCGAAGCAAAAGTGACTGAGTTGCGTGATGACGTTGAATCTTTCAAGGAAAAGTTGAAAAAGTTGAAAATAATCTTGAAAATGTTTATAAAAGGATTCAACAGTTGGAAATAAACGAACCATCAACGCAAGTGATGAGAGAAATCAGCGCAGTGATGCTTAAGGCACCCACATACGATGGAACAACGCCATTCAGTGTTTTCAAGCTCCAATTCGAAACAACATCTACATACTCATAACCTTTGGGATAACGATAGCGCAGCAGCAGCGCTTGTCGTCGCCTTAAAAGGCGCAGCTGCAGAAATATTGCAAACGGTTCCAGTGGCGGAGCAGAAAAATTACAAGGCGGTGATGGATGCCTTACAGCGAAAATATGGCAGTGACCACATGAAACAGATCCACAGACTGGAGTTGAAAAGTCGTATCCAGAAATCTTGTGAGTCCTTGCAGGAGTATGCTGCGGATATTGAACGATGGGCACATCTTTCCTATCCTGACGAGTTAAGTGTCGTAGCTGAAAAATTCAAAATAGAGGCGTTTATTGACGGCATACGGGACTCTGAGACAAAACGCGAAACAATGAGGAGCCCGAAGGCAACATTTAATGAAACAGTAATGGTTGCCCTCACTCAGGAGACGATTGCATTGACATGCCGCCCAACATTGAAAACTTGCCGGATGGAGGTGGAGGCTGAAAATAAAAATTCATCGTTTGCCAGCAGTAGCTTCAGTGGAAAGTGCTATAATTGTGATAAGCAGAGACACATGTCACGTGACTGCCGTTCACGGCGTAAACGAGCTGCATCACGTTCACCAAGAAGAAAAATTGAAAATAGGGTGAATGATGGCGAAAATGGTAACGAAGAGCAGTCGTTAAACTAAAGAGAGTCAGTACAGCGGGGCGTGAGCTGACTCCCACTTATGATTGCCCCATACTCTTAGTTTCGAAGCTCTGCCGGAATTCCAACAGCTGACTTTGGATACGGGCGCATCGCATTCAATTGTGAGGAGTGATTTATTTGATAGACGACGAGTAACGCCGTCAAATGTGATCCAATTGAGAAAAGTGACAGGAGAAATTGCGCAAATAGTAGGAAAAGTTACAACGAGTATTTCTTATCGGCAACAAAACTGTGGAACATGATTTTATTGTTGCAAACATCACCGATGAGGTTATTATTGGCGTGGACTTCATGATTCGACACGGGTTCACTTTGGACCATAAGAAAAAGACACTAAGGTATGCCAATGTGGTGTTGCCTTTGGACAAGATTTAAAAATTGCAAGAGTCTGTAGTATTGAAACTATGAATTCCCTTATTGTTGTGCACTCTCTCTCTCTTCTATATGATACAATTAACAGTTATGTATATGATACATATTGTAACTTTAGAAACTGCACATGCATAACAGATTTCTGATGACATGATCAGTTGCATATTAGCCACTGAACGGCAGTTATAATAAACTTAACTTAGAATATAAAAGCAGTGGTTTTTATTACAAATACTACATGGCGCAGCCGGTACAAAATTAGAGACTGTACCAAAGAAGAAATTATTTTCTGAAAAAGGGAACTGCACGTGGCAATCGATCATGGATTTTCCGAAGCCGGAAAAATTAAGTTTGGATGGAAACCTCAAGGAAAATTGGAAGAGGTTTAGGAGTCATTTTGAGATTTATTCGACTGCCACGAAGACAGACAAGGAGGATGAAACCATACAGGTAGCAAGGTTTCTTAGTTGCGCTGGTACTGAAGCGATAGAGCTTTTCCATACGTTTGGTTTGTCAGCGGATGACCAGAAGAAAATGACAAAGGTGATGGAGCAATTTGAAGAGTATTGCAATCCGCGTACGAACGTTATATACGAGCGGTACAGATTTTATATGCGGAACCAAAAGGAAGGTGAACCTTTCGATCATTTTCTTAAAGAAATTTGTACGCTAGTTGACAACTGCAGTTTTGGGTCAGAGAAAAAATCCATGTTAAGAGATAGAATCGTGATTGGAATAGCAGACCGCAACACGCAGACACAATTGCTGAAGAGTGACGTTACGCTGGAGAAAGCAATAGAGGCATGTCGAATAGCTGAGATGTCGCAAGTGCAGAGTAAAGTCATGCATGGAGAAGTGGCAGATGCATCAACGGCGATCCACGCAATAAAGAAGAACCCGGGAAGTAGTAACGCAATAGATTCGAGGAAATTTAATAAGAAAATTTTTAATTCTAATTCTAGAGCTTGTAAAGATAGTGCACATCAGTTTGGGAAGAGTAGTGAAAGTACGTCTAACAATTTGAATACGACGTGCAATTTTTGCAATTATTCGCATATGAAAGGACGTTGTCCAGCTTTTGGGAAAAAATGTGCTATATGTGGGAGGTTAAATCACTTTGCGAAAGTGTGCCACAAACGTAAATTGGTAAGTGATGTTGCTTTAAGAGATGAGACCACGTGTGATTTTGATGGTAACGGCAGTGAAGATGAAGTATACATAGATTCTGTGGATACTTGTGAAAATATAAAATATACTTGCTGGACTGTCAACTTGGATGTTGGAAATAATAAAGTCAAATTTAAATTGGATAGTGGGTCTCAAGTAAATATTATACCGAAAAATATTTTTGATTGTCTGAAGCCTCTCCCCAACTTGGAATCATTCTCTAGTAAACTAGAAGCATATGGTGGATATAAGCTATCAGTAATAGGGTCAGCTGCCTGCAAGGTAATATGTAATGGTAAACCATACCAGTTAAATTTTGTGGTAACGGAAAAAGGGTGTCAGCCGTTACTTGGCATTGATTCATGTATAAAATTAGGTCTTATTAAACGAGTCGAAAGCATAGATAGTGTGAATACAGATGATAAAAGGAGCTTTATTCAAGCAAATAAGGAGATTTTTGAGGGTTTTGGAAAGTTTCCAGATAAATGTCACTTAAAGGTTCAAAGCACAGCTCAACCAGTAAACAGACCTCCTAGACGCATACCTTTCGGCATAAGGCTAAGAGTTAAAGACGCTTTAGACAAAATGGAGCAGAGAGGTGTAATATCTAGATATGATGGGCCAAGTGAATGGTCTCACAATTTGGTAGTAGTCGAGAAAAAAAATGGATCTCTACGAGTTTGTTTGGATCCGAAAAGTTTGAATGATGTGCTGCTAGAAGAGCACTTTTTGATTCCGACAGTTGAAGATTTTCGTGATAAGATGAGAGGTTATACAATTTTTACGGTTTTAGATTTTAAAGAAGGATTTTGGCAATTGCAGCTTCACGAAGATTCAAAGAAATTTGTGGTTTTCAGTACACCATTTGGTTCGTACGTATTTAATGTTTTGCCTTTTGGAATCAAGACAGCAGCGGAAAAGTTTCAAAAGTTGAATGCAAAGTATTTTGGTGAGCTTCGAGGTGTATTTATATACATAGATGATGTGATTGTGGGTGGCAAAACTTTAGAGGAGCATGACGAAAATTTAAAAAGAGTAGTTGAAAGGGCAAAAAATTTGAATATTAAATTTAACCCTAACAAGATTCAGTATAGAGTCGAGAGCGTACGTTATTTAGGACATATTTTCTCAACAACTGGCATGGCCCCAGATCCAGAAAGAGTGAAAGCGATCAGTGGTATAAAAGATCCTTGCAATCAAAAAGATTTACAAAAAATATTAGGTACTGTTAACTATCTGCGATCATTTATACCCAATCTGGCCAAGCTTACGGCTCCTTTTCGTGAGCTCTTAAAGAAAAATGTGTTATTCGTCTGGAACGACTTTTATTCAAGAGTTTTGTGTGATGTGAAGCATGCAATCGAAAAAGCCACCACGCTGTATACATTTAATCCATCTATTTCAACGGTTATTCAGTCCGATGCTTCCAAGGATGGCTTAGGTTGTTGTATTCTTCAGGAAAATAAACCAATTTCTTATGCTTCAAAAAGCCTGACGAGTGCGGAAACTCGTTATGCTCAGATAGAGAAAGAGCTTTTAGCAATAGTCTTCGCATGCAAGAAGTTTCATTGCTTTATATATGGTAGACCCATTATAGTTCATACTGATCATAAGCCGTTAGTTTCAATTTTCAAAAAACCCCTCGAAACAGGTTATTCAACGCGAATTCAACGGATGAAGATTAAATTAGCAATGTATGATTTGGATGTTAGGTATATTCCAGGCAAAGATTTACATATTGCTGACTTACTGTCTCGCAGTACTGGAACTGATACAGAAGTAAGTTTAGAAGACGTTTCAACCGAGTATGTTCATTCAGTTAGCTTAGGAGATAAAACAAAAAACCTCTATATTCAAGAAACTAAAAAAGATTCAGTTTTAGAAAAACTAGTAAAATTTTATAAAAATGGTTGGCCAGTCTCAAAAACTAAAATACCTTATGGCTTAAGATTTTTCTGGAATATTAAAGAAAGCTTATATGAGGACAATGGACTTGTTTTTTATGAAAATAGAGTATTCGTGCCAGAAGCACTTATACCACATGCATTAAAAGCATTGCATGAGAGTCATTTTGGTATTACAAAAACTATTGAGCGTGCTAAGAGTTTGTTTTACTGGCCTTATATGAATAGGGATATTGAAAATTTCATCAGTCGCTGTCCCATTTGTGAACGATTTAGATCCAGTAACCCAAGACATAAGTTACTCCCACATAGCGTTCCTGAGTTTCCATACCAAAAAGTGGGATGCGATATTTTAGAATTTAAAGGAAAAAATTTTCTTATCATTGTGGATTATTTTTCTAAATGGTTTGACCTAAAGGAACTGAGTTCGAAATCCGCATCCAGTGTGGTACAAGCAATGAAGGAAATTTTTAGTTTTCATGGTATACCTGAAGAGATTATATGTGATAATCAGCCCTTTAATTCGTACGTTTGTAACAAATTTGCGGAAGACTGGGAGTTTAAGTTTACTTTTTCGAGCCCTTATCATCCAAAGTCGAATGGTATGGCTGAGAAAGCAGTTGGCATAGCTAAAAATATATTGAGAAAAGAATTAGCAAGTGATGGGGATCTATACGCAACATTACTGGAATACCGAAGCACGAAACTTGCGCATACCAATTATACACCCTCTCAGTTACTCATGAGTCGAGTATTGCGTTCTAGGCTTCCCATTGCAAAATCCCAACTGCAACCAAAGGTAGTGAGTGGTGATATAGTACAAAGTATGCAAAAAGCCAAAATAGAACAAAAACTTTATTATGACAACAGAGCAAACCGAAAAGAGTTGCTGTTAAATCCAGGTGATTTTGTTGTTTACAGAAAGGGTAAAAATTGGGAACCAGCTCTTGTTGAAATAAAAGATAAAAATCCAAGATCTTATGTGTTACGCACCGAAAATAATCAGTTAGTTAGAAGAAATACTGAGCAGTTGCGTCGATCATTTAATTCTCCAAATATTAGCAATCAAGGCAATATGGAAGGAATTAATAATAATGACGGACAAGTAACAGTTCAGCAAGAGAAAACATTAACTGATAATCATTCCACACAACCATCACAGCATCTCATGGAGCAAGGTCACTACCAAACTCGTTCTGGTCGTATAAGTAAAAAACCAAATTTCTATAAACCATAGTTAATATTTATAGTTAGATACTTATATCTTAAAAAAAAAAAAAAATATTAATGAAATGTAATGAATTATAAAAAAACAAAATTGTTAAGTGAGAATAGTCGTATGTTTAAGGTCACAATGTTGTTTTGGCATTCTTTTGTTTGAAAGAGGGAGATGTAGTATTGAAACTATGAATTCCCTTATTGTTGTGCACTCTCTCTCTCTTCTATATGATACAATTAACAGTTATGTATATGATACATATTGTAACTTTAGAAACTGCACATGCATAACAGATTTCTGATGACATGATCAGTTGCATATTAGCCACTGAACGGCAGTTATAATAAACTTAACTTAGAATATAAAAGCAGTGGTTTTTATTACAAATACTACAGAGTCTACATAAGTGAGCGCTGTCGAATCGAACCCAACACCGAAGAAATTATTTGGGCCACAACAAGTGAAGACTGTGGGACAAGCCATCTGTGGTTAGTGGAAGCAGATAAGAAAAACGTAAAGAAAGACCTGATTATTGGAAAGACCCTAGTACAACCAAGAGTGGACAGCAAAATACCGGTACGAATTTTGAATACAACAAATCAGCCGAAATGGATTCAAAAAGGTGAACTTAAAGCGCATTGTGAGAAAGTTACGGCTGTTATAAATTGTGAAAATGACCAGCAGGACACAAAAGGTACAACTTTAACAAAATCATCGGCCTTGGAAGTATTGAAGAAAGAATGGACGAAGGAGTTGTCTGCCCAGAACAAAAATAAAGCAAAAAAGTTTCTGCAAAAGCATTGGCTAAGTGGTTAAACATCGCATTGATACAGGTAATTTTCAGCCAATTTGTCAACCTCCAAGGAGGCTAGCACTCGCTAAGAGAGAAGAATTGACAGGCCTTATAGAGGAAATGGCGAAGAAAAATGTCATTGCACCATCGGAAAGCCCGTGGAGTTCACCGGTCGTACTTGTCAAGAAAAAGAACGGAAGTATGCGATTCTGTGTGGATTACAGGAAATTGAATGACGTCACCAAAAAAGACAGCTACCCGTTACCCAGGATCGATGATACACTGGATACGTTATCTGGAGCAACATTGTTTTCCACCCTGGACTTACAAAGTGGATATTGGCAGGTGGAAATAGATGATAAAGACAAGGAGAAAACTGCCTTTAGTATTGGGAATGGTCTGTGGCAGTTTAACGTCATGCCGTTTGGTCTTTGTAACGCTCCACCTACGTTCGAGCGATTAATGGAACGAGTTCTCAAAGGACTAAATGGAGGACCTGTTTAGTGTATCTCAATGACATAATCATCATGGGAAAAGATTTTGATGACCACTTGAAAAATCTGGAGGAAGTATTTGAGCGCTTGGAGGCTGCTGGATTAAAATTAAGTGCGAAAAAAGCTCACTTTTCCAGCGTGAAGTTAAATATCTGGGACACAAGGTAACGTCAGAAGGAATACACACAGATGAGGATAAAATAAAAGCTGTCAAAAATTGGCCACGACCATCTAATCTTCATGAGTTGCGAAGTTTTCTGGGCCTATGCACTTACTACAGACGTTTTGTTCCTGGTTTCGCAAACGTCGCAGGCAGTCTACATGAGCCGACACAGAAAAATCGGAAATTTGAATGGAGTAGCACACAAAAAACTGCATTCCAAAAGCTGAAAGAATTATTGTCTACAGCACCAGTACTCGCGTATCCAATGCCAGGTGAAAGGACACCGATGCGAGTGGCTATGGTATTGGAGGAGTTTTGTCCCAAGTCATCAATGGACAAGAAAAAGTCGTCGCATATTTCAGCAAAATTTTGTCGAAACCTGAGAGGAATTATTGCGTAACTCGGAGAGAGTTACTGGCAGTAATGGAATGCGTAAAACACTTCCATAAGTACTTGTATGGACAGCACTTTCTCCTGAGGACAGACCATGCGGCATTAAGGTGGCTACTTCAATTCAAGGATCCTGAAGGCCAAATCGCACGGTGGATAGAACGCTTGCAGAGCTATAATTTCACCATAGAACATCGCAAAGGAAGCCAGCATGGAAATGCGGATGCACTTTCCCGTCGTCCATGTAAAATTGAATGCGGCCATTGTTCAAGAACGGAAAATAAAGCTGGAACGATTGTTCGCCTTTTGAACGTTTTGCCTGAAGAAAAGTGGGCAAATGAGGAGATACAACGGGACCAGCGCAGTGATACAGATTTGGCAACTATAATTAAGTATAAGGAGCTGGGTAGGAAACCGGCGCACAGTGGTCTATAAGAGAGCGCTAGCCGGTCATAACTCCGAAAATTTGTGTATTAAAAGTTATATTTTTTTTTGCACAAATTTAAAGTTAAATATCTAGATAACACATTTCAAGTACCAGAATACCAAGAAGTAATACCATTTCTGAGTTTTCGCGACTTAAACTTGATGAATTCAGAAAATAGTAATTTTTTCCAAAAATCTCTTAAAATATGTGAAAGTTTAAATGAGTGTATCTTTTAAACTAAGTGGTCTTACCTCATGAAACTTATTCTGAGAATAATTTGATCTATTTGCTGAAGATTTGCATACTTAGAAGTTAGTTTTTTTTAATATAAAAAGGATATCCGGATCATCACAAAAAATCTCTAATTTCATTTCGCAAATTTACGAATTTTGCACTCTATGGACTATAACTAATATGTTTCATGGAGTTGCAACGGCTTAATCATTTAAGTATGTAATATCAGGTTTTTTGAAGGTTCTACGCATTTATCTGATTCCCCCATCACTCCCCTTCATGGACTACGGTGAGTTTCTCTTCAGCGACTTTTCTATATTCTTGCAACGCTCCAGTTTCGTAAAACTAATAACAACCAAAGTGTTTGAGGTGAAACAATAAAATTCTATTTCTGATATAGTATTAGCAGCATCTATTTATTTGTTGAAAATTGGCGTGTTCAAGTCAAGGACACGCCTGCCTCCTATATAACCAAAAATTTAAAATCACTATAACTTCGTAAATATTTCAAGTACAAAAATAATATTAAATATCTGAGTTAGTATAGACAGCATTAGGCCACTTTGTGAAATTGAACGTGATCAGGTTAAGGGCACGCCCACCTCCTATATAACCAAAATCTTGAAATCGCCATAACTTTGTGAATATTTCAGATACAACATTAATATTTAATATCTGAGTTAGTATTGATAGCATTAAGTCATTTGGTGAAAATGGGCGTTTTTGCGTCAAGGACATGCCTGCCTCCGTAAGGGACCAACATTTTAAATTGCTATAACATCGCGAATATTTCAAGTACAAAAATTATGTCTGAGATATTATCAGTAACAAATATCTATTTACTATTTTTGTTGCTAATTTAAAAACTTTGGAAAAATTGCATTGCGTTAAATCATGTTAAGTAGGCAATTACTTTGTCTTTCAATCAAAAAACGAGCGAGTTTTTTCAATTCGGCAGTGATTTTGTTATTACCGAATTCGTAATCAGCGACCTCAAAAACCTGTTTAGCCACAATTTTGTCGTAATATAATCAACTTTTTAGAAAATTGTCCGCCATTTTGGATCCGCCATTTTGTTTACAAAAAAGATGATACCGAATTCGTAATAAGCGACCTCAAAAACTCCTTTAACCACAATTTTGTCGTGATATAATCAATTTTTTAGAAAATTGTCCGCCATTTTGGATCCGCAATTTTGTTTACAAAAAAGATGATACCGAATTCGTAATCAGCTACCTCAAAAACCCCTTTAGCTACAATTCTGTCGTGATATAATCAACTTTTTAGAAAGTTGTCCGCCATTTTGGATCCGCCATTTTGTTTACAAAAAAGATGATACCGAATTCGTAATCAGCGACTTCAAAAACCCCTTTAGCCTCAATTTTGTCGTGATATAATCAAGTTTTTAGAAAATTGTCCGCCATTTTGGATCCGCCATTTTGTTTACAAAAAATATGATGCCGAATTCGAAATCAGCATCCTCAAAAACCCCCTTAATCACAATTTTGTCATGATACAAATAATTTTTAAGAAAATTGTCCGCCATGTTGGATCCGCCATTTTGATTTAAAAAAAAATCGTTTTCAGATTTAGAGTCAGCGATCCCCAAAACATAGAAACTGATATTTTTTTTTATAAAAAATAACCAGAAAAGAGTTATGACCAGCTAGAATAGCATTCTAGACCACTGTGCGGCGTGGCAAGAAATCTCAAGTGAAAGCCAAATCTGTAAAGCTTACTGGGCGCAATGGCAAAGTTTGGAGTTGCATGATGGTTGCCTATATCGAATCTGGGAAAGCAAGGATGTTAAAATTCGCTCAAAACTGCTGGTTATTCCAAAGGCAAAATTTGAGGAAATAATCGAGGATTATCACAATGGATCAAGCGATGGACATCTGGGTATAACAAAAACCATATAGTACAGGCAAAATAGGAAACGTCTGGCGATTTTTGGAAAAGTGCTTGAATCGCCTTGGTTACTGTTAAGCGTGTTAAGCTGAAGCTAAAACTCGATTTGCGGGACACAGGAGGGTGTGCGATCGCCGCCATCTTGAAAAAAAGGGTGTAATGTTCTTTCTTCATTTACATGGAAGCCGTTCATTTTTTCGGGAAAACACATAGACACTTTTGTGTTAACAATAAATAGATCTTCATTTTTTATAATAAACTTTTAACTCTAACTTTATTATTTTCCAAGTTATTAACGAAAACCTGAAAAATTTAAGGGGTTGTTTTTGTTCAATCTTGAATTGCCATCAAAGTGTTTATTTTACGGAAAATATGCTTTTATGCTTTTTTGTAGAGCAGTTTCAGACGAACAAATTGGCATATATTTTGGTAAGGGTAGAGCGTTCATATCCATTTTTGAGTGGAGTTTTTTTTGCTAAACCGACCAAGGCTCGACTTGACATCTCCGATTTGTATGAAAATTAGTGAAATGTTAGTAATTGACACACATATAACTGTGGTAAAATGATTTTCCAAAATTCCGTAAATTTCCAAGATGGCGGCCACACGAAGTTCGATACAACCTTTGGATACTCACTCATTTGAAAATTCATAGCTCCTCGGTTTTTTATTCGATTTTGATGAAATTTTCAGGGTTTCTGTAGAAAAGTATGTGCTTTTGAAAAAAAACCACACTGAAAAAAAAATTTAATTTTTGGTGGATAAAAACCTTTTTTCTTTTTCAAATCCATTTTTAGGGCTTGGTGCACCCTTTTTATTTTTTTATAAACATTTTTATTTAAAAGTAAATTTTATAACAATTACTTTCCGGTCCTCAAATTTGTGGTATGTTTTACGGTTATCAAGTTATGAGTTTTTGAAGTTGTATAATGTTGTGTTTATCATGAGTCGTTGAAGCGCTACTTTATAGGGTTGCCACCGTCCGGACGAAATTTTTTTTCAGTGAACCCTAGTGAAATTTTTTGTGGAACATTTTAACCCATTAAAAAATTCCGTCCGGACGGTGGCAACCCTATAAAGTAGCGCTTCAACGACTCATGATAAACACAACACTATACAACTTCAAAAACTTATAACTTGATAACCAAAAAACATATCACAAATTTGAGGACCGGAGAATAATTGTTATAAAATTTACTTTTAAATAAAAATATTTTAAAATATATAAAAAGGGTGCACCAAGCCCTAAAAATGACTTTGAAAAAGAAAAAAGGTTTTTATCCATCAGAAATTAAATTTTTTTTTCAGTGTGGTTTTTTTTTCAAAAGCACATACTTTTCTACAGAAACCCTGAAAATTTCATCAAAATCGAATAAAAAACCGAGGAGCTATGAATTTTCAAATGTGTGAGTATCCAAAGGTTGTATCGAACTTCGTGTGGCCGCCATCTTGGAAATTTTCGGAATTTCGGAAAATCATTTTACCACAGTTATATGTGTGTCAATTACTAACATTTCACCAATTTTCATACAAATCAGAGATGTCAAGTCGAGCCTTGGTCGGTTAAGCAAAAAAAGACTCCACTCAAAAATGGATATGAACGCTCTACCCTTACCAAAATATATGTCAATTTGTTCGTCTGAAACTGCTCTACAAAAAAGCATAAAAGCATATTTTCCGTAAAATAAACACTTTGATGGCAATTCAAGGTTGAACAAAAACAACCCCTTAAATTTTTCAGTTTTTCGTTAATAACTTGGAAAATAATAAAGTTAGAGTTAAAAGTTTATTATAAAAAATGAAGATCTATTTATTGTTAACACAAAAGTGTCTATGTGTTTTCCCGAAAAAATGAACGGCTTCCATGTAAATGAAGAAAGAACATTACACCCTTCTTTTCAAGATGGCGGCGATCGCACACCCCCCTGTGTCCCGCAAATCGAGTTTTAGCTTCAGATTAACACGCTTAACAGTAACTAAGACGATTCAAGCACCTTTCCAAAAATCGCCAGATGCTCATTTTTTTTGTGCTATTTTGCTTGTACTAATAGAGAAAATAAAGAAACGGTTTTACTGGGTAGGATGCCAGGAAACAGTTGCTGATTGGATCCGCCGTTGTGACCGATGTGCAATTGCTAAAGGACCAAGGCGACGAACTCGCGGGAAAATGCATCAGTATAACGTTGGAGCTCCCTTTGAGAGGATAGCCATGGATATAGCTGGACCTTTTCCAATCAGCAATGCAGGAAATAAATACATCCTTGTGGTAATTGATTACTTCAGTAAGTGGCCAGAAGTATATCCCATTCCCAATCAAGAAGCAAAAACAGTGGCAGACATTTTCATCAAAAATTGGATTTGTCGATATGGAGCTCCACTTGAGTTGCATTCCGACCAAGGACGAAATTTTGAGTCGGCACTTTTTAAAGAGGTTTGTGACATGCTTGGAATACAGATTCACAGCATTGCATCCTCAGTCCGATGGCATGGTCGAAAAGTTGAACCGTACTTTAGAGGAGCATCTAAAAAAGATTGTCGACAAAGGACAAAAAGATTGAGATGAGCGTCTACCAATGTTTCTAATGGCTTATCGTTCGTCGATACACGATACCACTTCAGTCACGCCAGCAAAAGCCATTTTTGGTACGGACTTAAGGCTTCCAGCAGATTTGAAGTACGGAGTAAGCGTTGTCTCAGAACGACCCATGCTGACGATTACATGTCGCGAAAAAGAGAAGAACTGGCTGATATATTGGGTGTACAACTTAAAAACCGGAATTTTCTAGCGAAATTTGATGCTTTATTGTGGAAAAATGTTACAATATATTTTATTCAAAGTAATGTCCATTGGAAGCTACAACATTTCCCCATCTTTCAGGCAATTTATGAATTCCATCCCAAAAAATGGCTTGGCGGCCAAAAATGAATCTATTCAATTTCGGATGCCTTGCTCTGATGTGAAGCGTATTCCGGTGAGGGCGTTTTGCATCGAGCGAAATAAATGAAAGTCAGACGGAGCAAGGTCCGGACTATAAGGCGGGTGAGCCAAAACTTCCCATCCACTATTTTCCAAATAGTTTTTCACGGGTCTTGCAACATGCGGCCGAGCGTTGTCATGATGAAAAAATATTGCTTCGTGTCTGGTCGCATTTTCCGGGCGTTTTTCGATGATGGCACGCTTCAAACGTATTAATTGTGTTCGGTACAGGTCACCTGTGATTGTCTGGCCCGATTTCAACAACTCATAATATAACGGCCCCTTCTGATCCCACCAAATACACAGCATAACCTTTGCGCCATGGATATTTGGCTTCGAGGTTGATTTGGCTGGTTGGCCGGGTTTCGCCTATGACTTTTTGCGCTTGGGATTGTCATAATGGATCCATTTTCCATCCCCAGTCACAATCCGATGCAAAAATGATTTGTTTTTATGGCGCTCAAGCAGCATTTCAGACATACAGAAGCGCCGTTCAACGTCTCTCGGCTTCAACTCATAGGGGACCCAATTACCTTGCTTCTGAATGTATCCGGCGGCTTTCAAACGTTTCGAAATGGCTTGCTGAGTTACTCCCAACGATTTGGCAAGCTCGTCTTGTGTTTGACACGAATCCTCATCGAGTAGCTTCTCTAATTTTTCGTCTTCATACTTTTTTGGCTGTCCTGGGCGTTCTTTGTCCTTGATGTCAAAATCGGCACTTTTGAAGCGTTTAAACCATTCAAAACACTGTGTTTTTCCTAAAGCATCGTCGCCATAAACTGCTACAAGCAAACTATGACTTTCCGCAGCAGTTTTCTTTGCAAAAAAATGACCCAACAGAACCTCCCGCAAATGCTGTCTTTTTCTCGAATTTTCGAAATTATTCATCGTGAAAAATAATAATGATGCACACAAGATAAAATTGTTTTGTTGACTGATTTTGACAGCTGTCAAATGTACCTTCAAAATGACATATATATAAAGTTCGAGCTTTCACGATATTTGTTAGTACGGACATCCACCGTCAAATTCCGGTTTTTAAGTTGTACAATACATGAGCTTAGCAGGAGACGTACTCAATTGGCTAGCGACAAGATGAAAGCTCGATATGATCTGCGAGCAAATACTGAAGGGTTCAAAGAAGGTCAATTAGTGCTGCTACACAACCCACAACGAAAACGAGGCTTGTCCCCTAAATTACAGACTCACTGGGAGGGACCTTACTGGATCGTCACAAGGATAAACGATGTTGTGTATCGAATTCAAAAATACCCCGGTAACAAAGGTAAATTAAAAGTGGTACACATTGAAAGACTAACGCCATATGGAGGCGACAGTGAGTCTCTTGTTCGGGACGAACAATTTTAAGAGGAGGGCAGTGTGACGAAAAATAACAACACATGAAAAGAAACCTCACGAAAATACTCGACAGTTCGAGACGTCAATAAAACCAGTGACGTCACGAAAGTATTTGACAGTGATGTCAAGTTTTGTCAAGAAACTATTAGCCGAAGGAATCAACGAGATGTTGCCAGATGTTTCGCTAATGCAATTCTAGAACGTTCATATGGGTATAAAAGGAGCTGTTCATGAGAGTTGCAACACAGTTGATTTTAAGCAATACTAGCAAAAAGGTTGTACACACAGTGCCAGTGAAAGTAAATTAAGTGCTAATTGTAATATTAGATTTTGAATGTAATAAATAGTGAAATAAACAATTGTACCGTGTGAAAATAAACATTTGTGATTTAAATAAATCATTTTATAACTAAATAAAGTGAGTGTTTTTGATTGCTACACAATCCAGTGATCGAACTCAGAAAACAGTAAGAGATTGAAATTATCGTCATAGAGACGGGAAATTTCGTTACAATATGATAGGACAAAGGAATACGTGTACAACACTTAGGGAAAGACATAAAGACACATTTATTGAAATTAAGGGACAAAAATTTATTATTGCACAATAGAAAGAGCTTGTCAGCACCACATTGCAAACGAGTAACATCAGATTAATTTTTAATTTTTAAAAAGATTTTAAGATCATCTGCATATAATTAACATTTAGAGTAGCAAGACAAACAAGTAATATCATTAATGAAAATAATAAACAATAAAGGACCCAGAATGCTGCCTTGCGGGACACCAGATGTAGCAAAAAATGGAAGGGACTTAACATTATCAAACAACTCAATACATTGACGATTTGACAGATAAGATTCTAACCATTTTAAAAAGTTGGAATGAAAACCTAATAATCTATATTTATGAATTAAAAGAGAATGGGGGATTTTATCGAATGCTTTGGAAAAGTCAGTGTAAATTACGTCTATCTGACAACCATCTTGGAAACCTGAAAGGCAATTTTCAGAGAATAATGCTAAATTAGACACAGTTGAGCATTCCGAAACAAACCCATGTTGACAAGAGGAAATTATGTTTTTAACCATAAAAGACAGTTTCTCTTTAACAATAGCCTCAAATAGTTTTGAGATTGTAGTTAACTTCGAAATAGGTCTATAATTAGCAACATTATTTTTTGCACCAGACTTAAACACAGGTGTGATGCATTAGTAAAAACACCAGAACGCAAAGAAGAGTTAAATATTAACATTATAAGATATGCTAAATAAATAGCGCAATTTTTAATGAAAAATGCAGAAAACCTATCAGTGTCAACTGAAGTCGAGTTTTTTAAATTATTGATTCCATTCAAAACATCCGTAACAGTTAAGGAAGGGGAACCAAAATTTAAAGGGGTGTCAGATATATCAGTAGAATTAAAATTATTGTTGATATTATCCAATTCAAAATTGACCTTAAAAAAGTCAGCAAAAAGATTTGCAGTACAGATCGCCTCATCCGACAGTTGATTATTCAAAAACGTAGAAGATAGAATATTAGAACATCCCCGTTTTGGCTTAATGAAACGTCAAAAAAAATTTGGGTTTGATTTAATATTTGTTTCAAATCTCGAAATATACTGGCGGTATAGGAACTTATCCAGAAAGTTGAACTCTCTCATATAATGCCTATATTTCAAAAAGTATGTTTATGTTATAAATGATTACTTAGTATGAATAGTCAAACTTTATTATGCAACTATGCAACTCTATGTAACTACTTTTTATGCAACCCTGCATTATTCTAACATTGTCAATTATCGTGAACTCTCAATAAAAGCCCAAGATACAATTGTGCGAGAAGCGTGCGTGCGCGACGCTCTAGCTTTCAAAAAAATATTCAATACACGTAGACGAATGGGGCAATTTACAATACTGCGTCTGCGAGATGCGAGAGATATCACGCACGCAACAGTTTTCGAAAAAATGAAAATTGATGTGCGAGAGCAAACATTTTAAGCTGTCAATTTTTTGTTGATTGTAAAAAAAAAAATTATTTGTGCATTGAAAAGTGAAAATATAAAGAAAATAAAACAAAAATAAAAAAAAAAAAATAATTGAAACAATTTTTTTTCGAATTTTTTTTTATTTTGACATACATTTTTTCGTTTTCCTTGTATTGTATTTTGACAGTCGCAACGCAGACGTGTCTCGCATTATTGTATATTGGGTTGCGCTGCGATATTGCAGACCAGCATCGCACTCGGACTCGCATCTCGCTCTCGCACAATTGTATCTTGGGCTAAAGTCAGTTTTCTTTAACCATCAATCGCGACGGACGTTTTAATTTATCAGTGGCGACGAGGACAAAGGAAAACTAGTAAGGGTGTAACATTTGGCCCGGCCAAACATTAAATACCCTACACTGCAGTATTTCGAAAATTTTGCTAATATGGGAGGTGCCACGCCCTTTTGTCCGAGTTCACCCAGTTTTTTGTCAGAGTTTGAATTTATAGTTCTTAGTATTTGAGTGAAATTTGGTTGAATTATCTCAAAAACTGTTTCCAGTATAGCGTTTTAAACCTTTTGCTTATATGGGAGGTGCCACACCCTCTTGTCCGATTTTATCCAGTTTTTGTTTAAAGCTTGCATTTATAATTTTAAGTGTCTAAGTAAAATTAAGTTCGATTATCTCAAAAAACGCTTTCAGTATAGCGTTTTGAAGCTTTTGCTTATATGAGAGGTGCCACGCCCTCTTGTTCGAATTCGCCCAGTTTAGGCTCAGAGCTTGCGCTTAAAATTCGTAGTATTTATGTGTATTTTGGTTGCATTATCGTGAAAAATAATCCAAAAGTAGCATTTTGAATATATTTTTTGTATGGGCGGCAGGCGTGTCCGTTGACCGATTTCAGCCATTTTCAATCCCTCGAGCTAACTTTGACGACGGAGACTGTGCACCAAATTTCATTGAATTATCTTGCTTAGTTTTCCCAAAAAATGTATTTCCACACACAGCCAGCCACCCAGCCAGCCAGCCAGCTACCCAGCCAGACAGACGGACACGGCTATATCGACTCAGGAGGTGACGCTGATCAAGAATATATGGGCAAATCCCAAAAACTTTTTACATCCCGCGTCCGTATACTGAATAGCGATACTGAGCTGAATTTAAACAATTTTAGATGACGGATATGAATCATTTTCATTGTACAGGTGTATGCTAACAAGTTTATGAAACAAAAAATCTGAAGTAAAGCTTGTACGAATAGATATAACCATTTGAATGATCAGTTTATTCAAATTTGCCGTGTCTGTTGCAATATTTTATGATTATATTTGTATGCTGTACTCACGCCGTGTACTTTAGAATGTTGGTTTTCAGTAAAAACTCTACTGAATCGATACCCCTTTTGAATAGTATAATGCAAATATATGTGCTTAGCTTCTATAAAAAACTACAGGGTGTTAAAGAAGCGTCCGTCGATTTCAAAATTTTTCATATGCGAGTCTTTAAAACAACTTTACAGCCACGCCGTCTAGAATTTCAGGATTTTCATGGTGAGGTTAGATTGCATATTCGAAACAGAAAAGATCTACGAAAACCAAATTGGTGTGCCATGCACCGTTTTTGTTATACAGGGCTAAATGTCCGAGGCAAAAAAACGTAAATGTGACTGAAAAATCGTTTAAACCGACGGCACACGAGAAACATCATCTTTACATTCAAAAAATGTTTTGTGAACATTTCTTCCTATTGTGGTACAAATATAAAACCATGCGGCGTTGGCTAATTCTACACGAATTTTTCGATTTTTGACAATCAAACTATTTTTGGATTTTTTTATTTCATTCATAATGCTTTATTTTTTACGCCGCGTAACTTAAGTGGTTAACGTTAACGATTTTGTACTCCCAAAATACATCTCTTGACGGTAGAACACTAGAAAACCATGTGCCTTGAAAATTTTTACGACCTCTTTTTTTTTCAAAATGTTAAAAGTTTTTGGGATTTGCCCTTATCTGTTCGATCTTTTTATTTTCACATATTTTTGTCTGTGTACGATCATAATAAAATATATGATATAAAACTGTAAAGTAATAATAAAATAATTTATTTCATTCAAAATGGTTTATTTTTTACGCCGCGTAACTTAAGTGATTAACGTTAACGATTTTTTACTCCCAAAACACATCTCTTGACGGTAGAATACTAGAAAACCATGTGCCTTAAAAAATTTTTCGGACTTTTTTTTTTCTCAAAATGTTAAAAGTTTTTGGGATTTGCCCATATTTACTTTTCTATACCTGCCACGCCTCCTTCTCTGCGTTACAAACGGAAGGACAAAGTGAATATACCCTGGGTGTAGGGTATAAAAAAGCAAACGCGTTAAAAGAAAAGAAAAATTCTTTTTGTAATTTTACTAGTGTGAACTTCGCGATTTCGTTCAATTTATTTTAAAGTAATTAAAAATAGTTATGGCGATCGAAGATGATGTGGTAAAACAATTGTTGGAAGGTCAGCAACAATTTGCTGAAAAATTACTGAAGCAACAGCAAGAGTGGATGAAATCGATGCTTACAAAAAGTACTGGTGGTACGAGTGTTGGCAGTAGTCAAACAATTGTGCCAACTTTTTACAATTTTAAAAAAGATGGACAAACGTGGGAGCCTTATTTTGAACAACTTAACCAACATTTTTTAGCATATGGAGTGGATTCTGCTGAAAAGCAAAAATCATTCTTTCTATCATGGATAGGTACAGAAATATTTGAGCTGTTAAAAAATTTTTTTGGAAGTTCACAGTTAAATGAACGAACGTTAAAAACATTAATGGAAATGTTAACATAACATTTCCAATTAAAACGTCATGTAGCAGCAGCACGCTATGATTTTTTTAAAGCAGAGATGAAATGCATTCAAACATATAGAGGATGGGTAGCTGATCTGCGCGGGTTGGCAAGGGAGTGCAAGTTCGTGTGTTCTGCCGAAAATTGTTCTCACAATTTCGTTGACGACATGATTCGTGGTCAAATAATAACGCGCACGCAGCACGACGCTGTGCGCTCTGCTGCTTTGCAGAAATTGCAGCCAACATTAGCCGACGTCTTGCTCATAGCAGAGTCGTATGAAGCTACAACAAAAACAGTAGCAGCAATAAAGGAACAAGCGATTGAAAAACAAATGCCAATAAATGATGTCGACGAAAAGAGAACTCCAGTGAACTATGTCGTGTTCTGGCTAAGGACACACGCATAAACGAGAAAAATGCAAATTAAGAAATGCAGTGTGTAACAAGTGTGGTAAAAAAGGGCATATTTCACCAGTATGCTTATCAAAGCAAAAAAAAAATTTTAAAAACAATTTCGGTTATGAAAATAAAAGTGGAAATAGAAACAAAAGCAATCAACGAAAAAATGTAGATGCCGTTGATACGATTAACAGTGTAACTAGTGTGGTGAAATTAGAAAATAATAAAAATTTTATAGATTTGAAAATTTTAAACAAAATTATTTCTTTTCAAATGGACTCTGGTGCCACAACTTCTATATTAAATTCAAAGACATATAAGGATTCAAATAGCCCAAAGTTGCGAAAGTGTACGAGAACATTGTTCGGGTTTAGTCAAAAACAAATTCCTGTGCTGGGTGAATTGTGTGTACTTTTCAATTGCGGCAATAAAGAGAAAAAAGTGACAATCGTGGTTGTTGGCGTTGAAAATGGAAACAATCTTTTTGGTATTGATTTATTGAGAGAGTTTGGGTTTGAAATTCAGCAAATTGCTAAAATAACAGCAAGCGAAACAAAAGAAGTGGACAATTTATGTAAAAAATATAGCAATGTGTTTGAACCAGCTCTCGGTACCATTAA
Organism: Calliopum simillimum; assembly: GCA_951812925.1. Lineage (NCBI taxonomy): Eukaryota > Metazoa > Arthropoda > Insecta > Diptera > Lauxaniidae > Calliopum > Calliopum simillimum. The sequence goes on from OX638368.1 coordinate 67,460,850, forward strand.
AAATTTCAAAGCAAGTGTTTATTTAAAGCCAAACGCAAAACCAAAATTTTATAAAAGTCGACAAATTCCATTTTCGCAAATGTCTATTTTTAAAAAAGAAGTCGAAAGACTCACAAGTGCCGGTATTTGGAAGCCAATAAAATTTTCACAGTGGGCTTCACCTATCGTTTTAGCGCCTAAATCCGATGGCTCGATAAGGATTTGTGGAGATTTTAAATTAGCTGTCAACTCGCAAATTGACATTGAACAATATCCATTACCAACACGTGAAGCATTAATCCACAAAATACGTTGCGGACAACATTTTTCAAAGATCGATTTGAAGGATGCCTACCTTCAGATGGAATTGGATGACAATTCTAAGGAAATTATGGTGGTCAGCACGCCGCTTGGATTATTCCAATACCAGCGTCTTCCATATATGTAGAATAGCCAGTGTTCCAGCAATATTTCAGAGATATCTTGAACAACTGCTACAAGGAGTAGAAGGATGCGAAAATTATCTTGATGACATTATCATCACTGCACCAACATTTTCTGAACATTTATGCCGTCTTGAAAAAATTTTGGATATCCTGCAAAGCAATGGAATCAAGTGTAAGCAGCAAAAATGTGTTTTTCTATTTGATGAAATTGAATATCTTGGTCGTAAAATTAGTTCTAAAGGTATTTTACCGGACGAGTCTGGACTCAAAGCAGTAAAAGATCATCAGCCCCCTACGGATTTTAAGCAGGTATAGGCTTTCATGGGCTAGGTGAATTATTACCATAATTTTATACCTAATTATTCACAACTATCTGCCCCAATAAATATGCTGCGCAGAAAAAATGTTAAATTTGTATGGGGATGTGAACAAAATAACGCGTTCCATTCTTTAAAAGCACATATTTTAAATGCAACTCAGTCAGCGTACTACAATGAAAATTTATCGTTGGTGCTAGCCACAGATGCCTCATCATATGGTATCGGTATCACATTTGTATGAAGATGGTACGGAGCGGCCTATTGCTTTTACGTCGAAAACCCTCGACAAACATCAGTGCGATATAGCTGAATAGAAAAGGAAGGACTAGCTATAATATTTGGAGTCAAGCGTTTCCATCAATATGTCTATGGAAGGAAATTCATTTTGGTCACCGACCACAAGCCGCTTGTCAGCATTTTTAATCCAAATAGTCAACTGCCATCAATGACGTCACATCGACTACAACGCTGGGCTATCACGCTCATGGCATATCAGTATAGCTTAAAATATTTTAGGAGAACCGAACATGGCAATGCAGATGCGTTATCGCGTTTACCGTTAGGGTGTGATGAAAAATTTGACCAAGAAGAAGCTTGCTACAATATCTGTGAGCTAGCGACACCAATTAATGCTAAAATAATTATTGATCACTGTAAGAAGGACAAAATTATTCAAAGAGTTCGTTCTTTTGTAGAAAATGGATGGCCAGAAAAGCCAAAACCACAAGATGCTGATTTATCTTCGTTTTCTAATCGTCGATATGCTTTTACTATTAATAATAATAGGGGTATTCACGATCTGGAGTAACGTCCTGAGTAACAGAGTAATAGGGTTACAGTGCACAACCTCAACAACAAAATATGTGTAAGTTACTCTGTTACTCTTTTAGTCAAGCTATTTTCTAGTGTAAAATAATCTTACACTTTTGCCTTTTTTTACTATTTCTATTTCTATAGAAACGTTTGAACTTGTTTACTATTGAGAGACAATTTTCGTTCATCAAAAATAAAAATTAGAATGAGAGCAAAATATTCATTTAAAAATTTTTTTTTTTTGAAATTATTTTGATAAACAAAAAAAAAAAATGTACGTGCAAAAGTGTAGAGTATGCTCTCAATTCAGAGTAACCGAGTGCACTTTTACCCTGTTACTCAGCTCGTTACTCCAGATCGTGAATAACTCTAATCTTCTTTGCCTTCAAACGGAGTATACCCGTGTCATTATTCTTGTTTCCCTGAAACAACAAATTTTAAAACTATTGCATGACGGACACTGGGGAGTTTCAAAAATAAGGCAACTAACCAGAAAACACGTCTGGTGGGTTAATATCGACAAATACATTGCTCAGTAAACAGCGAATTGTGACATTTGTAAAATAGCTAATCCTGCTCCTTTTAGGGATTATCAAAGTTGGCCAGAAACAACTCATCCATGGGAAAGACTTTGCTGGTCCAATATTTAACTCAATGTGGCTTATATTCGTGGACGCATATTCTCAGTTTCCTTTCGTTTTACAATTGTCAATGACTACTACGTAGGCTGCTATATATATTTCTGGCCTAGGCAACACTAGGTGCTGCCAGGTGCAATCCATTGGAAAGTTTGACATTTTTTAGCATAAGCGTACTCACAACGTTTTGATGTACAAGTGCTATTTGTTGTGTTTACAGTGAGTTAAAAAAATCAATTTTTCCATTGATAATTTAAACGATTGATAAATTATGGGGCTTCCAACGAGAACAAACGTTTTTTACAACTAAGTGTTCATGCAAAATCGAATGCATTAGATTGGAACTAATATGCAAGAATGCCTCCATCTCACAATATGCCACATGACGATCTTGCATTATCAGTTCATGCACTGTATCGATGTTTTGTGGCACAACAACTGATTTTAGACGACCTTCACGGAATTCGTCTTTGAGCGAGCGTCGGCCACGATTGAATTCATTAAACCAGTTTTTCACAGTGCTATAGGATGGTGCTTCATCGCCATACAAAGACTTAAGTTCATCGATGCACTCTTGTCGTGATAATCCACGTCGAAAGTTGTGAAAAATGATCGCACGAAAATGTTCACGAGTTAGTTGCAATTTTTTGCCAAATTGATTTTTTCAAGTCACTGTAAACAACACAAATGATGGTCGTACGTCAAAACGTTCTGAGTACGTTTAAGCTAAAAAATGTCAAACTTTCCAATGAAAATGTCAGATTGCACCTGGCAACACTTAGCCCACGTACAGCTAATACAATATCAGCTTTAAATTCAATATTTGCTATTGAAGGGATTCCAGAAACACTCGTTAGTTATAATGGTCCACAACTGACAGCTGACTCATTTAGAGCTTATTGCTCGCAACTTGGAATTAAACATTTAACGACAGCGCCTTTAATCCTGCTTCGAATGGCTTAGCCGAACGCTTTGTTCGAACGTTTAAAACAGCTGTTAAGAAGAACATCGATGATGGGTTAAACATCAATCTAGCCGTTGTAAAATATCTTTCAACGTACCGTTTTATGCCAAACGCTGATGGAACAACGCCTGCTGAATTACTTCATGGCAGACCTGTTGGCACATTATTAAGTCAAATTTTCGAGCCAAAGCAGCGCACACAGGTGCCAATCGAAGTAAAAGCTGGCCAAAAATGTATTTCTGCACGCAAACTTTTGAAAATCAGTTTTTAGGCACTAGTGATAGTGTGTGCAACTTTTGAGCAAAAATAATTTGAGTTCGGACAAGGGGGCGTGGCACCTCCCATATAAGCAAAAGTTTAAAAATACTATACTGAAAGCGTTTTTTGAGATAGTCCAACCGAATTTCACTGAAACACTAAAGATGATAAAATCAAGCTCTCAACAAAAAATGGGTGAAATCGGGCAAGGGCGCGTGGCACCTCCCATATAAGCAAAAGTTTCAAAATGCTATACTAAAAACGTTTTTTAAGATAAGCCGTCTAAATTTCATTCAGATACTAAAAATATTAAATGCAAGCTTCGAGCAAAAAGTAGGCAATCTCGGATAGGAGGGCGTGGCACCTCCCATGTAAGCAAGTCTAAAAATGCTATACTAAAAGCGTTTTTTGAGGTAAGCCGTCCAAATTGCACTGAGATATTAAGAGATACTAAGAATATTAAATGAAAACTTTGAGCAAAAGCTAGGCGAACTAGGACAAGAGGGCGTGGCACCTCCCATATATATAAAAAATTCAAAATGCAATACAGCCATTCCATGCCCAGCGTAACAAGATCTGCTACACCCCTTCCGATTTCGCTGAAATTTGGTACATGATTTTGTTTCATACCTAGTCTTCAAGAAAATGCAAAAAAAAAATTTTCCGATTTTTTTTGTGGCTAGTGGAAGGGTGCAAACTGTGGAAAAATCTGTAAATTGTGACAAACTCTCCTCAAATAATTGTCAATAACTTAGACATTTCTTAACCGATTTTCATGTTCAGACCACTCTTGGAAAGGTATTGAATTAGGCTATAAAATTTTCTACTATTTTAGTACTAAACTACAAAAAACGTATCCAGGTACACCTTTTTTACCTTCCAAAATATATTTTTTGGAAAGAAAAAGAAAAATTCTTTCATATGACTAAATTTCAAGAAGGTGTCTTTCAAACTACGGCTGCAATTTGATTAAGAGCATCCGGACTGGCACAATATCTCACTGTGAGCAAGCATAGGAAGCAAAGTAGTAAAAAGTGGCACCCAATTCACCAATTATAGAAAAATCATTTGACAAAAAGACCCAGTTGTCGCCAGAGTGGAACCTGGTGGAACTTTTTTTGTAGCTCTATGACTCTACAATTTGTATCTCTCGCAGCTAACCTTACATCATGTATTCAAAAAACCACTAATATTTTCTAATTTCGTATCTATTATCATTATTTACGTACCGCGGGGGTGTCCTCCTTACTATTCAATGGCGTTTTTAACATTCTTTTGTTTTGGAAACCATTTACAACGCACACAATGTTCTTGTGAGACTTCCATAAATGATGTGTTATTTGAATGGCGCGGAGCTCAAGATAAATCAAAAATTATTATTGCTGTCTTTTTGGATTTTCAACGGGCATTCGAAACCATAGACCCAAAGTTACTTTTGGATAAACTTTTAAAATACGGAGTTGCCGGTACTTCACTGGATTGGTTCAAAAGCTACTTGAGTAATAGAAAGCAAGTCGTAAAAATTGGCGAACAAATTTCAAATGATTTGAATAATAACTTAGGTGTTCCACAGGGATCGATTCTTGGCCCTTTATTATTTATTTTATATATAAATAATATAGCTAGTTGTCTTAAATATTCTCAAGCTAAAATATTCGCCGACGACACACTTGTCTATATAATTGCTGATAAAATTGAGGATGCCACTCAAAAAATAAATGCAGATTTAAATGCACTATTTAGAAAACTTTGTCAGAATAAATTAAAATTAAATGTAAATAAAACAAAAGTTATGATCTTAACTAACCAAAGGATAGATAAAACACTAGTCAACATATATATAAACAGCAATCGTCTTGAAATTGAAAACAAAATTAAATATTTGGGCGTCATAATAGACGATGAACTAAAATTTGAAGCAAATGTAAATCACATATGTAAAAAAATAGGAGCAAAGGTTAGCGTGCTAGGTAGACTAAGAAACGAACTAAGCTGTAACCAAAAATTAAATTTGTATAAGTCCTTAGTTGAACCACATTTAACTTATTGTGCGTCAATTTTGTATTTGTCAAACACATCGAATATAATTCGTCTACAGAGGCTACAAAACAAATGTATGAGACAAGTGTTGAGAGTGGACAATTATTCAAGTAGTAACATAATGCTAAATACTTTAAACCTATTAAGTGTCAACCAAATTATTGTATTTCGAACACTAATATTTATATTTAAAATAATTAGGGGACTCGGTCCCAAATATTTGACTAATAAAATTATTTTTAACTACCAATTGCGTAACAGAACACTAAGAAGTGCAAATGAAATCAGCTTAACAGACGCAACTAAATCGTGTAGCCAAAATTCGTTATTTTATAAGGGAATCAAATTATTTAATTCACTCCCAGTCGAAATAAAAAATCAAGAAACTGTCAATCAATTTCAGAAACTGTTAAAAATATATGTTAAACATAAATTCTAAGATAATAATGTAAATGCTGTTAAATGGATTAATCTAAATAAAATTATTATTATTATTATTATTATTATTATTATTACTCTTGCAAAGAAGAAAAATAATCTGTGCTAGGGACTACGACTTTGCGTTAAGGTACAAGAGAGCAAACTTGATATTACGTAATATTTCAAACGCCAAATCATGCGCTGGTGTTCTCTTTACAAAACTTGGCTGAAAAAATAATCGAAATCGCAAGTCGATTTCACGATTTTTGGCCAGCTTTTACTTCGATTGGCACCTGTGTGCAGCGACTAGATAATTCAAACAGCAATCAAAAGTTTCAGTTAAATCAAGCAGTTTTTGCTCGAAACTACGCAAGAGGTGAAAAATGGATAAAAGGTATTTTCACACGACATCTTGGAAAAATGGTTTATGTGGTGCATACAACCCTTGGTTATTTTAAGCGTCACACAAATCATCTAAAATCCAGATTTAGTTCAGACATGGACCCATCTCCAACAACTTTTGATATGGGTATCTTGTCACCAGCAACGCAACGCCGAACTTCTGCATCTCCAATTCAACCAACAGAACGACAGAATCAACAAACAAGGCAATCATCGATCCAAGGTTCATCCGCTGAAGCGAACTTGCCTATAGATGATCAACAACTTCGTAAAAGTGCACGAAGTCGTCAAGAAGTCGATCGATACAGAGCTCCGGATTTTCGAAAATAATAAGAAAATTAATAAGTATAAATTTATATTACATAATCATAATAATCATAAATATAAATTTACTTAAATTTTCATTACATTCATTTTAAAATTTATTTAATTTTCCATGTTGAATTCTTTAATTACACCTTGAACTTTTTTTAAGTAATTTATCATATTGGATTCTTTAATAAAATTTGAAGTCTAAAATACAGGGTGAAGTAGTGTTGTAAACAGACCTTGAAACTTTTAAACTTTTATTCAAAAAGTTTTGCAATTGCAAGTTTTTGAAAACTTTTATTGTATGAAAGTTTATAAAAACTTTTATTTTTAAAAGTTTTTAAAAACTTTTTCAAAAAACTCTTTCAAAAAACTTTTAAAAAAAACTTTTAAAAATAAAAGTTTTTTATAAAAGTTTTTAAAAACTTTTATCCATAAAAGTTTTTGTCTAAAAGTTTTTTGAAAAAGTTTTTAAAAACTTTTATTTTTAAAAGTTTTTTATAAAAGTTTTTCAAAAAACTTCTCATATAAAAGTTTTTTTTTTGGAAAAAAACATGGCAAAAAAAAGAAATACCTTGAAAAAAATCCAGTGACTGAATATTACAAATTACACGCTTATCTATAGAGCTGAAAGATAAAATGCGACTGTTTGAGCCCATTTCGGTGAAAATATTTTATTGCACCAATCGAAGGGGATAGGCCGAAAATAGATTTTGGACAAGACCAGGGGTGGCCCCGACCCCTCTAAGTGACCGATTTGGGCCCATTTTGGTGAAAAAATTTGATTGCACCAATCGATGGGGAAAGGTTGAAAATACATTTTGTACATGACCAGAGGAGTCCCCGACCCCTCTAAGTGACCGATTTGGGCTCATTTTGGTGAAAAAATTTTATTGCACCAATCGATGGGGAAAGGTTAAAAATACATTTTGTACATGACCAGAGGAGTCCCCGACCCCTCTAAGTGACCGATTTGGGCCCATTTTGGTGAAAAATTTTTATTGCACCAATCGATGGGGAAAGGTCGAAAATACATTTTGGACATGACCAGGGGTGTCCCCGACCCCTCTAAGTGACCGATTTGGGCCCATTTTGGTGAAAAATTTTTATTGCACCAATCGATGGGAAAAGGTTGAAAATACATTTTGTACATGGCCAGAGGAGTCCCCGACCCCTCTAAGTGACCGATTTGGGCCCATTTTGGTGAAAAATTTTTATTGCACCAATCGATGGGGAAAGGTCGAAAATACATTTTGGACATGACCAGGGGTGTCCCCGACCCCTCTAAGTGACCGGTTTGGGCCCATTTTGGTGAAAAATTTTTATTGCACCAATCGATGGGAAAAGGTTGAAAATACATTTTGGACATGACAAGAGGAGTCCCCGACCCCTCTAAGTGACCGATTTGGGCCCATTTTGGTGAAAATTTTTTATTGCACCAATCGATGGGGAAAGGTCGAAAATACATTTTGGACATGACCAGGGGTGTCCCCGACCCCTCTAAGTAACCGATTTGGGCCCATTTTGGTGAAAAATTTTTATTGCACCGACCCCTCTAAGTGACCGATTTGGGCCCATTTTGGTGAAAATTTTTATTGCACCAATCGATGAAGAAAGGTCGAAAATAGATTCTGGACATGACTCAAGGGTGTCCCCGACCCCTCTTAATAACCGTTTTGGACGCCTTTTATAAAAAAAATTTTATTGCACCAATCTATGGGAAATTGTGGAACATACATACATTTTGGATATGACCAAATGTACCTCCGGCTACTCCTGTGAACGTTTATTGCCATATTTTTAAAATTTCGTTAGTGGACATTCAAATGACAAAAAATAGAGCATAACCTACTGCATCTGGCGCTGCTGTAGCTTTTGCTTTTATTTTTTGTTATTGAATATGTATGCACATTCTTATTTTCCTTATACATACTCACATATGTATGTGCATAATGTTTTTCTACCTATGATCACTTGCAAATTCAGATTTTACCGAACTTGCATGCGAAGAAAAATAAGAATGTGCTTACATATTCAATAACAAAACATAAAAGCAAAAGCAACAGCGGCGCTAGATGCAGTAGGTTAAGCTCTATTTTTTGTCATTTGAATGTCAACTAACGAAATTTTAAAAATATGGCAATAAACGGTCACAGGAGTAGCCGGAGGTACATTTGGTCATATCCAAAATGTATGTTCCACATTTTCCCATCGATTGGTGCAATAAAATTTTTTTTACCAAAATGGGCCCAAATCGGTCACTTCGAGGGGTCGGAGACGCCTTTGGTCATGTCTAGAATCTATTTTCAACCTTTCCTCATCGATTGGTGCAATAAAATTTTTTCACCAAAATGGGCCCAAATCGGTCACTTAGAGGGGTCGGGGACACCCCTGGTCATGTCCAAAATCTATTTTCGACCTTTCCCCATCGATTGGTGCAATAAAAATTTTTAACCAAAATGGGCCCAAATCGGTCACTTAGAGGGGTCGGGGACTCCTCTGGTCATGTCCAAAATCTATTTTCGACCTTTCCCCATCGATTGGTGCAATAAAAATTTTTCACCAAAATGGGCCCAAATCGGTCACTTAGAGGGGTCGGGGACACCCCTGGTCATGTCCAAAATCTATTTTCGACCTTTCCCCATCGATTGGTGCAATAAAAATTTTTCACCAAAATGGGCCCAAATCGGTCACTTAGAGGGGTCGGGGACACCCCTGGTCATGTCCAAAATGTATTTTCGACCTTTCCCCATCGATTGGTGCAAAAAAAATTTTCACCAAAATGGGCCCAAATCGGTCACTTAGAGGGGTCTGGGACACCCCTGGTCATGTCCAAAATCTATTCTCGACCTTTCCCCATCGATTGGTGCAATAAAAATTTTTAACCAAAATGGGCCCAAATCGGTCACTTAGAGGGGTCGGGGACTCCTCTGGTCATGTCCAAAATGTATTTTCAACCTTTCCACATCGATTGGTGCAATTAAATTTTTTCACCAAAATGGGCCCAAATCGGTCACTTAGAGGGGTCGGGGACTCTTCTTGTCATCTCCAAAATGTATTTTCAACCTTTCCCCATCGATTGGTGCAATCAATTTTTTTTACAAAATTGGGCCGTAATTTTACACAGGGGCTTTTTGCAAGGTATTTATTTCCCAAAAAAAAACTTTTATGTGACAGATTTTATCAAAAACTTTCATGAAAAACTTCTTGCTTAGAAGTTTTTATATAAAAGTTTTTGAAAAAACTTTTATATAAAAACTTTTATGGATAAAAGTTTTTAAAAACTTTTTCAAAAAACTTTTATAAAAAACTCTTTAAGGATAAAAGTTTTTAAAAACTTTTAAAAAAAACTTTTATTTTTAAAAGTTTTTTTTATAAGTTTTTTAAAACTTTTATTTCAAAAAGTTTAAAGTTTTTAAAAACTTTTATCTAAATGATTTAAAAGTTTTTAGTCTAAATAAACTTAAAAAAAAACTTTTAAAAAAGTTTATTTCAGGGCCTGGTTGTAAATGATTACTTAGTATGAATAGTCAAACTTTATTATGCAACTCTATGTAATTACTTTTTATGCAACCCTGCACTATTCTAATTCTATTCTATTCTATTATCGTGAACTCTCAATAAAGTCAGTTCTCTTTAACCATCAATCGCGACGGACGTTTTAATTTATCACATTATTTGTACATATGAACTTTTTATAAAATTTAGACCGCAGGTTTTTTAATTTAAGAAGACCTCTGTTATACCATGGGCACCTAAAAGAAAAATCCCTACACTTAGGTATATGTTCTTTTCAAACTTCAGCAACTGCTGATTTAAAAACATTAAAACACGAATCAGTATCCAAATTATGAAACAAATTATCCCAATCAATGCAATAAAAAGAGTTATTTACAATTTCAAATTACAAGCCTTAAAATCAAAGTTCGAATATTTAAAATAAGTATGAATGTTTGCATATAAAAAAAGAAGCATTTAATTCAATAGCTAAATGATGAGCATTTCATGGTGACAATGGAGCAATAGATTCAACAATTTTATGATTAATATTACTAGAAACAAAAATTAAGTCCAAAAGTCTTTTAAGTAAATTAAAGCAATTACACAGGTTTACAAAAAAAAAAAAAAAAATGTCATGGCGTTTTGATCAGACTATGTTTTTCCTAGGGACTTTGACGTTCTGAATCCGAATCCGGGGTCCGTTTTTTTCCAGAACGTCTAGGAAAAAAGACTTTAAGGTCATATGGAGGTCGAAATGGGGTTCTGAAACTAATTTTTTATCATTGAATTCTTAGTCCTTAAGAAGAATATTCAATCAAAAAGGGTATCTCGGACCTAGTTTCGGAGATATAGCCATCGGAAGATCCGGATATATCTTCTATAAAAACCGCTATAAGTTGGGAACCCCTGGATGGATTTAAAAAATATTGGCGTCATATGAAAGGTATTTTGACAACCTATAAAATTGGATTCAAAGTTTTGGAGATATGACCTTTTTTGAAATTTTGAGAAATTTTTCAATTACAACAACAAATACATAAACAACATCAGCAACAACAACTATAACAACAACAAAATACCTTTCATATGACATCAACATTTTCCAAATCCATCCAGTGGTTCCCAACTTATAGCGATTTTCATAGAAGATATATCCGGATCTTCCGACGGCTATATCGCCGAAACTACGTCCGAGAGACCGTTTTTGATCACAAATTCTTTTTAAGGACTAAGAATTCAATCATAGAAAATTTGTTTCAGAATTTTAGCGAATTTATCACTAAACGACACTTGACCATTTTGACCTCCATATGACCTTGAAATCTTTTTTCTCAGACGTTCTGGAAAAAAACGGACCACGGATTCAGATTCAGGGCGTCAAAGACCCTAGGAAACACTGGTCAAAACGCCATGACATTTTTTTATTTTCTAAACCTGTGTTATTTATCTGAACAAGTCCTATCTCTAGAATTTTATCAATGACGCATAATTCAATATTATTGGATACATTAAATGGGGATAAATAATTATCATCAGACAAAGGTACCCACTGAACACTACCAAGATTGAAATCACCAAAAACCATTAATTGACTTTTAACACAAAGAATACTATTAATTAAAGGCGAAATGTCATCCATATGTTTATTATATAAGTCAACAGCACTATTTGGTGGAATATACGAGACTGTTATATAAAGAGACTCAGTCAGACAAGCCTTTGATTACGACGCAAAATTGATCAATTACAGAATTATTATTATCAAGCGAGATAATAGATGAAATAACTGAACGATTAACAGCAATCAATACACTCCTACCCCGAAGACAGCTAGTTGAATTTGCATCACGATCTTTACGGTAGACATTGTATAGATGAGCATCAAAAAATTCTTCATTATAAAAATTTGCATTCAGCCAAGTTTCAGTAAAAATGAAGACATCGAACTCACATTGAGCAGTAGCAGCAAAAATTGAATTAGATTTGGTCCGCAGGCCTGATACATTTTGAAAATAAATTTTAAGTTGATCAGTTGAAGAGTATTTGTTAGTGGCAGTTACGGGATTAGCGTTTGTTTTTCTTTCCTTGGAAAAACCGTAAAATCTTTCACACGAACATCAATAGGCCAAAGGTTAGGATCAAAAATCAGTTTGGATAATGAAATTTATACACTTAATTCAAAATTAACAATTTGAGATCATCAATATTAGCGTCTTTTTTAATTAATTTAACGCATTCGATATGATGCTTTTCAATATTGGTGCGGCTAGATACATATTCGATGATATTCGATTCTGATTCCGAAGGTTTAAAAGAAGATAATTGATACCATTTTTTTGATTAATAACGCCAAGTTCAGCATTTGAATTATTACCAACAACAATTGCACGTTTTTGTTTCTTTCTTCTAACTTCATTCCACTGATGCTCCGAGTTAGATGCAGGAGAACAACATTCGGCGCAAGTAAAGAGAGCGGTGCAGGAGAACATGAATTTGCGCGGAAAGCAATTAAGTCAGAAAGTGTAGCAGCCAATGCATCAATACCCGTAATAGTGGGGGGAGAAATGTATCAGACACAGAAACTTGCGAATTAGAAGCATTGGTTACAATTGAAAGAGACGAAAAGGCAGCAGTAGAAACAACAGCATCAACACCAACAGCAGACCGAAGAATTGTAAACAACAACAGAATTATGCGAATCAGGTGACGCAGCAGACAGATGTGTTATTTTTGTTGTTTCAGTAGTTTGATCATGTGCGTTCAAAGAGTTCGTTGACCTTTAAAACGAAGAGCAAGCACCAAGCAAAGGTAATATTGCTGTTCCCTTGTGGGAGACAGCCTCAGCATTATTTTGTGAGAGCTTTAAAGTTTTATTCTTTTTTGTTTGGAAAGAGTTAATTTTCAGAAGAGAATCGACACTTTTTTGCAAGATTTTCATATCAGCAAATAAAAGAGAAATTGCGGAAGACATTTTTTGCATAGATTGAATGGTAGATTGCATTGAATCAATTTTTTGCAATAACAGTTCTTTATCTTCAGTTAAAGAATTAATAAGAGAAAGCGCGCACTCACTATTATTTTTAAGAAACGCGATTTCGTTAAACACAGATTGCAGAGTTATTTCTGTCGGATTAGAAGCTTGTTGTTGTTCTTGTGACTCAGGAGGCGACCAAATAAAACCCCGTCGCAACAAGGCACAAGCTTTACAGAAAAACGGATTTTTATTTTTTTGCAGATATTCAAAATCTGATTCATTAAGATCGACACATTGTAAATGAAAAAATTCCAAGCACCTGTTGCACGAAATCTTTTGTTTATCATTTCAACTTTATTACCACAAAGGCACGGCATTATTGAAAATAAAAAAATTAAAATGTGTCCAAGTAAAACGTAACAGCGAAAAACCTTACGATTTACTGTCGCACAGCAAAAAAAAAAAAACAAAATATTGCAGTGTGAAAATCACGAGAGAGCAAAAAATTACACGTCCGTATGTTAGGAACTATCGATACGAAGTGAGTTTGGTAGCTGAACAATTTTTACCAAAATAATTTTTGTAGGTAAAAATTGTTTAGTTTTGGTAGGAGGGGAAATGGGCAGCAATGTCTTTTCGCTCTCATTAACCAAATTTTTGTGTACAAAAACGCTTTTTAGGTAAAAATAGGTAACAATTGTTACTAAAACTTACCTTTTGTTACGTACGCGAACGCACATAATATTTACAATATCAATTATGCAATAACGATTTAAAACTACTTGATAAAATAGAAAAAACCCTAGAGATTATATGTACAAACAAACAATAAATTAAATCTAATAACCTTTAATATTTTTTTTTTTTCTTAAAAATGAACTTCGGAAGAGCACACAAATTGCGTGGCCTTCGATACCATGATTAGATTACCATAGTCATATAAAGTGATGAATTTTGAGTTTATTTTTTTAATTTTTTCTTTGAAATTTGAAACATTTCCGCCCCAAACTTTCCTTTTAGCTAATTTTTTTAAAACCAACATTTTTTATTAAAAAATCTTATCATTGTACAAAATTCGGAACTTTCGGAAAACTTTTTCTAGTCAGTATAATGATTCAATTTTTTTTGTAGATTAAAGGATATATTTTTGCCAAATATGGATAATCTCAGTATATCCATTTACATGTTATTAATAAAAAAAAAATGCAGGATTTAACTTGTTTTGCAACTGTATTCTCTGCCACGATGTTAGATTATGTTCAAGAGACGGAAAAATACCCACACAGAGATCAAATACGTCATCACACCACATCTACTATGAACTAAAATGTTTTGGGTCCTACAACGGTTCTACATTTGGTACGAGATAAAGATCGAATTTGAGTTTTATCTTTACAGAAAGTTGGCCAACACTTTTTGGTTATTTTGCTAGTAAAGGGTTTCTAAATAAGAGCGCTAATAAAGTTTTTTTCAATAAAACAAAAACGGTTTTGGATATCAATGAAATTCTTTATTCCTGTGAAAGTACATTCGATGCCATTATGTATGGAACTCGATATCTTTTGCATGGCCACGACAGGCACGCTTGCAGAAGTCCAGACGCTGTATCGGCCGATACTGCTGCAATTTCACGATCGATATTCGTACGAAGTTCATAGTCTAACGGAGTCAAATCGCACGACCGAAGCGGCCAATCGACTGATCCATTTCGTGAGATAACACGTTCACCAAAGTTGGTTTTCAATAAATTGATTGTGACATTCGCGGTGTGGCTTGTGGCGCCGTCCTGTTGAAACCACATATTGTCCAAGTCAATATCATCCAATTCGGGCCAAAAATATTCGGTTGTCATTGAACGGTAGCGATTCCCATTCACAGTAACGTGCCGGTCTTGATCATCACGGAAGAAATACGGCCCAATGACGCCGCCGGCCCATAAACCGCACCAAACCGTAATTTTTTTGGGATGCAATGGTGACTCATGGAGTACATGTGTATTGCTGCCTGACCAATAACGCATATTTTGCTTATTGACGAAGCCATTCAGCCAGAAATGAACCTCATCGCTGAAGATGATTTTTCGATTTTCGTTGAGGCCAACTGACTCCGAATTTCGGTAGTAAATTTTAATAATTTCTACTGGTTGTTGGCTCGTATATCTTTCCATGATGAAATGGCAAACCTTACTGAAGAAAAATGTCAAGAGAGCGGGAAAAAATATGGCGTCGTTTGTTGTCCCTATCGGTCTACTTTTGTAGCGTCCCTATTGAAAAACCCTTTATCTATATCTATATAAATATCTATTTATAAATAGGCAAACGAAATTGATTCAGTTTCTGTTTCTATACCTACATCTCAACCGATTTGCCTGATTTTTTTTTTTTTTTTTTTTTTTTGTTGGAAAGGTGAGGAAGAGCAGTACATAGTAGGGTGCAGCACTTTTTCGAAATAATGGGAATATTATAGGTTGCATCAAAGATTATCTTGGGAGCAGGTCTTATTACAAAGACTGCATACTTAGTTTTGGTCAAAACCCCCGAAAAGATGGCCCGCCCGGGGCTTGAATGAAGGTCTAAACAACAAAAAGCATTGTTTTTTCGCAGTTTTTTTATTTTATCTCAAAAACCACGAAACTATTGGTAGTAATTCATCCTAAATCTTTTAAAGGGATTAATTTTCTACATTTTTTGTATTTTTCTCATTGCTCTACAGTGAAGTTAGCCCTATGGAAGTCCCGGAAGAAGTTCAAATTTTTTGATTCAAAAAACATTTTTTCCTATAACTCAAGAAACAAAAGACACACAAAAATTTTAGACCTCAATAAATGTAGGAAATTTGTTTTCCTATAGTTTTGCTTTGAAATCTTTATTCTAAAAGTAAATGGTTTCCCGCTAGAGGCCGAAATTTGTTAAAAATAATTGTGTATCATGAAAAAGCGACCTTTTATTGTTTTGGTTTTAAAATATACCCAAACTTTTGATTAGAAACTGATGCAAAAATTAAGACCTTCTAAATATGGCCTTTAGAATGGAAATCGGATTGAAATTGCGCAAGATATGATAATTCTTATATACTTGGTATTTTTTGTAAGGTTCTGATATTGGGTATTTTTGTTTCACAGTGTATTTTGCATCCACAACTTAAGATTTTTTTATGTTTATTACCTTGCGTTAAAGGACGATAAGCAGCGCAACTTTGAGGATCAAGAATGTCAAAATCGGTTTGTAGTTTCCTTGCGAATTTCAGCCTGAGAGTTTGGATTTTTTTAAATTTTTGTCAAATATGGCTTTTTTTGAGTATGAGCGACTGTATACCCTAAATACCGTAAAAAATGTGTACTATTATATCCCAAAAACTGTAGAAAATATATTTTGCTATATTTTGCTTCTGATAGTCATCTTTCCACAGCTAGCAATTTGTGCCCTAGAGGCCGATTTTTGTGATAAAAAAAAAACATATTTTTTAAAAAAATCTTTAGTTGTGGATGCAAAATATACTGTGAAACAAAAATACCCAAAATCAGAACTTTACAAAAAATACCAAGTATGTAAAAACTGTCATGTCTCGCGGAAATTTCGACCGATTCCTACTTTAAAGACCACGTTTGAAAGCTCTCGACTTCTCCATTAGTTTCTTATCATAATTTTGGGTAAGTTTCAAAACAAAAACATAAAAAAGTCGCTTTTACATGATATACAATTATTTTTAGCAAATTTCGGTCTCTAGCGGGAAACCATTTACTTTTGGAATGAAGCAAACTATAGCAAAATTATAGGAAAACAGATTACCTACATTTATTGAGGTCTAAAGTTTTTGTGTGTCTCTTGTATCTTGAGTTATAGGAAAAAAAACAGTTTTTTAAATCAAAAAATTTGAACTTCTTCCGGGACTTCCATAGGGCAAACTTCACTGTAGAGCAATGAGAAAAAAACAAAAAATGTAGAAAATTAATCCCTTTCAAAGATTTATGATGAATTTCTACCAATAGTTTCGTGGTTTTTGAGATAAAGTAAAAAACTGCAAAAAAAAAAAAAATGATTTTTGTCGTTTAGACCTTCATTCAAGCCACGGGCGGGCCATTTTTTCGGGGGTTTTGACCAAAAGTAAGTATGCAGTTTTTGTTTTAAGATCTTAATCTATGATAATTTTTAATGCACTAATTTTTTTTGAATTTTGCTGCACCCTAGTACATAGGACTATATTTTTTTAAAAGTGGGCCGCGCCACGCCCCTAAATAGAAAAAACACTCACGGCTAAACTACTGCATCGATTCTTATGAAATTTGAAATAGAGATAGAGTTGGCACTGATGAACGATAAAATAACCATCTTATTTTTAAGTGGGCGGTGCTACGCCCCTAAATGAAAAAAAAAAAAAAAAAAACAAACTCTTTCGGCTAAAGCGCTGCATCGATTTTACGAAATTTCAGTGGGTGGTGCCACGATATTAATGGAAAAAAATCTCTCACGTCTAAGCCACTGCTTCGATTTTTATGAAATTTGAAATGGAGATTGACTATTTTATTTTTTAGTGGGCGCACACTGGTCGGAAAATCAGAAAAGCTGGTCAAAATCGAAAAATAAAGTTGTTGTTTTTTCACTTTTAATTGTTGGCAATGGTAGAATATTATCCACGTTGATCGTTTCAGTGGTTAGAAAGACCTCTGTGCTTAAAAATCTCTTCTCGTTTGAGTTTGAAGTTCACATATTCTTGCAAAGAATTTTTTAATTTTTTTTTTAATATAAAGCGTCTCAGTAAACAAGTGGAAAAAATAACTTCTATTCATCTTTTTGCAATGTAACGAAATGGAGTCTCTCAGTGAATGTTTATTTAATATGTTTCTCAAATCCAAATCGTTTTATCTCGTTCACAGTTTATGTAAATAGGCAACTGTTTCGTGAAAATATATACACAAAAAAATTGTTGAAGTGGTTTTTAATATGATAAATGTTATAGAATCCACGGCCATCCGTCTAGTTTCTGCATGCATCTTATTCAGGGTACATTTTTCTACAAACCTGTAAAAAAATTAGCTGCCCCGAGGTGCCTCTGAAAAAGATATTAGGACTTTTGTAAAGTATTTCATTTTCGTAATAATTGATCCCAGAAACAAAACTTTCGTAGATAAAGATGCTGTTCAGCATTTTTTGACCGAAATTTTGGATGTGCCAGTTTGTGTTACAAAAATTAATTTCATATTTCTAATCAGAGACCTCAAAACCCCAATAACTCTCTTCTTATTGATTAATATAGTTTTGCACTAAACGGTTCGTCATTGCGGATCCGCCATTTTGTATTTCGCAAACTAGTTTTCAGATTCATTATAAGCAACATCTGAAACTCCAATATACCGTTTTTGGTGGTAATAAATGCAGCTTAGCAGCTTCTAGTCCACCGTTTTGGATCCGCCATTTTGTTTTTTTTGAAAATAGATTTCAGATTCGTAATACGCATCATCACAAACCTAAAATTACCGACTTTCGTGAGAATATATTTGGTTATGCATTATTTGTGCACCATTGTGGATCCGCCATTTTGTTTTTTTAAAAATGGATTTCGGATTCGTAATCAGCATCACCAAAAACCCCTTATTACCGACTTTCAGAATTTTGGCCAGCTTTTTCGATTTTCCGACCACTGTGGGGCGGTGCCAAGCCCTAAATAAAAAAAAGCTTTTACGGCAAAACTACATTCATTTTTACGAAATTTTATATGGAGATAGGGTTAGCACTAAGAAACGATAAAATGACCCTTATGTTTTTCAGTCGGCGGTATCGAAAAGAAAGCTCTCACGTATAAACTACTGCAACGATTTTTATGATATTTGAAATGGAGATAGGGTTAGCACTAAGTAGCGATAAAAATTACCAATATGTTTTTTAGTGGGCGGAGCCACGCCCCTTATGGTATAACACGCTATCAGTGGTAAAATTCTGCAACGATTTGTATGGAATTTGGTACTGAGATAGGCTTAGCACTAAGGAAGGCTAATTAAACGTTAATAATTTTGGAGGGGGTGCCTTGGCCGTAAATAGAATGAACGGTTTCACGGCGAAACTACTGCATTAATTTGAATGTCACTTCGAATTATTTTGGCTTAACGCTAAAGATAGAAATTAAAAATTAGAAAGGATATTAAAAGTTTTTGTTTCATAGTGAGTAGTTCCAAGCTTCTAAAAAAAAATATGCAGTTATTGTTAGTAATTAGTTCCATAGTCCTTTTAAAGTCAAATTGAAATGATCGAATTTCGGCCGCAAGGCGAACTCTAGTTTGAGTTAATCTAGTTTAGATTAGCCTCATAGTAAAGCATTATGGTGATTTTGCAACAGTATTGTCTACTACGATTACGGAAATAACTGCTTTTGCATTTTAAGTGGAAACTTAACTTGTTATGCTTCTGTCTGCTTCTTCTCGGCTGATTTTAACATGTTTTAAATATTTTTTCAGCTTTTGTGCATCTTACGAATCCATAAATACCAATAACTCAAAAAAAAAAAAAAAAAAAAAAATGTTTAGTCTTTTAACTGCTTTTGCATTTCGGCGACTCATTGTAGGTTATATAGGAGGTGGGCATGGTATTGCTCCGATCACGTCCATTTTTAACAAAAAAGAAGATGCTAGCACCAACACCTGAGATACCGAATTTTACTGCTATATCTGATGAGTGATTTTTCAAAAGGGCTTATTTCCAAAACGAGTGTCATATATTAATTGTCTGATATTTTGTTAGAAATTAATAAAATTGGTCTCTGTTTTTACAATGAGTTTACGGCATTAAGATAACAAAATAATATCGCTCAAATAACCTATTACACTAGTTTACAGCAAAAATGTGATCTGGTTGCCACTATAAAATTCTTATGTAAAATGACTCCCTGATTCCGAAAATAACTTTATTTTTTTTTTTTTTACGGAGACGTTTTCGAGAAGTCCCCCTCTTCCTGTTTTTGAAGGGGGGACCAGCCAGCTTATTATGTAAGATAACAAAATAAAGGTAATAAAATTTTACATAAACGCCTCATACTTAACTTTTCGATCAGTTTTTTAGTTTCTGCGTTATTAATAAACATTTCGAAAAATTTTGATTTTTCTTTTGAAAAATCGGAAAAAAAAGTTTTTCAATTGTGACATTTTCTTGAAAAAAATTTCGGTAAAAATAAAAAAACTTCATTGTGCAAAAGTCTAAAGAACCCCAGTAAAAAAAAAGATACTAATTGAGGAAATCGATGGATAAATAACGGAGTTGTAATCAATTTAGTGAAAATACCAAAAGTCAAATTTTACTCTATTTAGTAATTTTTCTTCCATAAGGGTACAATTTTGAAAAATTTTTTTTTCCGATTCGACCGATTCATATTTATTTTGATTAGGTGGACCATCATTAGTAAAAAACAATTATTTTTATTTTTTTCGCTCGTGCAGTGTTGCCGTATTAGAAAAAAATCAATTATTTGAGGTGTCACTTAACTTCAACTGATCTGTAAAGAGAACGTCATATTCTACTCCTTATCTCAGGGGGTCATTGAAAAGGCAAATAAATAACATTGGGTCATTTATTGATATCACATGAAAATTAGCCAATCTATAGTAAACCAAATTTAAAAGTTAAAGCAAACGGCGTTAACGCCGTTCGAAAAAATAGAAAAAGTCAAGTTTTATTACTTTTGTCATTTATATATTTTATTACAAAAATTTTCAGTTAATAAGGACCAAGATCGGATGAAAAATGACAGCTCTATTCGAGATTTAGTGAATAAACATATGAAATTTTTGTTTTGTTAATTAAATAGACAGTAACTTAGTAGGTTCACCCAATAAATCTAGAATAGAGCCGTCATTTTTCATCCGATCTTGGTCCGCATTAACTCAAAATTTTTGTAATAAAATATGTAAATGGCAAAAGTTATAAAACTTGACTTTTTCTATTTTTTCGAACAAGAAAATGTTAACGGCGTTAAAGAAAGATTCTGAAAATCATCGAAATTTGCTTTAAATTTGAAATTTGGTTTACTATGGCTAATTTTCATCTGATATCAACAAATGACCCAGTGTTAAAAAGGCAATTTATTTGCCTTTTCAATGAGACCCTCAGATAAGGAGTAGAGTATGACGTTCTCTTTACAGATCAGTTGAAGTTAAGTGACACCTCAAATAATTGTTTTTTTTCTAATACGGCAACACTGCACGAGCGAAAAAAATAAAAATAATTTTTTTTTACTAATGGTGGTCCACCTAATCAAAATAAATATGAATCGGTCGAATCGGAAAAAAAAAATTTTCAAAATTGTACCCTTATGGAAGAAAAATTACAAAAATGGAGTAAAATTTGACTTTTGGTATTTTCACTAAATTGATTACAACTCCGTTATTTATCCATCGATTTCCTCAATTAGTATCTTTTTTTTCCGGGGTTCTTTAGACTTTTGCACAATGAAGTTTTTTTATTTTTACCGAAATTTTTTTTAAGAAAATATCCCAATTGAAAAACTTTTATTTTCGATTTTTCAAAATCAAAATCAAAATTTTTCGAAATGTTTATTGATAACGCAGAAACTAAAAAACTGATCGAAAAGTTAAGTATGAGGCGTTTATGTAAAATTTTATTACTTTTCTTTTGTTGTCTTACATAATAAGCTGACTTTACTGGTTTACGAGATATATGTGATTATATGATTTCTCGAAAACGTCTCCGTAGAAAAAAAAATAAAGTTATTTTCGGAAGGGAGTCATTTTACATTAGAATTTGATAGTGGCACTCAGATCACAGAAAAAAATAATTAATTTGTAAACTAGTGTTATTATGCTACGTTATGTGTATGACAATACTTTTGTCTCATTTTGGAAATAAGCTCTTTTGAAAAAAATACTCATCATCTCAAATTTTTTGGCTGTTATTAATTTATGCTTCAAAAATGGGTCAAATTACCCATATTGCAGTGTATGGTATTTAGTTTTTGGACATGCCAAAAGTAACACCCATGATGTTATTTTTTTTTTTTTGATTTTCCAACAAATTTTCGAAAAATTTTGGTAAACCGTCTTCAGTATATCATTTTGCAGTTACTGTCTGTCCAATATTTAGGGGAATAGCAGCTACAATTTTTGCTCACTTTTGTTACTGACTTTTTTTGCCTAGCTTTAATTGGAAACCACTTTGAAACATTCTGAACAGATTGTGCGTTCGTTCCATATGCAAATTGGCATTCATTGAAAATTTACTGACTTGAGTTGATACCGAAAGCAGTAAGTATTGCATGACGAATTTCTTGCTTGTTTGTGACGGAATTTTTCCGAATTTTCATCAGCTATTTTACGTTTTCTGGTCTTCATTGCTATCGATCTTTCTGAAATTTAAAATGAAATGTAAGACAATACAATTGTAAATCTTCTTTCATCTTTAAATTATTTAAGTTGGTTTATTCTTATAAATTTGTTCGGCAAAATTCATATGGCTCCTCTTTAAGAATTATGTAGTTGTAGCTCTGTTCTAGCAAAAAAATTTATTGGACTGTGTTACTATCGCTACAGATTGGTGCAAGTGTAAGTAAATTTAATAAAAAAAAAACAATTTTTATATTTTTAAAAGATGCATAACTCAGCCAACATGAAAAATGATTAAAACAAAAATATATCAAATCCTTCTAGCTGTATTATTGGTCTAAATAATTTTTATTTTTTATATTAAGTTGTTCGAAAAAACCGTGTTTTTATTTATTTATGATTTTAATTTGTATTTTTTGGTTTTTTGAACAGATAATGATTTACATTACTAGCTATCATCAAAGCACGTGTCAAGTGGCATTTGTGGTGTGAGCTTACAGTTCCATGTGTTTGAGTAAAAAACACCAACATAACAAAAGCAAGGCAAGGTTACTATAGTAACGAAAACTACTGCATATAGTAGTACTATAGTAACGAAAACCAGTCTAACAATTATTTGGTTTTTTTTATGCATTTTGAATTGATTTTATTATGTTGGTTTTTTTTTTCTCAAAAACATGGAACACCACAAATGTCACTTGATACGTGCTTTGATTGTAGCTAGTAATGTAAATCATTATCTGTTCAAAACAACAAAAACTACAAATCTCACAGAGACCGGTGATAAACATACGATCGCGCTTCCTACTTCGGTTGAAACTCGCCAAAAAAGCTTGCATCCAAAGGTGCTTTGCAAGAAAAGTATAATATCAACGACTTACAAACAGCAGGGCAATGCATAACAATGGAAGAAACCAACAAAAACAAAAAATCAGAACTTTTGCATGGGCTGCATTGAATTTTTTGCTGTGATTCACGTCTAATCTATGCAAAAAATGAATAAAGCGTGTTTGTCGAGTTCTTCGGTTTATAGGTAAATTCGTCTGAACATTCCATATGGTTATGGATAAAACTAGTAATTTTTTGGTTTTTTTCTATGCATTTTGTCTTGCTTTTGTAATGTTGGTGTTTTTTACTCAAAAATATAGAACATCACAAATGTCACTTGACACGTGCTTTGATGGTAGCTAGTAATATTTGTATTTATTTATACTGTTTTAGTTTTTAAACTTTGTATTTAAGTGAAATTTAAATACTAAATAATTTTGACTATTTATGTACTAATTTAATATTTACATGTTTGGTTTTTTTTTTAATCTTCTAGCCTACAATATATCGACTTATGCAGATGGGGCATCAATATATACCTCAGGCAGCAAAATTTGATCATGTATTTTCAAAGAAGCAAAAAAAGAACCGTGTAGAATTAGTTACTGATTTTCCAAATGATGCTGAAGTTATACTTGCTCTTCAAGTAAATATATTGGGGGTTATCGTGAATCAAGATTCCCGGGGAATTTTCTCGGACTGCCGTGCATTCTCTATTACAATTTCAGAAAATTCCCCGGGAATCTTGATTCACGATAACCCCCATTGTTTTTGTTAAAAAATGGACTTTCATTATAATTCTTAATCCATAGATTCATCCCCAGGGACACTCATTTTTAAGTCGAAACATAAGTTATGATGAGCTAACTGAGTGGTCTTGCATACATGATATAACAGAGGAACCAGGCGATATAACTGACAGAACCAAAGATTGTACCAGCTCTAAACGTAAACGCAAATTGCTGAGTGAAAGTGACAGAGAATCTGGCGTTCGTTTGCAAAATTACGATGATGAAAGTGGCGATTCTACCGATGAGATACTATTTGGCATTAATAGAAGACAGCGAAGTAATCAACGTGTAAGATTAGCAGGTGGTGGAACACTGCCACCTCCATCAACATCAAGTGCAAGTACTGTTCAACCACCAAGTCGTCCTGAAACATTTGTGCCAGATATTTGGGCTGCTGAAGTGACGGTGCAAGATCGAGCTATTCGACAAAATCGTGGACGGAGCTCAAATTCTGTTACTGGCTATAATTTTGTATATGCCATTAGCAGTGGTGTTATACCTGCCGCTGCTGCTTCAATTTCAGCCTCATCATCTACCGTTCGAAATTCTTCAACAAATACTAACGATGACCTTACAAGTGCAACTCGCTTGCGTCTTAGTTCACCTACACTTACTGGTTCAACAGACGGCGGGAGCACATCAAGCAGTGATTCACCACCTTTACCGCATTTTGAACGATTCAGGGTCCGATCACTTATATCACCAGTACGTCCAACAAATAGAGAAAAACAAATTTTTCAAAATGCCAAAAAACTAATGTACTATATACAGGAATCAAATAAAGGGAAAGGATTCATTAAGGAACCATCTTTTTCATCAGATGGTCGAGTAATTTGCTCGCCTTATGACACTGGGGTGCGTTTACTAGCATTTTCTGAAGACTGTTCAGAGTATCCACGCCATCGCAATGAATGTATTAAACGTACTCCTCGATTTTTGATTGACATAAAAAATATTAAATCACATTCTGACATTGTACTCAGCACAAAGTTCAGTCCACGTGAACCATTATTGGTTACTGGCTGCCGCAGCGGTAAAGTAGTGTGGCATCATCCGAATTTATAAAATTTATTTATTTATTAACTAAAAGAGTAAAAAAAATGATTGGAAGCACTTAAAAATGAGTTCATTATTCTTTTTGGCTGATATCTTATGTGAAGTCTGTATGGATAGGTTATGTTAAGGTGGATGCAATAATGTCACACATAGACTACAAGGGTCCCTTGTGATACCATAAACTCGCTTATTAAAATGTATTCATAAACTCTGGTCCATTTAACATGGTGTTTGTCCAAACTGACGGATCCTGTCATTACAGCGAATCTCTGTCACTTAGCTGAATTTTTGTGAGTAACTTTAAGGAATTGAAAAACGGCTGACCAAAGCATTTTATTCTAGATCTTGCCAAATCAGGGCAGAGACATAAAAGATGTTCAATAGTTTCCTCTTCTTCAGGCTCGTGACAGTTCCAGCACCAGTTGTTGGAGACTATGTCCAATCTAAAAGCATGATGCCCAATCAGACAATGACCAGTCACAACTCTGGTCAGCAGACTACACTCACTCCGCGTCAAGGATAGTTAATATGTGAAATATTTTATTTTGTGAAGACGAGGCCAAAAGTACTTTGCTACAGCGCTAGTGAATGACTGTTCCTAGCGTCTATTTGCAACTGTGAACTGGAATTTTAATGGGTTAAGCTTCTAAGAGTTTAATTTTTCGCTGTGAGATCTGTCTTTTTATTTTCTAAAATTTCGCTATGCGATGGCACCCACTATTTTTTATCGATAAGGGAAGTTAAAGCGGTAAAACATTCAAAAATTGTCTTTGATTTTATACAGTTTAACTTTAAAACGGCTTGACTATCGACGTACAGAGCGATTTCCTCTTATTTACTTTTTCTTTTTCTATTTATGTTATATTATTTGTTTCTTTATTTCATACTATTTACTTATGTATATAAAAAACCATAAAATAGTTACTAATATGAAATAGCTAGTACGGAAGGCGAATGTACCTAACAATTTAGATAAAAACAACTTTTATTAATCACCCTTATCATCTAACTCGATTTCGATTGGAAAAATTTTCGATTATAGATTCAATTCGATTCCATATCATAGAATTTGATCGAATCCAAAAATTTTTGTAGTAGATTGAAGTGAAATAAACAAAATGAACACAGCTTCAGTAAATGCTATGGAATTTGACATGAAAACAACCATTTTTTTATATGTCACGAAAAAGTAGCGCATCACTCAAAAAAAAAAAAGAAGACTCGAAACAGCCAATGCGAAAAAACTACCAAAAAAGTGAAAAGGTTGTAAAAAACGACGTGCACTATGGTTTTTTTTTTTTTTTTTTTTTGACAAAAAAGTGTATACAAAAATAATTCACTATAAGGACACATTTTCTTTAAAAAAATTAAACGCGAAATTAAAGGTTATATATTCACCTATCTGAAAAAATGCCCGCTTTTTCCACCATCTGATCCACAAAAAAGTGACACGGATCGAAATCTCTTGAATTTTGAAAAAATCTACCAACATTTTTAAACAGAAAAATCGATTTTTTCAAAATTCAAGAGATTTCGACCAGGGTCACTATTTTGTGGATCAGATGCTGGAAAAAGCGGGCATCTTTTCAGATCGGTGAATGTATAACCTTTAATTTCGTGTTTGATTTTTTTTAAGAAAATGTGTCCTTGTAGTGAATTATTTTTGTGTACACTTTTTTGTCAAAAAAAAAAAAAAAACCATAGTGCAACGTCCCCCAGCAAGTTTTAATTTTATAAAAATGAAGAAAAATTCTGAAAATTAGGTTGTGTTAATTTAGTTGAGTATGGCAAAACGTAAGTTTTTTTTAAATTGTAGCTCTGCTTCCTTTCTCGTTTTATGGTCCCGAACAGTTGGCTCATACAGTTAAACATTAAAAAAAAAAAATATCCAAATAAATCAAAAGTTACGCATGTTTAAGAGTAAAAAAATGCAAACTATATCGTTCTAGCTGGTATCCTTCAGGGGATATTAAATTTTAACCCAATTTACTTTGCATTTTTTTAAAAAATTTAATTTTCGTATTGGGTGCTGTTCTTGATTCCGTAACGCGTCGTCGGAAAGCATTTTCCGTGCGGCAGCAAATTTTTCTATTACTGATTCAGAGAAATAGATTTATCTGTCATCTCTGTTACGCAAAACAGATTAATTTGTCATTATTGTTTCCGCGTATTATTTGAGCGATTTAACATCCCTGACATCGAAGTGACGTTAATTTTTTGTATTCTTGATTCCGCCGTAAACATATGTATTTGCTGGTAGTTTCCTTCCGCGAAGTTTTTGTGTCGGAACGACAATAAAAAAATAAAAAAGCTCAAAATACATAAAGCAAAACACATTATTTTATTTCATTCAATAAAGGAAACAATTCATTTTCATTATGATTCACTTTTAGATAAATAACTCATCAGAAAATGAAAAAAAAAAAAATTAATAAACTAAAAATACTCAAAATGAAGGGATGAAAAAGTGGAGTTTTGTATGGACCATATAGTTTCAATTGCCCCGTAAGTTTATTAATATGGAAAAGAAGTCACTTTCACATCGGCACATTCTTCATGGCTCCAAAAATGGTAGATGACGCTTTCCAAACTATCTATTTTATCCATTTGTTAGTTACAAAAAATTATTAAATTTCCACAAAGAGTATTCATTTACCAAAAAGTTTTTACCCAAACGACAAGTTTAGCAGGTTTTTACCCGAAAAGCGTTCGTTTACGCAAAAAAACTTGGAAATGAGAGTGAAAATGAGAGAGTAATAAAGCTCTCTCTAAATTGCAAGTTTGTACCCGAATAGTTTTTTCGGGTAAAATTTTTTTTTTTTTAACTAAAATGATTAAAAAGCCATGTTTTGATTAAAAAAGCAAGCATTAATTTTTTTTGCATCTGAATAAGATGCGATTTCTCGCTTACCTTTTTTTTAAGTTAGATGTCAAAATCCAGTGGGAATTTGAAAGAAATGTCAACGGTATTGGCAAAACATCTTCTTCTTCTTCTTCTTCTTAAGTTATGCTGTCAATCTGACAGCACAGTTGACTGGCGAGAAAAGGCTACTACAAACTCGAAGTTTTTAGCGTAGCCTTTAGCGTAATGTATGATACGATACAATTAAACTGTATCTGTGTTTGAAATCCTAATTTTGAAGCGATATTAAGATTTTTTTTTTTTTTTTTTTTTTTTCTTTATCATAGCTTTCTTTTTGCGATTTTTTTTCTTTTTTCGATATTTTAATTTTTTTATCGACTTTTTTGTTTCTTTTTTTCAAAAACGTTATAAAGGTAACAAAAGTAACAAAAAACTTATATAAGAATTAACATGAGAGCTTATATAAGAATTAACATGAGAACTTATATTAGAACTATGATATACATAGAATACAACATATATACCATACAATATATACCAACAAAAAATAAAAAGGACTTAACCTAGAGATTGCTGATTTGCAAATTTGCGATATCTTTCAGATATCAATTTCACATTTCGCAAAAAACTGAAAAATTGACCTAAAAATGTCAATATTACCTAATTTCAGCAGATCCGTTAAGCTGCGAGACGTTATTTCAGCACCGTGCATTGTGCTAAAAAGTTGAGTTCTATGGGCATTATCCAAATTAGGGCAATGAAACAAAAGATGTTCAGAAGTTTGGACTGCGCCACAAGTACAAACTTCAGACTCTATTATATTGATTTTATAAAGATGACTTTTACACCTAGTGTGGTTAAACTTAAGCCTGTTTATCATTGCTACATGTTTTTTTTTTTTTGTGCAAAATGTCTACGGTCTTGGAAAGTCAGCGTTGCAAACTGGTTGTTTGCGCAAAATGTGATGATATTGGCACGGTGATCCGGAAGCAAATTATTTACGTGCAAAAAAGTGTCGCTAAAATCGGTTTCGATGAAAAAATTTGTTTTTTTTTATGCTGATTCAGAATCTGTTTTTAACGAAATCCTATTTGATCCCGTTTAAAAGTTATACTAAAATAATAAGTATTTTAATGAATTCTTCAATTAAAAATATGTTGTTACATACATAAAATTGCATAAGGTTACGAAGCTTCCGGGAGGTGATAGAGGAGGCCTAGGCTAACAAAAAATTGCACCCGGAGGGGGGTCTAAAATGTACCCCTAAGCAGTTATAGGTTTCTGACTTCTTTCTTGGATCACCCTAATATTTTAGGGAAAATATTTCTATGGCAAAGTTTTAGCTAATTGTAAGAGCTTTCAGATAGTGTATATGGTTTATCGGGTTTAAAAGGATTTCGAAAAGTTCTGAACCTTTAAAGTTGATATTTTAATTTTTTTTCCCCCATTTTTTGACTTTGGCGGCCATTTTAGTATTAAAACAACCTTTTATAATTTTTTTAAAAATTTTGTTAAATTTCCTTTAATCTGATAGTACATTTGTCATACCAGTTTTTTTGATTGAGGCCAGAAAAAAATACTTTTCCGTTTGAAGGCTCCAGTAGATAAAGAGCAGCACGCACATCATAGCAAAATTAGTCTTGGTCTTGGTAATTTTGCGAGATCAAGACCAAGATTGCTATGACCTTAGTCTTGGTCTTGCTCACGGTAATCGTCAAGACCAAGACTGCTTTCAGTCTTAGTAATTTATAGTTAAGAGTTGTTTCACTCCCGTTTTGAAGATAAAAGCATCTCTCAATTTGTATTTTGGCATCTTAAAAACTAGCGGCTTTGGAAAAATATAGTTTCGAAATTTTGAATACTCAATATATCTGAAAATTTTTTCAAAACCAAGACCAAGACCGAGACCAAGAGTTAATGAGCAAGATCAAGACCAAGACCAAGACTCAATAACATAACCAAGACCAAGACACAATGTGCAAGAACAAGACCAAAACCAAGACTGCTATGGTCTTGGTCTTACTCTTGGTTTGCTCATCACTACATCATATGCAGCGCAACGCATGCGAGTAACCCGTGTGTTACATAGCAAAGTATTATTTTCTAACCTCAATCAAAAAAATTGGTATGACAAATGTACTATCGGATTAAAGGAAACTTAACGGAAATTTTAAAAACAATTACAAAAAGCTACATTAATAGGACCTTTTTCATACTAAAATGACCGTCAAAGTCAAAAAATGGGGGGAACAAATTAAAATATCAATTTTTTTTTGCGAAATCCTTTTAAACCCTATAAACCATATACAGTAGAGCGCCCACAAGATATATGAAATGTGCAAAGTTGAGAATTTGTTTGCTCCCCGTCCATTTCCTGAAAATAAGATCTCAAAAAAAAATTTGGAATCGGTAGTGGGAAAAACCCAGCCGGTTTTCGATCAAAGGTCGAAAAATTGACTAAAAAAAGGGAAGTCGCTTTGACTGCCCGTTACTTCAAAACTGTTCATTTTTTCATAATATTTTGAAGACAATTTTTGTAGAGCATGACTAGGTTAACATTATCTTCTTAAAAAGTTTTGGTCCAAAAATTAAATTTGTTGTTGTTTCGGTACAAAAACTTTAATTTTTTAAGAAAATTTTCATGACTTTTTTTCTATAAATTGGTTTTTTGTAACTTTTAAAGGGCGAAATATTTGTTCTGGAATTCTTTTATTGCATGAGATTAAATGGTGATTAATTCAACAAACAAAAATTATTCAAAAATATTAAGTTTTAAGATATGGAGCCGGTCTCAATGTTGGAAAAAAATTAGTATTCTAATTTTTTTCTTTTAATCGCTACTTTATTGGATGCAACAAAATGCATTGCTAGTTGTTATTAAATGCATCATTTAGAACTGCTTTTTGCCTTCAAAATGAGCTATAAAATGGGTTTGTGCGATCATTTTCAAATGACATCATGAAAGTTAAAAATCATGTATGGATTTTCTATAGCAATTGCCATATTACTATATCTTTTATAATGTTATTTTAAAATGGTCATAACTTTTTAAAGAAAAATGATACAAGACCATTCTGTAACTCATTTTGAAGAAGAAAAATAGTACTGAATGACGCATTTAATAAAACAGACCAAAACGATTTTGTGTGTGTTCTACACAACTCCAAAAATCGTGTTTTTTGAACATTAGGGTTGAGATATCTCACAAACCATAAGTGATACAGCAATTTCGCGTCCAATTTCGAATTCAGCATTAATAACTACATCTAAAATGACTATTTTGGTTTTGGTTTGTAGTCGTTTTTTTATAAATACCGTTTTTCGACCTCATTTTAAAAACCATGCCATGAACCGATTTTGAAAACTTTTTTTTCTTATTCAGTAAATGCTCAGGTGCAATTTCACATCTTTTTGCAGTTCTTGACAACTTGATTGAAATTTTTTCCTGAGCTGCGTGCACGAAATTCGAAATTTTCGATTATCTCTGCTGGAACAGCCCAAAAACGCACTAAAACGAAAATAAATGCTATTTTCGTGTTCAGCAATCCCAAATTAGTTTGGGAAATATGACTAATAAAAAGGATTCTTACCAAATTAAAAATTAAGAAGAAAAAATAAAAAAATACATTTTTTTTCTTAACTTTGAAACGGGCTCCATTTCTTAAAAACTAATATTTTTTCGTAATTTTTCCTTTAAATTAATAAACATTTAATTTCCTACAATATAGGAATTCCAGAACAAATATTCCGCTCTTTGACATTTACAAAAAACCAATTTATAGAAAAAAAGTCATGAAAATTTTCTTAAAAAATTAAAGTTTTTGTACCGAAACAACAACAAATTTAATTTTTGGACCAAAACTTTTTAAGAAGATAATGTGCATCTAGTAATGCTCTACAAAAGTTGTCTTGAAAATATTATGAAAAAATGAACAGTTTTGAAGTAACGGGCAGTCAAAGCGACTTCCCTTTTTTTAATCAATTTTTCGACCTTTGATCGAAAACCGGCTGGGTTTTTTCCACTACCGATTCCAAATTTTTTTTTGAGATCTTATTTTTTTGACCTCTAATTTCAGGAAATGGACGGGGAGCAAACAAAATCAGAATTTTGCACATATGGGCGCTCTAATATACAGTGGGACAAATATGAGTTGATACAAAAACAAAGTAGGTTTTTTGTATTAAATGTTATTTAAATTAAGGAAATTTAAATGAACAAACATTAAATGTAGTTAAAATATTTTGTTTATTAAGCAATTACTCGATGGCCTGACCTTTGTTAGCCACAACCCGCCGAGGTCTGCAATCAGAAATTGTTACACGCAGCACGCACTACTGTTAGCGGTATTTTGTCCCATACATCAATAATAGCAGCTTTAAAGTCCTTCAAGCTTCTGTATTTGTATACCTTGAGTCGCTGTACCCTATATCCCTATATGCAGAAATCCAAAGGATTGCAGTCTGGAGAGCTAGGAGGCAATTCATCTTTAGGTATAAAATCTGTCAAATTTTGCTTACACCAGTCTTGAACCAGTTTAGCAGTGTGAGCATGTGCACCATTCTGCTGGAAGCAATAATAGCCTTCTCCATACATGGCCTGCACACTAAGCTTCAAATTTTTCTGTAAGACTTCTTTCAGGTAATACTGAGCGTTTATTATAATACGTTTGTCAATGAAGGCTAGCGACAATTTACCTTTGCTGGATATGGCATCCCAGGCCATGATAGATGACGAGTTTTGATATCTTGGTGCATTCTTCTTATTGTTTGGGATGTCTTTTTATGATACTGCCCATAGTCTGTCATTTTGCGTGTGGTGAGGAGCTGCCAGTACAAAAAGTTTTTTATCGTAAAAAATTATATCATCGCCAGCGTGCCAAGAAAGGAGCAGTTTCGATCTTTGCCATCGCTTTTCCACGGTCGCATTAGTAAGGCCATGCATTTTCTTTTTTTTAAAGGCTTTCATATTGAGGTCGCAACGCAAAAGGAGCCGTAAAGATTCTCGGTTCATTCCTATATTTTTGGTCATCTTTCGTGCTGAACGGTCACAATTTCGGTTCCACTCAAAAGCGGCCAAAAAATAGCGGCCAAAAAAAAGGGGCCAAAAAATAGCGGCCAAAAAAAAGGGGCCAAATACAAAAAGGGGCCAAAAAATAGCGACCAAAAAAAAAAAGGGGCCAAAAAATAGCGGTCAAAAAAAAGCGGCCAAAGGAAAAAAGAGGCCAAAAATGGTTAAAGTGTTAAATTATCATTATTTTATTAAAAATCAAAGACATTAGGTAAAATAGTAAAGTAAATTGACAAATTGTGTAAATAATACATGGAAAAAGTTAGTTAAGAAGTACAATGAAGTTAATTATAGTGAATGTGATTGCTGACATTAGTTAAGTATTATTATTTTTGGCCTCCTTTTTCCTTTGGCCCCTTATTTTTGGCCACTATTTTTTGGCCCCTTTTTTTTGGCCCCTTTATATATTTGGCCCCTTTTTCATTTGGCCGCTATTTTTTGGCCCCTTTTTGTTGGCCGCTATTTTTTTGGCCGCTTTTGAGTGCCACCCATAATTTCTTCGGATTCTTTCACGAACTATTTTGATCGCTTTCGCGGTACGGACGTTCCTTTTTCTCCCACTTTTTTACGATCTTGTATGGGGCCAGTATCGACAAACCGCTTAAAGGTATAATACACATAATTCCTCTTAACTCCTAAATGTGACAACTCGCGGAAGATGGCTCCACAACTTAAACCACTTTTGAATTTATTTACAATAAAAGAGCGTATATCAACCATGCCGAATTATTTTCTACTCTAGCGTCTTATACGATTTGAATTTACTTTTCCATATAACTGAAATATTATTAAATATTTTGCAATGAAAATTTTACTAATGCTACTATGTTTCCAAAAGATACAGTGCTTCAAAGTTTTGTATGAAGACATATTTGTCACAATACATTATCTGAAAGCTCTTACAATTAGCTAAAACTTTGCCATAAAAATGTTTTCCCTAAAACTTTAGGGTTATGCAAAAATATTTTTTTCTAAAATAAGTCAGAAAATCAGTTTTAACCCTATAACTCCTTAAAGGTACATTTTAGACCCCCCTCCGGGTGCAATTTTTTGTTAGCCTAGGGCTCCTCTATCACCTCCCAGAAGCTTCGTAACCTTATGCAATTGTATGTATGTAACAACATATTTTTAATTGAAGAATTCCTAAAATACTTATTAAAAGGTATTTTTAGCATAACTTTTAAACGGGATCAAATAGGATTTCGTTAAAAACAGATTCTGAATCAGCAAAAAAAAAAAAACAAATTTTTTCATCGAAACCGATTTCAGCGACACTTTTACACGTAAATAATTTTCTACCGGATCACCGTGTTGGAGAGACTCAGCGTTGCCACACGTTTTTTTTTTTTTTTTGTGATAAATGTCTACTTTATTGGAAACTGGTTATTTCTGAAAATATCAACGATATTAAAATAAAAAACTTCCCTGCAGGGGAGTTTCCATTCATAAAATATTCACTACTTCTAGTGCTCCGTTCTCTGAGAGGGAGTATATTCTCGATAATGGAAACTCCCTTCAGATTTACGATAAAGCCCTACTTTGACACTCTGAAGTTCCATGCCCATAACTTGAAAAAAAAAAAAATTTTTCCGCAAAACTAATAACGAGAGGTCTCCATACTGAGCACTTAGAACAGCTCTGTAAATTTTTATAAAAATCACATACAAATTGTTGATGACTCTTCGATAATTCATTATGAAGACGAACTATTACTAAAAGAATCAGTTAAAAGAAAAGAGGAAAATTATTTCGTGCGATTTGTGTATGTATAACCTCAAACATAGCGAAAAACCTTGTTTTTGCTCTTTATTAACTATTTAGCAAGGAATATTTCAGAAAAAAAAAGATAGATATAATTCTTACTGATTTTTAAGATAAAGAATAGGTATTTTAAATGACATTCTAGGTTTTTCGATTTCAAATTTCATTGTCTAGTGATATAGCTTCAAATTGTGGGGAAAAATTTTTTTTAAATTTTAGGTAAGGATATTTCAAAATTCAGACGTGATTGGGAGCTTTTGAGACTGGACTTTTTGGTATCTGTTGTTTGATTTTTTATTTCGAAAAATAAAATTTTTGAAGAAAATGTAAAGTAAATTGGGTTAAAATCTCCTGAAGGATACCAGTTAGGATGTACTGGTTTGCAAACAGGTGCGCAACTTCCGGCAGTTTTTTGATTTATTTGGATATTTTTTTAAAATTTTTAACAAGAAAGGAAGCGACTAGGTTTAAGACAAACGACGTTTTGCCATACTTGACTAACTTAACACAATCTCATTTATAGAATTCTTCTACATTTTTATCAAATTTAAAATTTCTTGGGGATCGAAAGGGACTTAAGAACTTTTTCGCCCGATCTTTTTGTATACATGCCAATCGATAGACCTCACTACTTCCATTAATTTATGTTTTGTGACTTTTTTTCCTAAAACCAATACATAGTTTAGTAGAAAAAAAACACTTTTCTGTATTTTTTGTATGGACTTGGGCTTTTAGATTCCTATTGCTTCAAAGCCTTTGACGATCTTTCTGTGCAATCTTCACGGGAGTAATAACTAAGTTCTTACTATATTCTTATGCATGAGTTTTTTTAGTAAAACTTGCATAAGTATATGGTTAAAACTCAGTTATTACACCTGTGAATATTTCACAGAAAGATGCAATAGGAATCTAAAAGCCCAAGCCCATACAAAAAATGCAGAAATGTTTTTTTTTCTACTAAACTATTGGTTTTAGAAAACAATGTCACTAAACATAAATTGATGGTAGTAATGAGCTCTATCGATTGGCATGTTTAAAAAAAAATATCGAGCGAAAAAGTGCGCCGTGACAACCTTCTGTGTACACTTATTTCTGTAATCTTATATTTTTTATGCAGTATTTTTACTACTTCGAAGATCCAATTTCATAAGACCCCAATACCTCTAAAAAGGTCAAAACTCTGATTAGTTAAGTTCATTCGCACTTTTTGAAACAAACTATACATTTTTGCTCTTGTACCACTCTACACAATGGCTTTAGAGTAGTGAGAGGTAGCTAAATCAGGCTGGAACATTACGGTAGCTTTGTGTTCACGAATAAATGGCAAATGAGGTTTTTCAAGACACTCGTCATAGGCGAGGAGGCGGCAATACTAAAAGTGTCGTCATCGCGGATTCTGAAATTTTTAATGAAAAATGGTAGTTTACACTACGACCAAATTTTTCTTGCCGAAAATAACCCGCAGACCTATTTTAATGGTGCTACATTGGGTACAATTTCTCTGTCATCACGGAAATTTTTTTTTTTTTTATTTTTTAATTTACGTGCTTTAATGGCAAATTTAAAAGTATCTTGGTATGCGGGCAAAAAAATTTCCGTGATAACAGAGAAATTATTCCCACTGTCGCACCATTAAAAGGTCTGCCGGTCATTTTCGGCAAGAAAAATTTGGACGGCCGGATTTTTTCTGAATGGTTATGAAATTAAGCACGATTAATATAAGATTGATCAAAATCCGCGATGACGGCAAAACATTCCGAAAATTTAATAATTCAAAAATCATTTAAAAATATTTTTGCCAGGCTATAACCACGCCGACCAAGCTTTTCTTATTCGTCTTAGTGTAAACTACCATTTTTCATTAAAATATTCAGAATCCGCGATGACGGCAGTTTTAGTATTGCCGGCACCCGGACTATCAATATAAATTTTCGAATTTATTGTGCCGTTTTACAAATAAGAACTGCTTCTCAGACCGCAGTACACAGGTGCCAATCGAAGTAAAAGCTGGCCAAAAATGTAATTCTGCACGTAAACTTTTGAAAATCAGTTTTTAGGCACTAGGAATAGT
This sequence comes from Calliopum simillimum, assembly GCA_951812925.1. Lineage (NCBI taxonomy): Eukaryota > Metazoa > Arthropoda > Insecta > Diptera > Lauxaniidae > Calliopum > Calliopum simillimum. The sequence continues at coordinate 67,497,674 of OX638368.1, forward strand.
AAGTGCAACTTTTGAGCAAAAATAAGTTGAATTCGGACAAGGGGGCGTGGCACCTCCCATATAAGCAAAAGTTTAAAAATGCTATACTGCACGCATTTTTTGAGATAAGCAGTCCAATTTTCATTTAGATACTAAGAATATTAAATGCAAGCTTTCAGCAAAAACTGGGCGAACTCATTCAGGAGGGCGTGGCACCTCCCATATAAGCAAGTTTAAAAATGTTATACTTAAAGCGTTTTTTAAGGTAAGCCGTCCAAATTTCACTGAGATACTAAGAATATTAAATGAAAACTTTGAGCAAAAACTAAGCAAACGAAAACAAGAGGGTGTGGCACCTCCTATATAAATAAAAAATCCAACATGCAATACAGCCATTCCATGCCTAGCGTAACAAGATCTTCCACACCGCTTGCGATTTCGCTGAAATTTGGTACATGGTTTCGTTTCATGCCTAGTCTTAAAGAAAATGCAAAAAAAAATTTTGCGATTTTTTTCGTGGCTTTTGGAAGGGTGCAAAGAGTGGGAAAATCTGTAAATTGTGACAAACTCTCCTCAAATAATTGTCAATAACTTGGAAATTTCTTAACCGATTTTCATGCTCGGACAACTCTTGTATAGGTATTGAATTAGGCTATAAGCTCAAAATAAAGTTTGGTATTTGGTAAAAAGTACTAAATTTACTCCTATTTTAGTACTAAACTGCAAAAAACGTGGCCAGGTACACTTTTTTTACCCTCCAAAATATATTTTTTTGAAAGAAAAAGAAAAATTCTTTCATATGACTAAATTTCAAGAAGGTATCTACGGCTGCAATTTAATTAAGAGTATCCGGACTGGCAGAATCTCTCACTGTGAGCAAGCATAGGAAGTAAACGAGCGCCTACGAGCACCCAATTTTTTCACCAATTATAGAAAAATCATTTGACAAAAAGACCCCGTTGTCGCCAGAGTGGTACCAGGTGGAGCTTTTTTTGTAGCTCTATGACTCTCCAATTTGTATCTCTCGCAGCTAACCTTACATCATGTATTCAAAAAACCTCTAATATTTTCTAATTTAGTATCGATTACACTAGTTTACAGCCAAAATTCCCAGTGAATGCCATTATACATTTTATATGTAAAATAAGCTGCGGATTCCGAAAATCGCATTATTTTTTTTTTTTTTTCGTGTCGTTTTCGAGATATTGGTAATTTTCGGTTTTTGGACTAAAAAAAAAAGATTGTTCAACTTAAATACAAATATCTCAAGAACCAATGTTTGTGTTTAAACGTGTTATATGTCATATTAAAGGTAATTAAATTACCCACAAATGATATTTATTGATTCGCTTGTTAGTTTCGGCGAAATACATGAATTTCTAAAAAAAACATTTTATTTCGAAAAAATTAAGAAAAAATCAAAATCAACTACAGATTTATACAAGAAAAAAAAATTTTAAAAATTATTTTGTTTTTTAAGAGCTAGTCCATATATTTGTAAAGTAAATAAGATACTATTTAAGAAAATCGATGGAAAAATGGAAAAGTTGTATACAATTCATTGACCAATTACTAAAATGCGCTTTTGCCTATTTTTTTCATGTTTTTTTAATAAACTGTTCGATAATTTGAAACTTTTTGTAAAAAGAAAATCGATGGAAAAATGTAAAAGTTGTATACAATTCATTGACAAATTACTAAAATGCGCTTTTGCCTATTTTTTTAATAAACTGTTCGATAATTTGAAACTTTTTGTAAAACACATAAGAAAATCCAAAAAATTCTTAAAGTATGCGTTAAACAAAAATACCTGTGTCTCGTTGTTTTTCTCCAGCACGTCAGATTTTTTTTTAATCGATTTTTGAAGTTTTTTAATTCACTGTACATGAAAAAAACAAAAATAACGCATTCTTGTGTTAAATCGATGAATTTAACTATATGAACCTTTCATCTGAGGTGTATCATGTGTTGGGTAAACCTATGCAAGATATTGCGAGGAATATTTTTGTAAAAAATGTTAACCCTCCAAGACCCTTACATGTGGGTCATTTTGACATGTAGGTAATTTTGACCTACATGTGGGGGTTTTAGAGGGTTAAAATTGTCTACAAAAATATTCCTCGTAATATCCTGCTTAAGTTTACTGAACACATGATACACTTCAGATGTAAGGATCATATAGTTAAATTCATCGATTTAACACAAGAATGCATTATTTTTGTTTTTTCATGTACATTGGATTAAAAAACTTCAAAAATCGATTAAAAAAAAATCTGACGTGCTGGAGAAAAACGACGAGACACGGGTATATTTATTTAACGCATACTTCAAGAATTTTTTGGATTTTCGTATGTGTTTTACAAAAAGTTTCAAATTATCGAACAGTTTATTACAAAAAACGAAAAAAATAGGCAAAAGCGCATTTTAGTAATTTATCAATGAATTGTATACAACTTTCACATTTTTCCATCGATTTTCTTAAATAGTATCTTATTTGCTTTACAAATATATATACTAGGATATTAAAAAATAAAATGATTTTTAACATTTTTTTTCTTATATTAATCTGCAGTTGATTTTGACTTTTTTTTCATTTTTTCGGAAAAAAATAATTTTTTTTTCAGAAATCAATTTATTTCTCCGAAACTAACAAACCAGCCAAAAAGTAATGTGCGTATCATTTATAGGTAATTTAATTACCTTTAATATGACATATAATACGTTTAAACACAAACATTGGTTCTTGACACATTTGTATTTAAGTGGAACTATCTTTTTTTTGGTCCAAAAACCGATAATGACCGATATCTCGAAAACGACACGAAAGAAAAAAAAATACATAATGCGATTTTCGGAATCAGCAGCCTATTTTACATATAAAATGAATAATGGCATTCATTGGGAAAAAAAATTTTTAATCATTTGTAAACTAGTGTTATCATTGTTTACGTACCTGGGGGTGTCCTCCATACTATCCAATGAGGTTTTTAACATTTTTTTGTTTTGGAAACCAATAACAACGCATACAATATTACTCTTGCAAAGAAGAAAAATAATCTGTGTATCAAGCGCATTTCGTATGTTTATCAAGTACGAGGGTTGCCTTTTATATTTCGGGATTGGGCAACACTAATGTCAATAGCTAAAATCTGGCAACACCATTATAAAGCTTGACATTTTTTAGCATAAACGTACTCACAACGTTTTGATGTACAAGTGCTATTGTTTACAGTGAGTTAAGAAAATCAATTTTTACATTGATAATTTAAGTGATTGATAAATTATGGAGTTTCCAACGCGAAGAAATTTTTTTGACGGTCAAATGTTCATGCAATATTGAATGTATGCTGGTCCCACTAATGCCTAAGGTTGTCTCAATCTCACGATAGGTCACATGACGATCTTGCAATATCAGTTGGCGCACAGCATCAATGGTTTCCGGAACAACAACTGATTTTGGACGACCTTCATGAAATTCGTCTTGGAGTGAACTACGACCTTGGTTAAATTCACCATACCATCGATAAACACTGGTCCTTGATGGAGCCTCATCGCCAAAAATTGAATTAAGTTCATCGATGCACTGTTGTTGAGTTAATCCACGTCGAAAGTTGTAAAAAATAATCGCACGAAAATTTTCAAGATTTAATTCCATTTTTTGGGCGAGATGAATCTTTTAAGTTACTGTAAAAAACACAAATAGCGCTCGTATGTCAAAATGTTCTGAGTACGTATAACCTGAAAAATGTCAAACTTTACGATAGAGCTGGCAGTTGCCAGATTGCAACACTAGGGTTGCCCAATCCCGAAATATAAAAGGCAACCTACGTATGTTTATGTTCTTAAAGGGCAGGATTATCACACAAAAATTACGACAAAATCTGAAAATGGGGGTGATTCTATATGCTTTTGTAATAATTTTCCCATTGTCCAGAAAATCCGATCAGATGTCTCCTTCGAGAAAGCACCTTTCTAGTTTTCCACATAAAACAAAAAAAATGTTTTAACTACAACTAACAAAAATACTCTGCGATGCTGAATTCGAATCCAATCTCAAAATTGCTCTATCGTGTATAGTTTTCGAGATATTAAAAAAAAATTGCTTTTTGCTATTTTTTGAAGCTATACTCGTACTTATATAAATCGTTTATTCGTAAAAGCTGGTAACGATACTTGAAAGCCCTAATCTTTTTCTTTAAAACCTAATTTCAAATATGTCGATATCTTCATGTTTCTATAGGAGATATCGTAGATCGAAATATTGAAAAAAACTGTTTTTTACACTTTTTTTATTTTTTTAGGAAAAAAAAAAAGATATCGACATAATTTAAGTTAGGTTTTAAAGACATAGATTAGGGCTTTCAAGTGCTTTATCGAATTTTACAGGTAAACGATATGTCACCCAGTTATATAGGTTTAAAAAATAGCCTAAAGCATTTTTTTTGCTATAACTATAACTAAGTGGATGACATATCGTTCACCCGTAAAATTCGATAAAGTACTTGAAAGCCCTAACCTTTGCCTTTAAAATATAACTTAAATAATGTCGATATCCTAACCTAATAAGCAGAAAAAAATGCAAAAACAGGTTATTTCAATATTTCGGTCTACGATATCTCCTAGAAACATGAAGATATCGACATATTTGAAATAAGATTTTAAAGAAAAAGATTAGGGCTTTCAAGTACCGTTACCAGATTTAACGAATAAACGATATGTCATATAGTTAGTTATAGAGCTTTAAAAAATGGCCAAAAAAAAAACATTTTTTTTGGTCTTTTGGTTAGAATATGTTGAAAACTATACACGATAGCGCAATTCTGAGATTGGATTCGAATTCAGCATTGCAAAGCACATAGATAGTGATTATTTGATTTTTGTTTGTTGTATTTAAAAAAATTTGTTTTTTTCTTTTTAGTACAATCATTTGGGAGAATAAAATGATGTTACCTGGAAAGTTTTGCGGGATTTTTGCAAGTGAGTTATATTATAGGTTTCGATGTGCTCTTTCAGAATTTCAACTTTGCTACCTCGAGTAGTGTTCGCTCGCGCCAACATATTGGAAAAATGGCGTCCAAAATCAGTTTTTTACAAATATCTCTTTAACAGTTACATTTAGAGAAAAATAATGTGGCGCAATATTGTAGCTTAGAAAATTTTCTATAAAAATTACATTTTAGTTGTTTTCGTATGACTTATAACTCAGAAGATATCCTAATTCAAAATTCGAAAAAAATAGTAAATTGTGCATGCCGCTTATGAGCAGGCACAGTGATGTGTTGAGCTTAAAATTACGATAACTCATGAACACGTTTAAAGTAAAAATATCTATTTATAGGGAATTACTTGCACTACAATCCTAAAATTTATAAAAAACTGTTTTTTTAAAATAGCTCCAAAACAGTTCGTCCAACAAAAAAGTTGTTCATGCAATTCCCTACAAGGGTCTCTCCGAACTGTTTTTTCGTCAGACTTACCCTTCATGTGATATCACGACTTGAAAATCATTCAAAATTGAACGTAGTAGTGCGCATAGTATTTACAATGTTCAATTTTGAACGATTTTCAAGACGCGATATCTCATGAACGGTAAGTCGGACTAAAAAACAGTTCGGAGAGACCCTTATAGGGAATTAAACGTTCTACAAAATTGTTTTTTCTAGTACGAATCGTTTTGGAGATTTTTTGAAAAAACGATTTTTTTCAAAATTTCAGGTTTGTTAAAAAAATATCTCTTAAACTATAGGTCATACGAAAAAAAAAGTAGAATGTAGATTGTAGTGCAAGTAATTTCCTATAAATAGATATTTTTACTTTAAACGTGTTCATGAGTTATCGTAATTTTAAGCTCAACACATCACTGTGCCTACTCATAAGCGGCATGCACAATTTACTATTTTTTTCGAATTTTGAATTAGGATGTCTCCTGAGTTATAAGTCGTACGAAAACAACTAAAATGTAATTTTTATAGAAAATTTTATAAGCTACAATATTGCGCCACAATAATTTTCTCTAAATTTAACCGTTAAAGAGATATTTATAAAAAACTGATTTTGGACGCTATTTTTCCCCAATATGACGGCACGAGCGAACACGACTCGAGGTAGCAAAGTTGAAATTCTGAAAGAGCACATCGAAATATATATAATAACTCATTTGCAAAAATCCCGTAAAACTTTTCAGGTAAAACTACCAAATGATTGTACTTTTTGTTTTATATGGAAAACTAGAAAAGGGGCTTTCTCGAAGGGGCATCTGGTCGGATTTTCTGGACAATGGGAAAATTATCACAAAAGCCTATAAAATCACCTCCCATTTTCAGTTTTTTTCGTAATTTTTGTGTGATAATCCTGCCCTTTAAGAACACTGTGTATAGCAACGCAAATCAGTAGTGTTGCCTGATTGACAACTTCTTCAAAGTAGTCGCCTAAATTGCCAACTGCTACGGAGCTGTTGCTTTTAATTAGCAGAACAATCATACCCTTTTGCAGCAATATGTAAATTTTTTTTGATTTCATATATAACAGCACAACTTGCTAGCTGTAACCACAATCTTGGCGTGCCGCTCAATTTTTCTGCTGGCTCGCGAACCGTAACAAGAATATCAAGCGTAACAGATTTTTTTTATTTTCAGGGCACTTTTTGATTTCGTGTGTGAACCAGTGAAACAAAATTAAAATATACTGTTAGCTTTATCGATTTTTATTCAACAATAAGTTCATAATTATCCACTTCCCTACACATTTCATTAAAATGGCTTACAAATGATTCAAGTTCAATATTTGAACTTGGATTTTTAGTATGTTTCTTCTTTTTATGACCAGCATCTTTTATATTTCTTGCGCTGTGATTCCCTTCAGATTCATCACCGGTTTCATCACTTTCTAGAAACATCACAAAGTTGTGTCGCAACTTTCTTGCTTTTTTTAGAGGACGTTGATAAGTTCGTGGTGTGTGCTGTGAAAGAAATATGTATAAGAATATCAGTTGCAAATATTCGGCTTTGTGGAGTTGTTAAAATATTACATTTATTAAGGGTATTCCTTAAAACGTTTTAATGCCTCGAAAACCTCGTAAACTCGTAATTGTCAAAATCAATACGAACTTTGTCAGTTTTATGAGTTTACGAGGTTTTCGAGGCTTTTACACGTTTTAAGGAATACCCTAAATATATTTTAAGTTTTCAAAATGTGGTTTTGCTATTCGCATGTCATATTGGTAAAATTGTGACATATCAAATTCGCATGTCATGTTGGTAAAATTATGTATATTTTATATATAACTAGCTGTAGCGTTGATACCTTTTATGCCGGTGGCTTTTACATATGTACCAAACTTTATTAAATATTAAAAATTTAACATTACCGCGATCTCTATTTCAATTAAAATAAAATTATAACACCTAAACTTGAGGTCGCAAATTAAAAAAACAAACAAATTTTTTCTCAAATAATATTTTATTTTAAAAAGTCGAATGCATTTCGACCAGCCTGCTAGTCATCTTCGGCAACACGAATGATTAAAATAAGAAGAAACTTAGATTTAACAAAGAACAGGGAATTGAAAACAAAGGAAAAACTAAACATTTTCAACAATATAAACTAAAACCGCTTTGGTGAACTTTTTACATACATTTTATAAATAAAGCATTAAACAGAGCAAAAACATTTTCAACATTGTAAAGCCCGTCGGTGCAATTTTACATATTTACATTTCATAACAAAAGCAAACACATTTAAAACATTATAAAGCTCTGTGGTGAACTTCTACATACGTTTTGTAAACATTGCAAGAAGAACCTGCATACATAGCGTAACGGAAAAATTATAAGGTTCTAATATAGAAAATTTAAAACCGTCTATTTGACTTAATATTTTAAAGTTAACAACAATTACAATAAATTAAATAATTCGGATATAATATTTCCTTTGTCTAAATTTAGTGCATTAATTAATATCTTTTTGAATGAAAAAACTTTCGTAAGCGTCTAATTTTTTGGCATCAGTTACTTGTTTTTTTAATTTTACATTGTCAATTGAATAATTAAAATGAGAATTGTAGATGACATGGTTTGCGAATGCCGACTTCCTTGGTTGATTTTTCTCGATGTAACCCACATGCTCTTTGAAACGATTTCCGATCCCACGGCGTGTTTGCCCATAGTATTTTTTATTGCAATCACCACATTTTATTTCATAAATACCAGGCTGCTCCATCTCTGATTTTTTATCTTTCGTTGAACCTAATAATTGTTTTAATTTATGGTTACTTGAAAAAACCAATGAAATGTCGTGTTTTTTGAAAATTGATTTGAGTTTGTTGGTTATTTCAGGTACAAAAGACATACACACTCGCCTAGTATCATTTTTATTGTTTAGTAAACTGTTTTGTGTGTAAAAGGTGGTTCTATTAGAGCGCAAAACTTTTATGGAATGTTGACGCACCAATTCATCGATTAAATCCACTGAGTATCCGTTTTTTATAGCAATAATTTTAATCCGCTTATATTCATTGTTGAAGTTAGCAACTGAAAGTGGCAGTTTCACCAATCTGTAGACCATTGAATGAAATGCATCTAATTTGTGCTGAATAGGGGTGTGTGAATCCATAGTTATATATCTCATTGTGCTTGTTTCTTTATGATGCACAGCTGTATCAATATTTTTTCCAGAACTCTGAAGCATAAGGTCCAAAAAGGCAATTTTTCCTCCTGTCTCTTCTTCTTTTGTAAACCTAATTGAAGGATATTGATTATTTAACAAATTCAGTAAAGATTCCACTTCATTTTGTTTTACGATTGCAAAAACATCGTCAACATATCTCAACCAAATTCTAGGTAGCTTATTAGCTTGTTTCAAGCTTAATTCAAAATCTGCCATAAAGGCTTCAGCTAACACCGGTGACAAAGAATTACCCATACTGGTACCGCTTTCTATTTTATAAAATTCATTTCGGAACCGAAAATAATTTTGTCCAATACAACTTCTAGCTGTTCTCATATGAGGGGTATAGAAGCAAAGGCGACAATCTCCATTTTTTTTATGAACGTGTTTGATAGTGTATGATCGCAAGCTACCATCAAATGCAACTAGATGTCACTATCAAACATGTCCATCATCAAAGAAGAGACTGTCGTCTTTGATTCTGTACCTTTTTGATCGTACCATCTTCTTGCATTTGATGATGCTTTGTGGTCAAACACTAAGGGATACGCTCAGAAAAAAAATGGAGATTGCCGCCTTTGCTTCTATACCCCTCATATACAGTGTCGGCCAAAACCTAAGCACCCCCTAAAAAAATTTTTTCTTATGTCAAATTTTTTTGAGAAAACGACGTTATTGAGTTAGTTTGTGTGTTTATTTTATTTATTTATACGTTTATTATTGACAAACAAGGACTTACAAAATTCAGGGTTTTATAAATTAAGAGTTAACATTTAATAAACATTTAAATTTAGAAACTTCATCGGACAAAACTAAAGCACCCCCTTCTTTACATTTAATAAAAAATTTAAAATTAATATATAGTTGAAAACTCTTTATACTGGGTTACATTAGCACATCTTTAAAGCATAGAGGACATTATATTATTAATGATATCCTTCGATATCCCTTCCTAAGGCTACTTTTAAAGCTTCAAAGAGATTTTTCTTGGTTTTGCAATTTTCCTTATAGATTTACGTGTTAACGATCTCCCAGAGGTTCCCAATGGGATTCAAACCTGGGGACTGGCCTGGCCAACCAAGGACTTGCATCCCATTACTCTGAAACCAGGCTTTACAAACTTAAGCGGTATGTGTTTGGATCGTTGTCCTGTTGGAACCTCCATTTAAGTGGCATCTCTTGATCCGCATTAAGCAGCATCACATCATTTGGTATGTCAAAGTGCATAAAACAATCCATTATTCCTTTAGTCTAGTGAATTTAACCCACTCCCTTGACCAGAGAAAAAGCCACAGACCATTAAACTCCATCCTCCGTGCTTAACAGAGGCTTTGCAAAATTTTGGTTTCATTTTTTTTCCTTTTGGTCTGTGTACTCGCCTTAATTCATCCGAACCTTTGATATCATGCTACGAACCCAAGTCCTACGAATCCAAGTACTACGAATTCAAGTATATTATGAAAGATTCGGATAGAATACGGCGAGTAAGCAGACCAAAAGGAAAAAGATTAAAACCAAAGTTTTGCAAAGCCTCTGTTAAGCACGGAGGATGGAGTTCAATGGTCTGTGGCTTTTTCTCTGGTCAAGGGAGTGGGTTAATTCACTAGACTAAAGGAATAATGGATTGTTTTATGCACTTTGACATACCAAATGATGTGATGCTGCTTAATGCGGATCAAGAGATGCCACTTAAATGGAGGTTCCAACAGGACAACGATCCAAACACATACCGCTTAAGTTTGTAAAGCCTGGTTTCAGAGTAATGGGATGCAAGTCCTTGGTTGGCCAGGCCAGTCCCCAGGTTTGAATCCCATTGGGAACCTCTGGGAGATCGTTAACACGTAAATCTATAAGGAAAATTGCAAAACCAAGAAAAATCTCTTTGAAGCTTTAAAAGTAGCCTTAGGAAGGGATATCGAAGGATATCATTAATAATATAATGTCCTCTATGCTTTAAAGATGTGCTAATGTAACCCAGTATAAAGAGTTTTCAACTATATATTAATTTTAAATTTTTTATTAAATGTAAAGAAGGGGGTGCTTTAGTTTTGTCCGATGAAGTTTCTAAATTTAAATGTTTATTAAATGTTAACTCTTAATTTATAAAACCCTGAATTTTGTAAGTCCTTGTTTGTCAATAATAAACGTATAAATAAATAAAATAAACACACAAACTAACTCAATAACGTCGTTTTCTCAAAAAAATTTGATATAAGAAAAAATTTCTTTAGGGGGTGCTTAGGTTTTGGCCGACACTGTATATATGTCTCCTGCTTTCTGGTACTTCACATTTTATTTTAATTTTATTTTTCACGGACAAACTTTCTATGCGGGGTAGTATTCTCAGTTCACTCACCAGCCATTTAGCCATTTTTTCCAAAGGTGCATTCACATTGCTCACTATAGGACGCACTTTGTTACCAATTTTATGAATTTTTGGAAGAAAATAAATTTTTGGAACTTCAGGATTGGATACCAATAGCCGCCACTTAAACCTTTCACCAAAACTGCTGCTTATATCTTTACGAACCTCATTAGCATCGGTGACCATAGATGACAGAGGAGATTTTTTAAGCTTTCTGTATCCCATTTCATTAATTAAGAGTGTAGCTCTAGCTTCATAGTCAGACTTGTCCATTATTAATACTTTATTTCCCTTATCCGCTTTAACATACACACAATCTTTCTCCTTTAAAGTCTTGATTGCCTCATTAAAATTACTTCCCGAATTTTGTCGTCGTTCGATATTATTAATTTTTGTCAAATAATTTCATGTCGAATTTTTTTTTAAAATGGCGTGAAACCGCCCATTATTCTAATGCGTGTAATTTGGCTTAGTGCCCTTTAGATATGAGCTAAATATCATTTCTATGTGTCAAAACAGTTTATGAGATATATCAAATTTTTAGGGGCGTGCCACCGCCTACATAACATTTTTCTGATCTTAACAAACAGACCATGAAATTTCATCGAAATCGGTCAAGTGGTCTACGAGTCTATAAAAAACGAACACACAGACAGAAAAATAAAACTTTAATCTTGCAATCTAGAAAATTTTATGAATGGAAACTCCCATTCCAACAGGGATACTTTATTTTTCAATATCGTTAAATTTTTTATCAAAAACTACTATGCAAACCTGACTTTTTCCAATATCGGTGACATTTTTTTCCATTTTCCACAAAAAACCCTATGCAACGCTGATTTTTTCCAAAGTCGTTAACACTTTTTATCCATTTTCCACAAAAAGAAACACTACGCAACCCTGGTATTTTCCATTGATTTTTGACAGCTTAGTGAAGCAATAGCAATAGTGAAGCAATTTGTGCGATTTGTGAAAACTTAAAATAAGTTGTTATTTTTTCTACACGCGTGCTTGACGGATTTGTATGGAACGGCGTTCATATATAGTAATAATAGAGCTAGGCTCTTGGAATTCAGTACAGATGTTTTTTACAATAAAAATCTATAGATATTAACAAAATCCACCGACGGACACGACTACCTCGTATCGATGACTATCGATAGTTATCGATACTATTTATTTTAGTGCAAACTTCACCTATTTCGACATAAAATGTTCTTTTAAAAGTCAAAAGTAGAGAAAAAACAGAAAGGGGGGAAGCAACATAATCACAATCAAAACATTGGACAACTGAAAGGCTTAGAAACAACAAGTGCAATATTTTTTTTTTTTTAAGTTTTTTCGTTGTTCAGTGTGCAGAGAGTATAAATAAAGTAATAGAGATGGTGTTCGATCGAGCATGTCAATCGAACATAAAAACCACGCATAATTATTGAGGTGTCAGAATTCTCTGCTTGAAGGTTAAATGAATTTTTATGCAGAGCAAAGATGTGGCTCTCTTTTTAGCAAAATTCATGTTTTAGATGCCAAGTGATCATAAAATTTAGCAAGTCTATAAGAAAAACCAAAATATTAAAAAAAATATATAGATATAGAAAAGTATATAAATTTTTGATCAGCGTCACCTCCTGAGTTTATATAGCTATGTCCGTCTGTCTGGCTGGCTGGCTGTGTGTTGAAATACATTTTTTGGGAAAACTGAGCAAGGTAACTCAATGAAATTTGGTGCACAGCCTCCGACGTCAAAGTTAGCTCGGGGGATTGAAAATGAGCGAAATCGGTCAACGGACACGCCTACTGCCCATACAAAAAATATATTCAAAATGCAACTTTTGGGGTATTTTTTACGATAATGCAACCAAAATACACATAAATACTAAGAATTGTAAGCGCAAGCTCTGAGCAAAAACTGGGCGAATTCGGACAAGAGGGCGTGGCAAAAGCTTGAAAACGTTGTACCGAAAGCGTTTTTTGAGATATTCAAACCAAATTTGACTCAGACACTAAGAATAATAAATAAAAGCTCTCAACAAAAAATTGGGTGATATCGGACAAGGGGGCGTGGCACTTCCCATATAAGCAAAAGTTTCAAAATGCTATACTGAAAGAGTTTTATGAGATGATCCAATTAAATTTCACTCAAATACTAAGAACTATAAATTCAAACTCTGATAAAAAACTGGGTCAATTCGTGCAAGAGGGTGTCGTACCTCGCATATAAGCAAAATTTTCAAAATACTGCTGTGTAGGGTATTTGATGTTTGGCCAGGCCAAAGGTAACACCCTTACTAGTTTCTTGTTGTTGGTATATTTTGTTTGCACTTTTTGTTTTTGCTCTGGTCGTAAATGGTTTTTTTCCTAGAAGGAAGTCGTTTTTTAATTTGTTGTTGCTTTCTTTGTCTGTTGATTCAAATCCTTTTGAAGCAAAAAACAAGTTTAACCGGCTCGCAGGAAATTGAATAGGGTCAGAATTGATAAATTAAACATTGTTTTCTCGGTGCTGCGGCAAAGTTTTTTATTTTTTCAGAATTGATAATTTAACCCTATAGTGTCCAAGCTTTCATTTCAGATTAACAAATTATGGTAAAAGGTTATTTTCGAGGTAAGAGATAAAAATTAGATAATAAAGTTTTGTTACACAATTTTAATTGGCTAAAACATGGACCACTAAAATTTAGAACTGAGCTATAATCTATTCTGTGTTTTATGAATTCAAAACTATTTTTCTGTTTTTAACGGAATTTCAGAGTGTATCAGTATCAGAGAAAAGGTCCTAGGCTGGCCCTCCAAAAACCAAACTGTACACATGTACCTATCTGTAAAAATATTAGACGCAAATGAATGATATTTTTTGCATAAATACTAGTATGTAAATAGTATAGGGAAGAATAATATTCACTGGAAAAATGAGCCATGACTGCTCCACGTCCTTATCTTAAATTACAAATATCTGCTTTATCGGTATGCCATATATGCATCGGAATCTAATGATTCCAAAAGGTGGTCATGGGCAATAAAGGTTAAAATTCCATTTTTGCTTGGATTTTGAAAAATTCTTTTAAATCAATTTGCGTCGTTGCCAAATTTTGAAAAGCACAAAAAGGAATTTTTTTAATATTTAACTTCAAGCTCATATTGTAAAAATGGTCTTAGTGATATATTTATTTTTTTGAGATACACAACCTAAAGTTCGCATTTAAATAACATAATGTTGTATACAATTCATTGATAAATTATTAAAATGCGTTTTTGTCTATTTTTCCGTTTTTTGGTAATAAACTGTTTGACAATTTGAAACTTTTTGTAAAACACATGAGAAAACCCAAAAAATTAAGCGTTAAAAAAAATACTCGTGTCTCGTAGTTTTTCTCCAGCACGACAGATTTTTTTTAATCGATTTTTGAAGTTTTTTTATACACAGTACATGTATGAAAAAAACCCAAAATACGCATTCTTGTGTTAAATCGATGAATTTAACTATATGATCCTTACATTTGAGTTAAATCATGTGTTGAGTAAACTTATGCAGGATATTACGAGGAATATTTTTGTAGAAAATTTTAACCCACGATTTTCGGAATCAGCAGGCGATTTTACATAAAAAATGAATAATGACATTTATTGTGAAAAAAATGTTTAATCATTTGTAAACTACTGTTATCAATAATATGTTTGTTATATTTAGTAGATTAAAAGTATTTTCAGATACTCAAAACTAAGTACTGCCGCAGTAGCATAATTAATATTCACATAGTGCAACTTCTGGGTTATAAATGCAACAATAGGCGTGATAACACCATCAAAGAATCCTGGATATAGTGATTTTAGGTAGTAAAGAAGGTTCACAGGATTCTAAAAAGCTTGTCAGTTTGTATATTTTTATTGCGATAAATAAGATATTCAATAAAATAAAATACTAAAATATGCACATCCGCCATATTGAGTCAAACACCAATCGGATAATTTTTTAATTTTAAATGATTTTGATTGGCTGACGATGACAAAATGCTGCGTTACCAGATCAACGTATTTTTTTCGCCTCTATTTTTTTTTTTTTTTTTTTCCTCTATCCCTGAAAAGTTTTACAAAAATCGCAATCCTGTATTTAGTCCTGAACACATTCGGTGCGAGCTGCGAGTGCGAGAAAAAATAGCTTTTGCTTTAACGATTTTTTGAACTTTTTCTCGTGCGTGGAAACACAATCAACTCGTTGCGAGAAATTTTGTTTATGAAAATTGAAAACAACTAAAAACAAAAAATGAAAAAAAAACCTATTTGTTCATGAAATTGTTTAAACTTCAAATTCAAATTGAAAAAATTCAGTTGAAAACAATTTATTTTAATCTTTTTGTTTTTTCTTGTTCTTCTTTTAAAAAAATCGCAAAAAAAATAGAATCAATTCTATCGGACTGCGAGAGCTTTTATAAGTGACATTTTATAAAAGCTTAATTTTACATCTTACTCTAGCATAAAGAGAAAATCGTGCTATCTCGGTCTAGTTTCTCTCGCACTCGCAGCTCGCACCGAATGTGTTTGACAGCAATAGCACAACATATACTAGAGACTAACCACACAGCTGATTTTGACAAAGTTAGAATACTGGACATAGAAAGAAACTATAATAAAAGACTGACGCTAGAAAGTTTACGAATTCAGGAAAAG
Source organism: Calliopum simillimum (assembly GCA_951812925.1). NCBI lineage: Eukaryota > Metazoa > Arthropoda > Insecta > Diptera > Lauxaniidae > Calliopum > Calliopum simillimum. The sequence goes on from OX638368.1 coordinate 67,513,344, forward strand.
GGGGAAATGACGATGAACTACAAAGAGGACACGGACAACATAAGCAATAACTACACAGTGGCGTTAAAGTATTGAACGATTCAAGTAAACCGTGTTTTTTATGTTCGATGTTTTTGAATGTTTTTATATGTTCAATGTTTTTAATGTTTTTATTTAAAATAATAATTAAATTCAACAAAATTCAGTTAAATTAAATGCAGTAGATTATTTATTAATTGTAAGTTTTTTAATGTGTTTAACAATATATTTTTTCCTTTTTTCTTTTTGTGTTTAAAAATGTTTTGCATTGTTAATAATTTAAATTTTTGTATTTTTTTGTGTTTTTAAAAAATAAAGACCCCTGAAGAAGTCGCCAAAAAAGTGACGAAACGTCGGGACAAAATTGACTAATAAATGATTTTTTAGTGCAATTAGAAAGAACTGGTCAAAAACCTCCAAAATCGCAAATATTAAATTTAAAATTGACCCAAACCATTCGAAGAATATATAGTTATCGGAGAGGACACCGAAACAACTGGCTAAAGCGTCGACAAATTAAAAACACAAAAATGAAGAATTTTTATGAACATGTAAAACTAAAATATTCAACAGAGATTTGCACAACAATGAAGAATTATTGTAACCAGCAACGAAGACTTGCCAAACAAAAAGGGCATCTCAGATTTTTAATAATTTGCAAAGAATATGGTATTTCACCAAATCATATAAAATACACAACACACAAAACAAAACACAATTTTACATCAAACACGGTTATACAGCAATTCATAAAAATAGAAGAAATTTTTCACCAGAAGCTTTTAAACCTGGAAATAAAACAAGTGAACATAAACATAAAAAGCACAGCTGATCACATCTTTCATACTGAATTGAGCATGAAATCTACATTGAACATAAATGACTACAACGAATTTGTATCGAGACAATTATACGCATACAGACAAATTTCTGACAACACACGAATGGCACACGACATAAAAATCGGAGAACTTAAACGACTTCACATCGACAAGTTTGGTTTTATTTTAAATGAGAATTGGTTCGAAAACAAAACCAACATCGACTTTCCAGAGGACAGCATTTGGCTTCTTTCGCTTGGCAAAAAATTCACACTGCCAATCACACGAAAAAACTTCTCACCAATACATATCATAGCAGACTTGGAGCAACACATTCAAACCATGGATGACGACAGGGAAAAAGCAGTTGCCAGATCGACGATTTCACATAAAATTACAACATTCAAAAACAGGGTAAAAAACACGAAGTTAGAAAAATTTATACTAAAGACTTACGAGACAACTAAAAAATTCATTAAGACGCACAAAGACATTATTATAACACAGGCGGACAAGGGTAACAAAACGGTTGTTATGTACAAAAATGATTATTCAAACAAAATGACTCAATTATTACAAGACAAAAAAACATATAAAACAACAAGAAAAGATCCGACAAAAGAATTGTTAAATAAAAACAATAATATAATCAAGAGATTATACGAAAAAGAATATATCGACGAATACTTAAGATATCGACTTTTATGTCCGTCCGCTACAGCCCCAAGATTATACGGCCTTCCCAAAATCCATAAAAAAGACACCCCTTTGCGACCTATCTCCTCCTCGATTAACGTACCTTGCTATAAGCTCTCCAAACACGTGGGAAGCATTTTACGAAACATAATTTCGAACAAATACAATATCAAAAATGCAATTGACCTCAAACAAAAATTAGCAGACTACACTCTAACAGAAGACGAAATAATAGTATCCTTTGACGTAATATCTCTTTTCACTAATATTCCAACATATTTAGCAATAAAAAACATTATGGGACAATGGGACAATATAAAAGACCTGACGAAGATACCACGGCGACAATTTCTAGAAATTTTACAATTTTGCCTGAAGGACAACAACTATTTTATATATGACAACACAGTGTACCATCAAATATATGGTATGCCTATGGGCAACCCCTTATCACCGACGATAGCTGATATAGTACTAGACAAACTACTTGACGATGCAATAAAGCAACTTGACGACATTAAAGTAAAAATAGGTTTTCTATGCAAGTATGTCGACGATATACTAGCAATTATCAATAAAAATGACTTAGACATTATTCTTAAAACTTTTAACGATCAACATGACAAAATTAAATTTACTGTAGAAATTGAACAAAATGACAATATCCCATATTTAGACGTAAAACTACATAGAAAGAAGGAAAAAATTGTTTTTGACTGGTATACTAAACCAATATCTTCAGGGAGACTAATTAATTTTCACTCGACTCAACCTATTCAACAAAAACTCAACACTGCAACGAACCTTATAACGAAAATGCATACCCTAACGGACGAACAGTTTCTTGACAAAAATATTCACAAAGTGAGGACGATTCTAAAAAACAATGACTACCCCACAAAATTAGTTAATAATCTGATAAAAAAGACTATCAAAAATAAAAACCAGAATGCCCAACTCCGAGATGAAAATACGCAAACTGGCAACACTGACAAAAAATACATTGGCATAACCTTCGTACCAAATTTGACCAACAACGAACACATACAGACAATGGTGAGAGCAGAAGACGTGACTTTTGCTTATAGATCAAACCTGACTCTCAGCAGCATCTTCACACAGACTAAGACCAAAATAGAAAACAAAGACAAAAACAATGTAATTTATGAAGTCACTTGTAGTGGTGACAAAAATGGGAATTGCGGGAAAATATACATTGGGACTACAAAACGCGCGCTCGAAGTGAGAATGGGAGAGCATAAACGAGACATTAAAAACAAAAGACGATCAACAGCAATAGCACAACATATACTAGAGACTAACCACACAGCTGATTTTGACAAAGTTAGAATACTGGACATAGAAAGAAACTATAATAAAAGACTGACGCTAGAAAGTTTACGAATTCAGGAAAAGGGGGAAATGACGATGAACTACAAAGAGGACACGGACAACATAAGCAATAACTACACAGTGGCGTTAAAGTATTGAACGATTCAAGTAAACCGTGTTTTTTATGTTCGATGTTTTTGAATGTTTTTATATGTTCAATGTTTTTAATGTTTTTATTTAAAATAATAATTAAATTCAACAAAATTCAGTTAAATTAAATGCAGTAGATTATTTATTAATTGTAAGTTTTTTAATGTGTTTAACAATATATTTTTTCCTTTTTTCTTTTTGTGTTTAAAAATGTTTTGCATTGTTAATAATTTAAATTTTTGTATTTTTTTGTGTTTTTAAAAAATAAAGACCCCTGAAGAAGTCGCCAAAAAAGTGACGAAACGTCGGGACAAAATTGACTAATAAATGATTTTTTAGTGCAATTAGAAAGAACTGGTCAAAAACCTCCAAAATCGCAAATAGTGTTTGACTTTTATTTGAAAAAAAAAATATGTACATGTTTTTGCGTCAAAATATTAAAATAGATACACACGACAAGATTTTGATAAAAAAAATATGTACAAATTTCTTTCCAAATTGATTTCAAAATTAAAAATTCAAAAAAAAATACAGAAAAAAAAACAATGCTAAAATATCGTGATTAACTTAAACAAAAAAAAAAAAAAAAATGTGTTCAAAAGCAGAAAATGTCCCTAAATGTAGGCTTCAAGAACCTAACCTGGCAACGGTAACATAACTATGACGTAATAATATATTTGACAGCGTTTTTGGCTCAAACTTCAAAGTAAGTAAATAAATGCAAAAAATTAACTATTTAACATTAAATAATGCAAAAAAATGTGTTTTTCAGAAATAGACGACGTGTATGTACACAAAAAATGCAGTTGGAGCATTCCAGTGAAAATGGTATTTTTTAGCAGATGTTTCAGATGTATTTTTCATATGTTTTAATGGATCGAATATATTCTAGTAGGATTGAACTTTACTATCCAACTTGATTTCTTACTAAAATCTTGGTATTAGTCTCAGTTTTTTACAGTTAAAGGAAGTGACAAAGTTTTTTTTTTACTAGGTATGTTTTTGATCATATTCATCATTGTTTTTCTATTAAACCATGATGAGTTTCGTTACAAATTATATCTGTCGTTTAAGGTCATAGACTAGTGTATTGATAAAAAGTATTTGCAAAAAAGCTATCTTGCAAACATTTGTATTATAACGCGACAAACAAAACAGTTATGGGTGTCCCGTACAAATGCACAAATCGATGTAACTAATATTCTGTCTACACACATCACGGTTTAATTTTATAAACATTTTATTTAAAGCTAGTTACTTGGGTACTCTTAAAAAGTGCAGTAATTTTTGGATTTTATTTTGCTTAAAGTATAATAATTAATATCTTATTACTTGTCCCGTACAAACAAAATATTTATTTTATTAAGATTTCTATAAATTTTTTTCTAATATTGTTGAGAAAACTCTTTAAAAATTATATATATGAGTACGGTCACCGTTGGTTGCTGCTTTTCAGGGGGGCTTTATTATGTATATGCACTTAAGAAATTGTGACTATTAATTATATGAGATATGAGCAAAACTGTTATATAAAAATTAAATGTTGTTCATACAGGGTCGTTCAAGTATAACGTAAGCATGTTTAGGTGGGGAGTGGTTCAAGATTTGCTTATTGTTGCTTATACAGGGGGAGAGGTCGATTAAATTCTTACGTAAGACTTTAGTACCCTCTACAAAAATTTTTTCATCTCTGAATCAGATATAAGCAGCTTAAAAAATTAAAAATGTTCAGCCATGAGCCTATCCCAGGAATATCAAAAGTTCATTAAATTTAAGTTAATGGCCATCAAGTAACATGCAAGAAACACGCTTGGGATAATCATTGTGTTATTTTGTCATTTAAAAAATGATTTAAAACTAATTAAATATACATGTATTTCGTACGAGTCCCGTACAAACGAAAATGTCCCGTACAAACAATTTAATTTTTATTTAATAACTCTCATTTAAATAAATATTTTTTCAAAGTTTTATTGTTTTACTATACCATGACCCTTAGTCTATCCAAAAATATTTTTGCTAATTTTTGAAGCTTATTAATTTAGCTAAAAACTTGCTACAAAGTCAAAAAATGGAAAGTATGGTAGATTTTGGCTGTCCCGTACAAACGAACTTCTTTTCTTATTAATTACTCCCTATCTATAAATATTATTAAGAACAAATAATTGGTTTTAGTAGGTCTACGTCACACAAAATAAATGTACTAGATGCTTTTTTTGATAACATTCTGGTTTGTCTTTAATTCAAGGTTTAAACTCAAAAAATGCGTACGATTTGTCCCGTACCAACCGTGGAATGCTCCAGTTCCAAAAATTTGTTATCACGCCCATTGAAGCACAATATTTTAGCAAAAAGCGCGGTGATAGGTTTAATGTTGAGCATTAAACTATGTGATGCGCAGTGCAACCAAGTTAAGTTGCATTTTCGAAAATACTTTATATAGGGTGTTTTTTAAACCCGACAGAACTTGAAACTTTGGATAATTTCGTAACTTTGTTCAAGCGTGCGTCTGTCTACTAGAGTATACTGAAACAAAAAACAAAAGATTTAATTTTTTGTGTTATTGTGTTATTTATTACAATTTAAAGTTCTTTCAGGCTTAAAAAAAACACCTTATGTGTTATTTTACTGTTTAAAGTTACATCTTATCTTTGCAAATTGATATAATTTTGGTCTATATTTAATAAAAAAAAGGTCTTTTGTGAATATCTCGGAAATGGTTTGTTTTGGACAAAATTATATAAATTAGTTTGAAAATTTTGAGATCTAAGACTTTTACTTCAATTGCAAAGGTCTTCGATGCTAAAAAAACAAGATATTATAAAAAAAAACATATTTTTATTAAAGTTGTATCAAAAGACAATTAGTGCATTTCTTAAAACCTTGTAAACTCAAAACTAGTAAGGGTGTTACCCTTGGGTTAGCCAAACATTATATACCCTACACTGCAGTATTTTGAAAATTTTGCTTATATTGGAGGTGCCTCGCCCTTTTGTCCGAGTTCACCTAGTTTTTGCTCAAAGCTTGCATTTATAGTTTTTAGTGTCAGAGTGAAATTCGGTTGGATTATCTCAAAAAACGTTTTAAGTATAACGTTTTGAAGCATTTGCTTATATAGGTGGTGCCACGGTCTCTTGTCCGTGTTCGTCTAGTTTTAGCTCAGAGTGTGCATTTTTAGTCCTTAGTATTCAAGTGAAATTTAGTTGGATTATCTCAAAAAACTCTTTCAGTAAAGCATTTTGAAATGTATGCTTATATGGTAGGTGCCACGTCCTCTTGTTTGATTTTACCCAGTTTTTGCTCAGAGCTTGCATTTATAGTTCTTAGTTCGATTATCTCAAAAAAAAAAACGCTTTCAGTATAGCGTTTTTAAGCTTTTGTGTATATGGAAGGTGCCACGCCCTTTTGTCAGATTTCACCGTTTTTTTTTTTTTTTTTTTTTGGAGAGCTTGCATTTATAGTTTTTATTGTCTGAGTAAAATTTAGTTCGATTATCTCAAAAAACGCTTTCAAAATAGCGTTTTGAAGCTCTTGCGTATATGGAAGGTGCCACGCCCTTTTGTCCGATTTCACCCAGTTTTTGTTGAGAGCTTGCATTTATAGTTTTTATTGTCTGAGTAAAATTTAGTTCGATTATCTCAAAAAACGCTTTCAAAATAGCGTTTTGAAGCTTTTGCTTATATGGAAGGTGCCACGCCCTCTTGTCCGCACCCGCTTAGTTTTTGCTAAGAGCTTGCGCTAATAATTCGTAGTATTTCTGTGTATTTTGGTTGAATTGTCGTGAAAAATACTCCTGAAGTTGCATTAACCGATTTCACTAATTTTATATCCCACGAGCTAACTTTGACGAAGGAGGCAGTGTACCAAATTTCATTGAATTATTTTGCTCAATTTTCTCGTAAAAAATATTTCCACGCACAGCCAGCCACCCAGCCAGCCAGATTGACGGACATGGCTATATCGACTCAGGAGGTGACGCTGATCAAGAATATATCTTTAGCCTAATATGGAAAAGGCGTAACTCCAATTTTTTCGAAATTGACTTTTTTGCCTATTTTGGTTGGCCACTTTCTAATACACCTCCTTACAAAAATTAGGCATGATAATTTCAAAAATAGCCAAGTTATAGTCAATTTTAAAAAAGCCCTAACACATTACAAAAAATTATTGAAAGAAAAAAGCCCCAACTCACAATATGTAGCGTTGAAATAGTGTTAAAATCACTCAGAAACTATTCGGTTAATTAAGCTGAAAACTTGGCAGTGAGTGTATCTCAAATATGGGAAGGTTTTTATACTGTACACGAAGGTTCCCTAAGGTCATCCGAAGGTTTTCTGGTCAAAACGATGAATATTTGGGCATAGTAGAGGAAAAACATCTATGGTAGACTATCAATGAACCTTATTTGATAGTTTTCTAAGACACCCGAATGTTCTCAAAGGCCACCCGAAGGCTTGATAGTCAAAACGAAGAATATTTCGGTATACTAGAGGGAAAATATCATTGGCGGACTATCAAAAAGTTTCACACGTAGTTTTTTGGGACACCCGAAGGTTACAGAAGTTCACCCGAAGGCGTCAAAATCAAAACAAAGAATTCCTAGGTATTTAAAGAATATGGCGGACTATCAACAAGCCTTAATTGATAGTTTACTAAGGCATCCGAAGGTTCCCGAAAGTCACCCGAAGGCTTCATAGTCAATACGAAGAGTATCAAGGTTGCTGTGGGTACTTTATCATAAACTTTACTTTATGTAGGGGAAGGTGGGGAATCGTGGGCCACGTTTTTATTTTGTTAAATATCTTCAAAAAAAATAAAAAATTTCGCAAATTGTAATATGGTATGTTATTCTACATGAAGTTAGGTAACTTTTGACTATTACACTTTCTAACAATTCTTTTGATTTTTCCGACTTTTCGTGGTTTGAAAAAAATTAGTGTTTTTGCAATTTTCAAAAATGGTGGGGAATCGTGGGCCACCGCCGTAATTAAGTAAAAATAAAACAATTATGATGCAAAACTTTATTGAATTAGTTGAAATGACAAGTAAAGTTATTTTAATCGACAAAATGAAGAAGAAGGGTTATGCACGATCAATCATATACGCAATTTGGGAAATAGGAAAATTTGATACAAAATATGTATTTATTGTTTTATTTATTGATTCACAGCCTCCATTTTGCACAAAACATGATAAACACAACATAAAAATGTGTATTGATACGAAAATTGTCAAAACACGGGTGGCCCACGAAGTGGCTCACGATTCCCCACAAGCTACTTTTTGCAAAACAACGGCGTGTAATTGACTTGTTGAAGTGTCATGCAAAATTACTTTTGTATGTTGAAAGGCAAAGGTCTAACGATAATAAAAAACATATTTACCTGTGTTTTGTCGTAGCAATTCGTCCAAGAATGATGGAAATCAAACACGCAAAAAAAGTTTTGCAGATACTTTTTTTGGGCGAGTATTGTACAAAGCAAATAAAACGCGTACGTTTGTCAACAACCAATGTAAAAATAAGTTGAGGCTAAGAGAAAACGATTACAGTTGCATTTAACTATTTATCTCGACATACTGCCAAAAGGTGGCGGTGGCTCACGATTCCCCATGGCCCACGATTCCCCACTTTCCCCTACACTTTAATGTTTTAAATTGTTGTTACCTGCTGATTGTCACCACTTTTATGATAACCTTCCTTACAAAACATAAACATTTTCGTTAAAATTTTGTCCAATCCAATTAACTTTCTTTGTTAAGGTTTTCCTCTTCATTTTATATTGAATAACTTAAATTTTATCCATATTTTTTGATTTATTGTAAAAAGCCCTAACTCACTTTTTTTTAAAAAAAATTTTAAAATGAAAAGACCTAACACACAAAACTACCCAAAAAACAAAGAAAATAAAAAAAAAATCCTAGAATGAAAATTGTTGATAGTTTTTGTTGTAAAATGCATTTAAAGTTTTTTTAAATGTTTGGCGTATCAAATTTTATTCAGTTTTTTCCTTCTCCTGTAAAGTATTGAAAATGTGAGTTACGCCTTTTCCATATTAAGCTAACGATATATCGTCGCTCACTTGTACAACGGCCCTAATTGACATTTTTTTTGAAATCCAGTTTATTACATATTCCTGAAGACCAACCTCAAATACACCTTCACGCAAAAAATTGGAACGGTAACACAAAAAATACCAACTTTATTAGGTGATATTAAAAAGCCCTATATGCATTCAACATTTTTTTATATGTTAAAAGGCCCTAAATGCTAGTACATCAAGTAGCTAGTACAGTAAAAATGTACAATGATCTAGAAAAAATTGCGCACTGCAATTTTATTTTGCTTAATGTTTTTAGGACCACTGTAGAGGCTTAAAGCCAAAAAGGTGACCTCCTCACCCTTGCGTTTTAGCCGATATCTTGAAATATGTTTGATTCGATGTATCTCGTTTTCTATTGGTCGCACAGAAAAAAAATTACTGGCAATAAAATTCTACTCATTATTTACCTGGAACGCGATACCCATAAGTTTATACGAGCGGTAGAGGCCGCCAAAGTTACAAAAAATCAATTTTTTCCATTTGCACCCACTGGTTGTTAATTTTCCAAAAAGTTGTGATAACATAATTTGTAGCGCTTGCAAAAACAAGCAAAATAAATTTTAAATGAAGTGATTATCTTAATTGGTTCTCGAGTAATGAAGTACTATGTGATCAATGTTCAGATAAAAAACAAACAATAATTTTTTTACACGCATTTTATTTTTAACTTGTCATAACTCGAGAACCAATTGAGATAATCATTTCATTTAGAAACTATTTTGCTTGTTTTTACAAGCGCTAAAAATTTAATAATCCCAATATTTTAAAAATTAACACCCAGTGGGTCAAAATGGAAAAAACTGATTTTTGGTAACTTTGGCGGCCTCTACCGGCCGCTATAAGTTGGGAACCCCTGGATGGATTTGAAAAAAATTGGTGTCATATGAAAGGTATTTTGTTGTTGTTGATTATTTGTTGTTGTAATTGAAAAAATTCACAAAATTTCAAAAAAGGTCATATCTCGAAAACTATGAATCCAATTGAAAATATGCTCAAAATATTGTTATAGGCTGTCAAAATACCTTTCATATGACATCAATATTTTACAAATCCATCCAGGTGTTCCCAACTTATAGCGGTTTTAATAGAAGATATATCCGGATCTTCCGATGGCTATGTCTCCGAAACTAGGTCCAAGATACCTTTTTGATTACATATTCTTTTTAAGGACTAAGGACTCAATGATAAAAAATTAGTTTCGAAATTTTAGCGAATTTTTTCACTAAACGACACATGACCTCCACATGACCTTGAAATATTTTTTCTCAGACGTTCTGGAAAAAAACGGAACACGGATTCGGATTCAGGACGTCAAAGTCCCTAGGAAACACATAGTCTGGTCAAAACGCCATGACATTTTTTTTTTTTGTAAACCAGTGTAATTTGCCAATCATCTAATGCAATCATTTAAATAAATTTATTTATTCAAGTTTTTTTTTTTTAATTTCTTTTTATTTATTAAAAAACTACATTAGTACATACTTTCCTTAATTTTGTTGTAAACAAATTACATTTTTATTGTAGTTTTCAAAGTAACTGCAAAAGGCCCTAAGTGCACTTTCGAATAAAAAAAAAAAATGATGTCAAAAAGCCCTAATTGAAATAAAATAAATATCAATAAAAAAAAATTAACGTTTTTCATTAAAAATAATTATGTTAATATTGTTGTAACTAAACTGCATTTAAAAAAATGTGAATATTCTGCATTGTCGGTTTTTATAGTTTTTTTGTGTTCCTGAACAAAATCAAAAATGTCAATTAGGGCCGTTGTACAAGTGAGCGACGATATACTTTTCTATATTTGCCACGCCTCCTTATCAGCGTTACAAAGTCAATATACAATGGGTGTAGGGTATAAACATATAAACTGTCAAAATTCGTATTGATTTTGGCAACTATTTAGTACCCTAAATATGTTTTTTTAACACTTGCATTTATAGTTCTTAGTGTCGGAGTGAAATTCGGTTGGATTATCTCAAAAAACGTTTTAAGTATAACGTTTTGAAACTTTTGCTTATATGTGTGGTGCCACGGTCTCTTGTCCGTGTTCGTCTAGTTTTAGCTCAGAGTGTGCATTTTTAGTCCTTAGTATTCGAGTGAAATTTAGTTGGATCTCAAAAAACTCTTTCAGTAAAGCATTTTGAAATCTTCTCTTCTTATACGAGATAAAATTGTATGTACTTATGTACCTATGTACTTATGTACTTATGTACTCATGTATGTTTGTTTGGAACAGGCAAAACTTTTTCTCGAAAACGATTACAGCGATTTTAATGAAACTTGGAACAATGTTAGATATTAGCATACAATGAAGAATGAGCTGGGTTTGAACTTTGTAAATACTCCCCAGGGGGCGTGGCACCACCTTAAATTTTAAATTTGATTTGGTCATAGCTCGCAAACCATACAAGGTATTTAAATGAAATTTGGTAGGCGGGTACTGCTTTATAATACCTTGTGACGGACAAAAAGAGGAAGGGATCGAAGAAGTGCCACACCCACTTTTAACGCTTGAAAATTTTGATTCAATATTACTCGAAAACGACTCCAACGATTTTAATGAAAATTTAGGAGATTTTACCTCTGCAAACAAGAATTGAAGTTGAAGGGCGTGGCACCGCCCACAAAAATATAATACGGTATAAAAAGAAAACTAATGAAGTAATCATTCTAAAATTAACTGTGGGGAGCATAATTGCTATAAGGCATCTCTGATCTGAAAGCGGGCAAAATATTGCCGTTGCGCGTGGAACCTCCCATACAAGCAAAATACGTTAAATGCTATTTCTCGCAAATTTTACAAGGTGTTTTAATGAAATTTGGTATGTAGGTACTGCTTAATCATATCTTGTAACAAACGAAAAGTGGGCGGGATCGAATAAGTGCCACGCCCACTTTTTAGCCCTTGAAAGTTTTGACTCAATATTACTCGAAAACGACTCCGACAATTTTGATGAAGATTTTGGAGCTGTTACCTTTGCAAACAAGTATTAATATGGCATATGCCATTATATTGGGAAAACTCGCTAAAGGGCGTGGCACTGCTCACAAAAATATAATGCGCTATAAAAAGAAAACTACTAAAGCAATCTTTCTGAATTTAACTGTAGGGAGTTTACTTGCTATTAGGCACCTACCACCTGAAAGCAGGAAAAATATCGAAAGTGCGCGTGGAACCTCCCATACAAGTAAAACACATTAATTGCTGTTTCTCGCAAATGATACAGCATATTTTGATGAAATTTGGTATGCGAATCTGGATCAAGAGTCTCTAAAGCATAACAAAAAGAAGGCTTTGTTTAATAATTGCCACGCCCACTTTTTTATCAAAATAAAAATTTTTGTTAATAACTCGGGCACAAAAAAAAAAAAATGGAATGAACTGTTTCATTCTTATACGCAGTCTTATGTACTTTTTGACGCTAAGTCCGTTTTCATCAGCAGAACTGTCATTATACCTGCAGGATTTTGAAATATCCATGCTTGAAGTTAAAGAAAACGCTGTGTTCAGTCTTACAGCGTAGCTACAAGAAAAGGTGAAATTCTTTCTTATTAATAGCATCGGACAGTTACACCTTTCCTTATCCAAATATCCTTTCAGATTTTTCCAATAGGATTCTTATTTTCCGAGTTATGATCCTTTGAAGATAAGATATTTCTGCCGCCATACAAAAGACAAAATATTTTGGGTGCGTGGCATATCCCATTTATTTATTTTAGAGCATTCTATTTCACCAAAAAAAATTTTAGTTTTTGTTGTTTTCTATACCATTCGATGCTTTCCGAGTTTTTTTTATTATTATTCTCATCGGTTTATTTATCATTTTGAAAGCATGGCCGTTAGAAGTGAAAAGATACAAATTTCATAACAAAAAATAGATATGAATAAAAACATCGACTAAAATAATAAGATTAGATTGTTGACCGAGCAGGGATCGGTCTCCAGGTACTGTATGCTTATATGGTAGGTGCCACGTCCTCTTGTTTGATTTTACCCAGTTTTTGCTAAGAGCTTGCATTTACAATTCTTAGTATTTATGTGTATTTTGGTTGTATTGTCATGAAAAATACTCCAAAAGTTGCATTTTGAAGATATTTTTTTGTATGGGCGGTAGGCGTATCCGTTGACCGATTTCGCACGTTTTCAATCCCCCGAGCTAACTTTGACGACCGAGGCTGTGTACGAAATTTCATTGAATTATCTTGCGTGGTTTTCCCAAAAAATGTATTTCCAAACACAGCCAGCCAGACAGACGGACTATACTTGAACAAAAAACTGCACTTGCAGCCCACTGTAGCATAACTGGACACTCTCCCATTTTTGACGACACACAAATACTGCAACAAGAAATTAATTACTCTCGTAGATTAACTCTCGAGATCAGTGGCGGATACAAGGAGGGGGGGCCGATCGGCCCCCCATCTCAAGCCAAATGATTAAATTTTTTTTAAAATTATATGTAAAGATTTGAAAAACATTCTGTTATTATCTAGAAATGTAGTCAATCGGCCCCCTTCTTGACAATGCTGGATCCGCCACTGCTCGAGATGATTCACATAATTGACACACCTACACAGAAACGACTCAACTACAAGACAGACACTGACAGCTGCGCTCATATTTACAGACACTTAGGGCCAATTTCACAGTGTGAGCTTAAGCTTTAGCTTAGCTAAACCGTTAGTGTAGCTTAAGCGGCCCTTAAACAATTTTCAATTTCACAGTTGACTATCTCACTTTTGTAATTAGCAAAGACACAAACCAAAAATACTTGTAAACAAATTTGACAATTAACAGCTGTGACGAAAAATATTGTTTATAATTGAAAAAATATTTAAGCCGCATATTAGTCGTGGTTTTAGAGATATTGCAGATTTTCAGAAATTTGGACCATTTTTTTGTTTTAAACCACTATTTTTCCAAAAACTGTATCATTAATGCATAGGTTTAGTAACATATTATAAAAGCCCAATTTATTACCTTTCATTTGACATGTAATTTGTACCTGATTTCCTGCATTATCATATTTTTTTAAAGGAAAACAAAAAAGTGAACCAAAGAAATTTTCATGAAATTTAGGAAAACATTACAAGAACAACAATAATACCAACTACAAAAATAACAATAACAGCAATAAAAACAACAATAACGATGTTTTAAGATAGTTTTCGATTAGTTCCGATTCCTGTAGACTCTTCCGATGTTTTCCAACAACTTACTTTTTTGTTTTCCTATAAAAAAAATACGTTATGCAAGAAATCAAGTACAAATTGCATGTCAAATGAAAGCTAATAAATTGGGCTTTTATAATATGTTACTAAAACTATGCATTAATGATACAATTTTTGGAAAAATAGTGTTTTAAAAAAAAAAAATGGTCAAAGTTTCTGAAAATTTGCAATATCTCTAAAACCACGACTCGGATTAAATTTTTTTTTCAGATTAATTTTGTAGTAAATTAACATATCTTTCGTATGACACTAATATTATTAAAATCCTTTCAGGGGTTCCCAACTTATAATAATTTTATAAAAACATATATCTCGATCTTCCGATGGCTATATCTCCGAAAGTAGGTCTGACAAGAACTTTTTGTTTTTGTTGTTGTGTTAACTAATTTTCAGAGCCCTACTTGAGCAAAAAGAAAAGAAACAACAACAGTTTTTAAAGTAAATTTTTTTAAGTTTTAATTTTCCTTTGCTCTAATTTACAAAATATTTTGTGAGTAAAAATGGAATAAGTCATACAAAAGTATAACAAATTTTGAAATTTATTATAAATGAAAGTGGAATAAGTCCATTCAGACCAAAAAAACTCAACTATTTTCTATAACACTTATAAAAATTTTTACAGCATAACAAAATCTGATTAATTTACAGTGGTAAACACTTAACGCTTGCCAATATTTTTAAATTGATTTAAAAGCAAAATCGTCTGCATAGCAGTAGATGAAAAAATGGACTTATTCCACTTTCAAAAAAATCATTTTTGTAAAAATGTTTTTCATGAAAAGTTCTTTTGAGTAATTTTTGATGAAATCGTGGTCTAACGAGTCTGTAATTTTCAATACAAAAAGAGGGCATATATAGCTAGCTATAACTACCATAAACTCAATTTTTCCGGAATTGGACTTATTCCACTTTCAAATAAACCCATTCAAATATAAAACTTTCATATATGAATGTATGAATGTAATATATAACAAACTTACGAAATTTCTTTAATTTACCCCAAAATTTCTCATTTGAAAAAAATAAATTTATTTAAAATTAAATTTATTTTGAAATTTAATTTTATTTTTTTTTAATTTTCTGACAATGTCAATTGTGACATAAGCATCGCTTAAACCCCACTAACTGTTTAGAGTGTCGATTGACAAGCGCTTAAGCGGCCCTTAAATTAAAATGACTGTGAAAATGAAATTTGAAGTTAAACTACACTCAACAGATAAACTACGGTTAAGCTCACACTGTGAAATTGGGCCTTAGTAAAGACAATAAAGACTCAAAAGTAAAGCAAAAAAACAGAAAAGAGCGAAGCAACATAATCACAATTAAAACATTGGACAACTGAAATGTTAAGAAACTTTTTTTTTTAAGTTTTTTCGTTGTTCAGTGTGCTTGTATTTGTGTTCGTTAAGTTTTTGATGTCAATGTTCACTTTTTAGTTTTTTAATTTTTAAAAATTTTGGAAGTAATTTTTATTTATTTTGTTGTTAGTGCAAATTGTTTTATGAAATGTTTATTTTTTATAATTTTTAGTCCTTGAAAATTAACTCAAACGAAGTTTGAAAAATCGGAAATTAATAAATAATTAAAAACTGACCTTTATAGCACTGGATGAGCGAGGAAACTTGGTGAAAAAAGAAGAAGCGCGAAAAAACTGAGAGATGACGCTAAAACTAGAGCACAAAAGAACGACGCCGAAACAGTCTTTAACTCTGTCAATAAAAAAGTCAGGCGTTCGTGCAGACAAGACAAAAGAAGAATGTATAACGACCTCAAGAGCAAAGCCAAAAGCGCTGCAAATACTCAAAATCTCAGGCAGCTTTACGATATCACCCGCAGACTATCTGGCAGAAAACACCAACAGAATGGCCCTATCAAAGACAAAAACGGAAATCTCTTAACATCCGCTGACGACCAACTAAGGAGATGGAAAGAGTATTTATGTGACATATTGAATCCCACATCTACCACATTCCCGCAACCTCAATCACCAACAGTTGGAAGGAAATGCATAACGTTTAAAAGATTATTCCATTAGCTAAATGTTCCTATACAAAAGATTCAAATAAATTCATTTTTGTGAAATTTTTTAAATATGTTTACGTTTGATTTAATTTATTTGAAATTGTCTTTTTGACATCGAAAAATTCACAATCGATGAGCAAACCTATGGTTAGTTAATCAGCACTTTGTAAAAACGAATTCATTGATTTCATTTATCGTTTGGTTAGCAATCGTACGGTTAAGGACAAATTTAACCGGACATTGAGAAAACGGTCCTTAAAGTTTTGTCTTATATTAAAATAAACAGAAATATCCAATATAAACGAGAAATTGTTTTAATGAATTTTTTTGATATCTGCAATAATGGGGGTTATCGTGAATCATTATTCCCGGGGAATTTAACTCTAACTGCTATAGAGAATGCACGGCAGTCTGAGAAAAATTCCCGGGGAATATTGATTCAAGTTGACGATTTGCTGTTTACTCCACTTGGGGATTTTTTAACGCTGGCAAGTAGTGCAAATGGTTTATTTCACTGGATCAATACACACAGTAGCCGTGTTTCTTTTGACGCGTATATACAATTGTGGTAATTTTCAAATTGCGACAACTTATGAACGATGAGTCGTACGATATAAAGTCCAAGGGTATTTTTCAAGGAGAACCACATGCTCTACAAATAATTAAAATTTTTTGTAAAAAAAAAAAAATAATTATTTAGAAGTTATTTAAAAAAAAAAAGTGATTTTTAACCGTTTATCGCCGCTTAACCAGTTTTTATAGAATAACTCCTAAAAGGTAAATTTTTTTTAAAATAAAATGAAAATTTTTTGTAGAAAACGTGATTATCCATAAAAAAAAGTTCCTTAGAGTTTTTATTGTGCGACTTACTGTTCATGAGTTATCGCAATTTCAAAATAACCACAATTGTAAATACGCGTCAAAAAAAAAAACACGGCTAGTATACACGAAAACAGAGTACTTGATAAAGGAAGAATACTTTTGAACTGCGTAATTGAAATAGAAAAGTACACATTTAAGAAAATTTAATGTTATCCTTAAAAAATCTTGAATAAAAAATAAGTGAAAAAAATTGTTCGAGATTTTTACTACCAAGCAAAAAAAAATTCATATCTTTGAGGCCCTGTTATCTCGTCTAAATTTAAATTAATTTAGCGATTTTCTGAAACATGTGATTAAAATCATTAATTTTTTGATTTTACTACATATTAAAATCGCATGAGTTTCTATTCATATGAAAGAATACTGTACCTTGATATCGAAACTCAGTTCAGGATCTGGGTCGTTAAACAATTGTGATAAATCATCGCTTTTTTTTGGAATACGCTTACATTCCTCATTGTCTTTGTTATTTATCATTGTTGAACAGAACATTTTCTTTAAACTCATTTGGTTCCTTTTATTAGCATGATCATCATCGACGAAAACAGCGTTATTTTTTCTTGCCGCGGGTTGAGGAATCTCATTATTAGCCGGATGGTATTTTAATTCATTCAGTTTGTCGCGAATTGTTTGATTGGTATTTGTTTCGTCAATAGAAATTGCATTTTCTTCTTCTACGTCATCGTTGTCATCTATGTCATCTTCGAAACCAAATAATTCAGAATTATATGATTTGTTTTTATTTTGTTCCTTGGGGTGCGATGTTTGAATTTTTTTAATTGTTTTATGTTCAGCTGGGCTTGCCGATTTCCAATTAGGTAAAGATATAACTTCTAAGATATTAATCGCCTTTAATGGGCTTCGATGCGTGTTTTCTCGAAGAAGATTTAGTTCTGTTGTACTGTTTTCTATATCATTTTCAAGCATAGTTGACGACGGCGGTACCAAGTTTTCAGTGTTTGATTTATTTATTGAAGACCAAGGGATATCAGGCAGTTTATTTGATGTGGCGGGAAACGCAAAGTTGATATCGGCTATTGGAGTGGTTGTACTTGTGAATTGTTTTTCTTTTTTTGGAGTTGATGGTATAAAATCACTGGAATACGTGCGAAGATTCTCAGAGTTTCGATGATATGGTGATGAACAAGCGCTTTGCATTCGATTCGATTGTACAAATATTGGAGACAGGTTTGATGATTTTTCAAGTAGAGGACGTTTCTTATTCAAAGGTGTACTAACAAACTTCCGCGCTGCTTCTAAAAGCTTAAAAGAAAAATTGTTGAAATATATATTATATGCATTAGCTTAGTTTGACAAATCAAAGCAACAATTTACTAAACTTTAAAGGCGGTTTCATAGCTTTTTATATCTGTGCGAAAATGGCAAAACCAGGTATCGCATGTTTTCATATTTTTTCAGGTGAGCAAATTTAAATTTTAAGTTGATATGAAAAATTCACAATATCCGGGTTATCTATAAAGTTGTTTTTCTAAGGAACTATAAGTCTTAGAGCAAAAATCTGGTTTAACCAACTTGTAGATCTCACCGAGAACAACATCCTGTACTAAATAACTCATTTTCACAAAAAATGCTCGATACCTGGATTTTGCCTTATTTGCACAGATATATCACGTACATTAGAGCGCCCACGAGATATATGAAATCTGCAAAGTTGTGATTTTGTTTCCTCCTATACATTTTCGTAAAATAAAGGTCAAAAACTAAGATTAAAAAAACAGGAACCCAGCCGGTTTTCGATCAAAGCTTGAAAATTTAAGTTAACTTTAGTAGAGAATGCCTAGATCAACATTATGATTTTTTTTTTTATTTTGAAATATTTGTCCTGGAAGTCCTATGTTGTAGGGAATTACATGTAAATTTATTTACATTTAAATAGGTACATAGACTTTTGTTAACTACATCATTTAGTCTTCAAAATGAGCTATGCAATGGTCTTGTGCGAGTTTCTTTTCAAAAATTATGACCATTTTAAAATGACAATGGCCCTATCTTTTATGAAATTATTTTAAAATCGTCATAGCTTTAAAAACAAAAAAAAATCATAACACCACTTCATAGCTCATTTTGAAGACAAAAAGCAGTATTAAATGATGCATAAAACAAAAAACTATGCATATAAAAATAAATTTACATTTAATTCACTACAAGATAGGATTTAAGGATATATTTTATAGAAAAGATCAAATCAATTTCGTGCGTCTTCTATACAACCTCAAAAACCATGTTTTTTGAACATTAGGAGTAAGATATCTCGGAAACCATAAGTGATAGCAAATTTGTGACTATTTTGGTTTTGGTTTTTGGCGTTTTTTTTTAAATACTGTTTTCCGACCTCATTTTAAAAACCAGTCAATGAACCCATTGCAAAAACTTTTTTTCTTATTCAGTGAGTGCTCACGTGTAATTTAACAATTTTTTCCTGGGTGGCGCACAGTGTTCTATAAGAGAGCGCTAGCCGGTCATAACTCCGAAAATTGTTGTATTAAAAGTAATATTTTTTGGACAAATTTAAAGTTAAAAAACCAGAATACCAAGAAATAAAACCATTTTTAAGTTTTCGCGTCTTAAACTTGATGAATTCAGAAAATGGAAATTTTTTCCAAAAATCTCTTAAAATATGTGAAAGTTTAAATGAGTGTATCTATTAAACTAAGTGGTCTTACCTCATGAAACTTGTGGTGAGAATAATTTGATCTATTTTCTGAAGATTTGCGTACTTAGATGTTAGTTTTTTTTTTTAATATAAAAACGATATCCGGATGATCACAAATCTCTAATTTCATTTCGCAAATTTACGAATTTTGCACTCTGTGGACTATAACTAATGTTTTTTGGAGTTGCAACGTCTAGATCATTTAAGTGTGTAATATTAGGTTTTCTGAAGGTTCTGCGCATTTAACTGACTTCCCCATCACCACCCCTTCTTGGACTACGATGAGTTTTTCTTCAGCAACTTTTCTGTGTTCTTGCAATGCTCCAGTTTCGTAAAACTAATAACAACCAAAGTGTTTGAGGTAAAACAATAAAATTCGATTTCTGATATAGTATTAGTAGCATCTATTTATTTGTTGAAAAAAGGCGTGTTCGGGTCAAAGACAAGCCCATCTCCTATATAACCAAAAATTTAAAATCGCTATAACTTCGTAAATATTTAAAGTACAAAAATAATATTAAATACCTGAAAAAAGTATAGATAGCATTAAGTCACTTCGTGAAAACGAACGTGATCGGGTCATGGACACGCCCACCTCCCATACAACCAAAAATTTGGAATCGTCATAACCATATGAATATTTCAGGTACAACAACAATATTTAATGTCTGAATTAGTATTGATAACATTAAGTCACTTGATGAAAATGAGCGTGATTTGTCCGCCATTTTGGATCCGCCATTTTGTTTACAAAAAAGACGATACCGAAATGAAAATCAGCGACCTCATAAAACTCCTAAGCCACAATGTTGTAGTGATACAGTAAATTTTTAAGAAAATTGTCCGCCATTTTGGATCCGCCATTTTGTTAACGAAAAAGATGATACCTAATTCGAAATCAGCGACCTCAAAAACCCCCTTGCCCACAATTTTGTCGTGATATTATAAATTTTTTAAAAAATTGTCTGCCATATTGTTTACAAAAAAGATGATACCGAATTCAAAATTAGCAACCTCAAGAAGCCCTTTAGCCACAATTTTGTCGTGATATAATCAATTTTTAAGAAAATTGTCCGCCATTTCGGATCCGCCATTTTAATTTTTAAAAAATCGTTTCCAGATTTAAAGTCAGCGACCCCCAAAAAATAAAAGCTGATATTTTTTTTTTATAAAAAATAACTAGGTAAGAGTTATGACCAGCTAGAATAGCATTTTAGACCACTGTGTGGTGTGCTCGAAAATCGAAACATTCAATTATCTCTGCTGTAACGGCCACAAACTTTGTTGAGAATAAATAAGTACACAAAATAAATAATAAATTTAATTTTAAGGCAAAAACTTTCTAAGAAGATAATGGGTGTTCACCGACTAGTTTGTCGGCTAGAGAAACGAACTACTACACTGTTCGACAATTTCGAACTTTTTTAAAAACACATTAGAAAACCCAAAAAATTCTTAAAGTAGACGTTAAAAAAAAAATACCCGTTTCTCGTGGTTTTTCTCCAGCACGTCACATTTTTTTTAATCAAAAAAAAATTTAACTATAGTATATGATCCTTACATCTGACGTGTATCATGTCTTCTGCAAACTTATGCAGGATATTGCGGGAAATATTTTTGTATAAAATTTTAACCTTGTTTAACCCCCACATGTGGGTAATTTTTTGCCCTTTTCTTAAAAAGGTACAAAGATGACACTTAAAACTACAGAAATATTCGCTTTAAAATTTCACTACAGTTTCTAAACACGTAAAGGTCGAAATTTGAGCCGGAAACCTAAAAAATCGTTAAAATCAATTAGAACTTTTCTCATTACATATTAATTACATCCCTGACGCATTTGGTACAAACCATTTCAAAACGATCAAGATTTTTTTTATAACATCCGATTTGACTATAAATTGGAATAAGCAATAGTTGCATAGTGAAAAAAATTACTACCAAATATTTTTTCAAAATTTAAAAAAATGGCGGAGATATGGGACTTTGAAATTTTTAGGTTAGTTTTTTTTGAGAAGCTATAACTTCGGTTGCATTTATCCAATTTTCAATTTTATAAAGTTAAATGATTTGTCTTGAAACAGGCTTTAAAATAAAAACTAGCAAACATTTTTTTTTTTTTTTTATATAGTTTACACTGAAAAAAAAAAATTTAAATTGAGTTTCCCAAAATACGTCCTTTTTAATATTTTTAATTTTTCTTGTAAAAAAAGCTACAAGTGTAACTTACCAGTCCTCCAAAAATTGGAGTGGGCCTCCCAGTGGTTCTCCAGAAAAACAATAAAATGTAGCTTTTGCCGCAATTTTTCAGTACAATTTTTTTGAATTTGAAATTTTTAATTAAACGTTAATTTGAATTTGAAAAAAGTTGACATTATTTGCGTTTCGGAGACCTGGATTAAACCGTGCATGAGAGACGACATGTTTAGGCTTTCGGGGTACAAAATCTATCGATTTGATAGGCAAACCCATGGAGGAGGAGTTGCCATCTTTGTTAGAGATGGGATTACATGTAGTGAAAAGTTGAAGTCAGGTACTGAAAGTGCTATTGAGTATTTATTTCTTGAAGTTAAGGGTGAAAGAAATAAATTACTCCTCGGTTCTATATATAGGCCGAATAGGAATGTTGATTTTACACCACTACTACAAGCTATTGCGGACATATCCCTATCTTTTAGTGATGTTATACTTGTTGGGGACTTCAATACCAATGTATTGCATGAGGATAATTTAACAGAATGCCTGCAAGCGCTTGGCTTGTATTAAGTAAATGATCAAATACCTACTCACTATAGTAGTACCACGCAAACATTAATTGATTTATTTTTTGTAAACCACAAATCTAATATAACTAGTATCCCCTAGTGGTCGATATTCGACCACAAATATTTAAATTAATTAATTTTGATACTTTTTGGGCACTTGGTACTTTTTTTGCTATTTGATATAATTCAAAAAATCCCGTGAGTCAATTTCAAGCGAAACGTATGTAAGCAAAACAAAACAAAAGCAAAAAGTCGCTGCTCTGCATTTTGTCTTCTAGCTGAAACACAATGCGGCAGTAGCAGTGGCAGCGGCAGTGATCAGCTGTTTTTTTAGAAGCAGTGGTAACACAATTACATAAGAGCAGTAGCAGTAAGCAGTACTTTCATGTTTAGGGGCCATTCACATATTACGTAACGCGAGTTTCGACCAATTTCAAATCCCTCAAATCTCGCCGGTCGTAACAAAACGGACAACCCCCTCCCCCCTACTTACGTAACAAATCTTAATTTTGGTAATTTGAATTTATCGTCGCATACAATTTACAAAATCGACGCTAAGTAACGTAGTTTATGGCCCCTCCCCCATGCAACACTTCGTAACAAAAAATTCGACTCCCCTTCCCCCCTGGCGCGTTACGTAATATGTGAACGGCCTCTTACTTAGCTCTATTTCTAAATTTAATGACACTGCCGCAATCTTATCAGTGTTAAATTAATCACTTAAGTTGTTGCTTTCCCATACGTTTATCAGAGAGTACTTAATTAAGCTGTCTAATGTAAATGGATAAAGTTGTTTTAAGTTGTTGCACTCTTTTCTTAACATAAGTTATTTTTTCTTCTTTATAAAGTATTACAATATTTTTTTTATTTGTTCCATCGAAGCACTTATACCCCATTAAGTCCGTCAGTGACGCTATTCACAAAATGGATTACTGTCATCGTTTTTAATGCCAAAAAGCACGTTGGTACCAAATCAGCATTTTTAGATAAATTTTCTCTTCGCACTGTAGCTGAGGCAACTTTTAGCGACCATATGCCTAAAAAAAATAGGTTTTGAACAAAAAAATAAGATAAAGTCTATCAAATTCGCTCTCGAAAAATTAATCTAATTGAATGCCACCGCTTATAAGCCCATTTTGAATAGGGCGATGGCCCCCTTTGCCTCTTAAGGTATGCCACTGCATTGTAAACAAATATTTAGAGATAAGTCGGCGCATCGTTCTTAGCAGAAGATGATGCATATTGGCCATAAAAAGATGTGCGCACTCACCTTTTTTAATAATATTTACATTTGCTCACACTTCTGTACAAAATATCTGTTTTCTATCCATAAAACTATATTTTAATGCAAAACTTGGATCTGTTGAAGTTTTGGTCCTTTTTTGGCAGCTTTTAGTACTTTTTTTGCTATTTGGTACACAATAAAAAATCACATGTGTCATCCCTGGTGTCATCAGCGCAACGAAAGCAAAGCACAAAAAAAAAAAACATGTGTCAGTTGTCGTCTTTCTCTTTGTACTTAAACTTTTTTCTAGCTTATGTGACCATGTATTTTGTTGTTGTGAGTATTGAAAAATTTGTTTTAAATTTTACCTTGCTAAAATGCAGAAATTAAAATAATTTTAACTTTGTGCACATCTACACACAAAAACTCTTCTGATAGTGTATAATTCAAAGTTGAAGTGCATTTCTAACAAAGTAAAAAAAGATAGACAAATTTTTGTCTTGCGTATTAATATATAGATTTTGTATGATCAGTTGTCAATGCCTTCGTTTTCTAAACACGACCTCATCTTCATGACTTACAACTTTGAAATTGTCACTAATGATTTGTCATACAGCTATAGAGATTTTAAAAATATCGATTTTATGCACCTTGCTCGTGACTTTGATAGTATAAACTGGAGTAATATGTATCATTTGCTCGCTGCTGATGATCAAGTTGGTTTTCTAGAAAACAACATTTTTTATTTGTATGAAAAACACGTCCCGCTTAGAACTAAAACTGTCCTACCCTCTATTAAACCTTGGTTCAATAATAACATAAAGGTTTTAATATCACAACGAAATCAAGCATATAACAGGTGGAAACGATATAGAATACCTGAACTATATGATATATTTGTTCAATTAAAAAAGCGAGCAAATAAAATGGTACATGCTGCAAAAGCTCAATATTATGAAAATAAATTCTCCACAGCAGTTGGTTCCAACTAGGGATTTCAGTCCCGGGATTCGAGCCTTTTTGCAGTCCCGAAAATCCCGGGATTAGTGCTACCAATCCCGGAATTTTTTTTGTAAGTTTTTTAGGTTAGAAAAATTGTTAGAATATCCAAAAATCACCAACAAAAGTCTTACAACATTATGGTTAAATTGAACATAATAAAGAGCTGAAGTTAATCTTAGATTGCAAAACATGATGGAGTAGTCTTTTAGATATGCTGCAGCGCTTTATTATGCTTCAGAGTAGCATAAAAACAGCTTGTATTGACTTAAAGGTTTCTTCGATCCACTTTAGCGAATTTAAAATTATTAAACAATTAGCTCGTACTCTTCAACCAATCAAAATCACTATTGATATTATAAAGAAAGATAAATGTGCTTTGAGTAATATCATTTTACTAAAAGGCACTTCAGACTAGTTCTCTTATATTTTTCTGTAGGATTTTTTCTCTGACTGTCAATTTTTTATTGTTTTTAATTGATATTGTTGAAATTGTTTTAATTTTTTATTTTTCAAACAACATTTAAAAATTTGAAAACTCCTATGACTTCTATTTTCAAATAGACTCAAATCTAATGCCAAAATAACTCATATGAGTTTTCTTCTGATAAATCATTTGTGTAATAAATGTACATTCCCTCTATCAGAGTTGCCATATTTGACAACTCATACGAGTTTCTTTATGACTTCTCAGATAGTCTGAAGCGGCTGTAAGCTCGTGGAAAGGATTTTATCTGACATTTTTTCATAATTAATAAGTCCCAATAATGACTTCTGTAAAGCTCCATCTTTAAATCGCGTTAAAGTAGAGATAAAACGCATTCTCTCTAGATTTGAAACTGAAACTTCTTGAGAAATTGAGGACAAAAGCCATAGATTTAAAGTAAACTCATCAATAAACTTGAAAGAAAAATTAAATCTAGTTCTGAATACCACTTCAAAAAATTTGTTTTCTAGAAAGTCTTATAATTTATCCAACGTTTTAGTGATTATTGATATATTTTGTAATGTGGTGATAGGGGTTATTTCCTCCAGAAAACTTTCGATTATCTTTCTTCAATTCAACCAACAAGTGTTGAATCAGAAAGATGCTTTTCGTGTGCAGGTTATATACGTAATAAATTTAGATCCAAATTGGATGATAAAATAATAAATGCTTTAATTTTCCTAAAATCATATTTTAATAATAATAAAACTGATTAAAACAAAAGTTAATTCTTCCAAGTCCAACACTTGTTAAAACTTTGATCTCATTATTTTATATAATTAAATATGTATGATATTTTATATATCAATAACTTAGAGCGCTATATACACAAAATTATGTTAAAATATACTAAGGTAAAATTATTGCATGTATAGTTTTTTTCAAAATCGCAGCCAATTCTTAATAACCACTGTTTGAAGTATTCCTTTTTCATTTACCAATAATTGAAAAAATGGAGATAGAACTATAGCGCTCTAAGGTATCGATATGTATTTAACTAAGCATATAATGCAGCAATGTACCTTTATGCTTGTTTTTGAAGTAAATAAATATTTATGATTTTTTGTTTTTTAAAAAAGGCGTGAATTGCTTAATAAAATGTACCTGCTTTAAGAAATTGTTCTTTTTTAAATAAAATATCTTTGTAGGGGTGTAGTAGGGGTATATAAGACAAAATATTAAGAATTCTTAATTCTAAATTCTGTTCTATTTACGAAGAAAACAAAATTCATACAAATCCCGAAAAATCCCGGGATCCCGGGATTCAAAAATTTCTGATCCCGAAATCCCGGGATCGCAAAAAGTCCAAAAATTGGAATCCCTAGTTCCAACCAAACTTGGAAGCAAATTAGAAACCTTGGGTTAGGCAGAACACAATCGTGCACTCCTGCAATTTCTGATTTAAATGATCTAAATAAAAAATTTGTAAACTTTCCATTGCCTCAGGTCGATTGCAACTCATATGAAAATGAATCTAGTCTTTTAAATTCTGACACAACTTTTTCTTTCCAATGTGTTAATGAGTGCGATGTACTTGAGAGCTGTCTAGCGATCACTTCAAATGCCATAGGATTTGACAACATTCATCCTAAATTCTTAAAAATTATACTTCCGAAAATTTTGCCATATCTCACGTACATGTTTAACACAGTATTAACTACTTCAAATTTCCCTAGCAATTGGAAATATGCAAAAATTATACCGGTTCTGAAATCCAACAATGAATTTCGGCCTACCTCCGTGTTACCATTTTTATCAAAAGTATTTGAAAAACTGGCATACAAACAGATGAGTGAATTCATCAATATGAATTCTCTGATCTCTAATAAGCAATCTGGGTTTAGAACTAAACATAGCTGTATCACTGCGCTACTAGGACCATTACTGTTCACCATCTACATAAACGACCTACCAAAAGTTCTCCACAGTTGTAATATTCACATGTACGCAGACGATGTGCAGTTGCTTACCTCCTGCAACGCTGCTGATATTGAGAATTGTATAAGTGAACTTAACTTAAGTCTTACACGCATTAAAAATTGGGCATGCGCTAATGGCCTTGCTATCAATCCTAGCAAGTCAAAATGTATTGCCATTAGTAAAAATAAAATATATACTAGTTCCTTTTCGAAAATATATTTCAACAACGTTGAAATAAAAACTGTTGATTCTGCAAAAAATCTGGGAATAACATTTGATAGATCACTCTCATGGAATTCTCACATAAATATCACTGTTGGAAAAGTTTATGGTATGTTGCGGTCACTATGGTGCATGCAAAATGTCACTCCACTAAAAATTCGTTTTTTACTTGCGAAAGCGTATCTTGTACCGACGTTGTTGTACGGATGTGAGATTTTCTCCAACTGCGATGTAATTAGCAAACGCAAACTGAATGTAATTTTTAATAATATAACAAGGTATGTTTTCGGACTAAAGCGCTATGACCACGTCTCTCAGCACGCTAAAAAACTTTATTCGGTCTCTTTCAATAATTTGCTGAACTTTAGAACGCTGTTACTACTGCACAAAATTATAACAAGCAAAGAACCCGTGTACCTTTATGAAAAGCTTGTTTTCTCACGATCTTCCCGTAATAATTATATAAATCAGTTTAGGCATACCTCGCTAACTTTAGAAAGACAATTTTTTGTTCACTCCGTCCGCCTCTGGAACTCTCTCCCAAACAATCTCAGGCAGATAAGCAACGCAACGCAATTTAAAAATGTTCTCCTCAAATATTTTGTACCTTTAGAATAAGTAATTTTTATATTTTAACGAAAAAAAAAAACAAAAAAACAAAAAAAAAATATATATATAAATATTATTTAGTCAAAGTTTGCTTTGTTATAAAATAATTAATTTAAAATTATCAATGTAATCAATGTCAAAATTTTTTATTATAAGTGACTGGCACAGTTAATTTTAAGATTTTGGATCTTGTTTGTGTTCAGGATGTTTCAATAAAATAAATGAAAAAAATAAAAATAAAAAAATGTACTGAAAAATTGGGGAAGATGCTACATTTTATTGTTTTTCTGGAGAACCACTGGCAGGCCCACTCCAATTTTTGGAGGGCTGGTAAGTTACACTTGTAGCTATTTTGACAAGAAAAATAAAAAATATTAAAAAGGACGTATTTTGGGAAACTCAATTTAAATTTTTTTTTTAAGTGTAAATTATATAAAAAAAATATATTTGCTACTTTTTATTTTAAAGCCTGTTTTAAGACAAATCATTTAACTTTATAAAATTGAAAATTGGATAAATGCAACCGAAGTTATAGCTTCTCAAAAAAAACTAACCTAAAAATTTCAAAGTCCCATATCTCCGCCATTTTTTTAAATTTTGAAAAAATATTTGGTAGTAATTTTTTTCACTATGCAACACATGGTTTGTACCATTTACCTTAAGTTTTAAGAATTTTTCGTCTTTGGTAACTCTAAGTGAAATTTTTGTAGGATATTTTTGCAAAATATTTTAACCCATTGTGGCTGTTTTAGAAAAAGGGATCAAAAAGACCCATAAAAACAGGATATAATAGGATAATGTATTCTAGGAAAATGATTCTTGTGTGATTTCGTTATGATTTTGTGAGAACGAGTTTTGTCCAAAATGTAGTTTTAGAGTTTTACAGAGGGGTGAAATTTGGAAAATATTTATTGTTAGAACTGCCTACTGATTTTAACTATTTTTTTGCTTTCGGGATAAAATTTTGCTTTTTTAGTGTTCAGCAACTAGTAGTTAAATTCGATACGTCCAACGTTAAAGTTGGTAACTCAAAAATCGCAGTTTTTAGTTATGATCATTTTTGTATTGTTTTCGTTAAAACAAGAAAACCAAAAACAAAAATTTAATAAATATTTTGCAAATCAATAGTCCAAATAAAGGTTTTTCGACTATTAAATTGTTGTCACTATTTCAAATTGATTAACAGAGATTTTAACAATTTCAACTTATAATTTGGATAAAAATTAATACATATGAGTTGTAACTCTAGATACAACTTATTTTCTGTTTCAGCAACAAATGTTCCATGAGAAAAGTTGGCAACTTAACTTGCCAACTACCATTAAAAAAAATTCTATGGACATTACGTTGGTATGTAGGACTTACAACCACTGATTTTCAAAGAAAAAGGAAATAATAACTTTGTAAGTCAAGTTACCAACGCCATTTTTTTATTATTTCCCGTGTATAAGTTACCAACTTAAGTTGCCAAGTTTTTGCATGGAGACCTAACTAAAACATACTTACGTTGTAACTTTAAAAATTGCTCCCAGCCCTTCAAATTTCAAGCTAGAGATACCAAAATTTGACACAAGATAGAGTCTAAAACGCAGATTTCGAAAATCATTGTCCCGTAAAAAGTTGGTAACTTGAGTTACAAACTTTTACGTTGGATGTATCGAATTGTATAGCAAATATTTCTGTAGTACATACTGACTCAATATTCCCCTGTTTTAGGTGTAATTTTTGTAACTTTTTAAGAAAAGGGCAAAAATGACTCACATGTGGGAGTTGTACAGGGTTAAAATTTTCTAAAAAAAATATCCTGCATAAGTTTGCTGAACACATGATACACCTCAAATGTAAGGATCATATAGTTAAATTCATCGATTTAACACAAGAATACGATATTTTTGTTTTTTCATGTACAGTGGATAAAAAACTTCAAAAATCGATTATAAAAAAAAGTGACGTGCTGGGGAAAAACCACGATACACGGGTGTTTTTTTTAACGTCTACTTTAAGAATTTTTTGGATTTTCTAATGTGTTTTTTTTTGTGTCAAACAGTGCTATTAAATTAATAACCGCGTTGGTTGAAAGGTTAAACGTAACTAAACTTGTTTATTTTCAATTTCTACAGCATATTTCGATTTCATATCGTTTCTAACTGTTTTCAAAAGAGGGTGATTCAAAAAGTATTATGTCTTATAGACTAGAGTGATTCCAAAAATGTTATTTATCTTACAAAACTAATTGATTATCGATATTAAGAATTCATAATTAATGTAGAATGAAATTATAATGAATTTGAATAAAGTTGTTAAGAGTTGAAACAATATTTTATTGAATTAAAACTAAAATTATGATATGATTTAACAATGGGCCTAGTAGTTCTCTACAAAAGTTGACTTATGGACTTCTCCGAAAAGCTTAGTAGTTTCTAAGTTACGGGCAGTTAAAGCGATTTGCCGTTTTTAGTCCATTTTTCAGGCTCTAATCGAAGACCGGCTGGGTTTTTCCACTACCGCTTCCTAAACTGGCAAAAAGCCGACTTCGTAACAGAGCAACGATTGTATATCAGTTTAACCGGTCGCTGCGTTTTAGAGTTGTACCATGACGTTCAAGGTTCAATTCCTGCTCAAACACAAAGTTTTTCAATTATAATTAAGGGGTCACATGACAAGTGAACTTTTTTCAGATTCATTTTTTTTTTTTAATTTTGCATTTTAGTAAATATTCTAAAGATTCTAAAAAAAATTATTTCATGAAAAAATTCCTACCCCTTCAAAAGTTACAGCAGCATTAGTGAGCATTCATTTTTATTCTTTGTACTACTTGCCGACGGCAGATGGCAATTGATGATGGCATTTGAATGCGTTTATCTCGAAACCATGTTTTTCGTACTGGTTTTCACGCCACAGCAAACATTTTTTGATGAATTTTTTTTTTCACATTTTTGTATTATTTTAAACTTGACTCCGTAAGTCTCGACACGAGCTTTTTTTTTAAATTTTTTTTTCGAATTTTTATGAGTGTTTAAAGTCAATTTTTTTTAGTGAAAAATAAATTTTCAAGTTTGGAAGATCACCAAAAATGGAAAAAAAAATTTAAAAAAAAAAGCTCGTGTCGGGACTTACGGAAGATTGTTAAGATTCCAAAAAAACATATTTTTTCCAGATCGGACTATTGTGGCGACTCCCAGCGTGAAAACCATCAGACAACCTTTTTTTCTCTGCCGCCAGTTCAGAGCTCTACAACATAATAACGGAATAAAATATATAATTTTTTTTTTTTTTTATTGTAATTTAATTGATTATCTGCATTAATAAAAAAAAAAAAATTAAAAATATAAATTTTTCACTGAGTTATGAATTTTTTAAAAAGGGTCTACTTTCTCTGCCGAGCTTGTCATGTGATGCCTTAATGTATGTATGTATGTATTTTCCTTTAACTCATAGGAGGAGCATAGGGCCAATATGAAATCTCTCCATTTGTCACGATCCCTTGCGATGAATTTAATCTCTTGCCACGACTTTCCCGATTCTTGGATTTCCTTTTCCAGCGACCTCTTCCAGTTGGTTTTGGGTCTACCACGTGCTCTACTACCTTGTGGATTCCACTCAAGAGCCTGGCGACAAATTTCGCTGTGAGGTTTTCGGAGAGTGTGACCGATCCACCTCCATTTGCGCAGCTTGACCTCGATTGCTATAGCCCTCTGATTGTATTTTTGATGTAGCTCGGCATTTGATATAGTGCGAGGCCACCAAACATTTAGTATTCGCCTTAAGCATTTGGTGACAAATACTTGCAGCTTGTTCGTTAGTTGTTCAGTAACAAGCCACGTTTCGCACCCATATAACTAATGTAATAAAATAAAATAATTATAATTACATGCAACAAAAATAGTCTGATGAGACTTTGTGCCGAAAGACGAAACATATGTCACTAAAGCCGTGTTTTTAATCCGTTCCTTAATATGTCATAATTATGTGTCAGAAAATGCATTGATAGATTTATATGAAAATCGATCTTTGCAAATATATGATTAAAAGTTCATTTAAAAATTAATTTTCATTATATACGTGGTATTAGGTAACACACCCCTGGAGGGTAAGAGGTCACAATATGGCCGATGTAAGTATGCCTGTCGTAAGAGACGACTAAATAGCGGATAACCAGCAATGGCGTGGAAGGGCGTAGAGTTTTATATAAAGATAGAGTGGGAAAACCTGGTCTTTTAAGTTGTGAACTTTGACCATTCTAAACCACAACCCAAAAAAGGAATAAAGATATAGAGAAAGTACCAGAAAAAAAATCTCGTTGTTTTACAATTTTGCCACTACTTTCAGTCAAAGAACTACTAAAATTAAATAACAAGTATAGTATTTTAAACGTAAAATGGGGACTCGTTGATGCTTTCGGTCAGCAACAATTTAAACAGAAATGGTGTACTGTAGTATGCACATATATCGAGAGTACACTGTACCCAGTGTCTTTCAAATATATTGAACAAAGTGTTGCTGTATAAACATAATTCAAGCAACGACACTTTGTCGTTATGTAAACATAACTCACCCAGCACATTTCAAGTGCAATGTAATATGATCTCATTTGAATGTAGCGGGCACAGTCAAAGCCGCGCCAGCATATTCCCATGCATTGACCGCTTATGTTATATATGTGTATAACTCTCGATCGTCAATATATACATATAAAGGGTTTTTCAATAGGGACGCTACAAAAGTAGACCGATAGGGACAGCAAACGACGCCATATTTTTTCCCGCTCTCTTTTTTTTTATAGGCTTGAAATCATTTATTGAATCTTCTCATCTAAGAAGACTAACAATAAGTTTAAAAATCTTAATCCTAAATAACATTATTATACATAATTAATCTTATATATAATTTTGTGTTCAATGTGTCTCCAGAGTTAATAGGGACATCCTAGGAGTTCGGTAAACGCGCAGAAGAACGCAGTTGTTATACGTTTAGTCTTCTCACAAACATGCTGCCCGCCTAGCAGGATGTTTGAATGAAAAGAGCTCCATACAAATTAGTGCCAGTAGTTCCGGCTGCATGTGTAGCAGGATCAAGAAATATAAGAAAGAGTACGCGCCAGATACCGGCTGCATAGAGAAAAGTACGCGCCAGATACCGGCTGCATAGAAAAAAGTACGCGCCAGATACCGCCGGCTGCATAGAAAAAAGTACGCGCCAGATACCGCCGGCTGCATAGAAAAAAGTACGCGCCAGATACCGGCTGCATACAAAATTTAGAATTCAGTCAGCTTAACATAGCTAATTGCTAACGATATTCATAGCAGGACGATCCTTTCTTTTTAGTCTCGAGAAATTGTCTAAATTTTTTAACCTCCGTGCCAATGGATTAGGATGATACAGCAATTTTGCAAC
This sequence comes from Calliopum simillimum, assembly GCA_951812925.1. Classification (NCBI taxonomy): domain Eukaryota; kingdom Metazoa; phylum Arthropoda; class Insecta; order Diptera; family Lauxaniidae; genus Calliopum; species Calliopum simillimum. Next base: position 67,546,893 of record OX638368.1, read on the forward strand.
GTAACTTTGCTTGTATTTGTTGATTTCGTCTTTGACCAAGGGGATGCAAAGGTCCCGATGTATGTTTTCGTTCCGTATATACCATGGAGCACCTGTCATGATTCTTAGAATTTTTGACTGAGTCCGCTGTATTAGTTCAATGTTCGAGGAGCTGGCGTTACCCCATAACTGTATACCATATCACCAAATTGGCTTAATGATGGATTGATATAAAAGAATTTTATATTCGAGTTTCAGACGGGACCGATGATTTATGAGCCAGTGTAGACTGGAGGCTTTTAGCTTAACCTGCGTTTTTTTGGCTTCAATATGCTTTCGCCACGTAAGCCGTCTGTCTAAATGAATACCTAGGTATGTGACGTTTTCAGATTGAGGGATTGAAGTGTTATTTAATGTGAAAGCAGGGCAATTACCTCGCCTAAGGGTAAAAGTAACCTGCTTGCATTTTTGTTCATTTACTTTTATGCGCCATAGCAGCAACCACTTTTCGATAGAGTTTAAATGAAGTTGAAGTTTTCGTGCCGCTTCTAGGGGACAACGACTACAACTTAAAGCTGCAGTATCATCTGCGAAAGTAGATATGGTTGTGCCAGCGATAATAGGTAAATCAGAGGTATACAGCAAGTACAGAAAAGGACCCAGCACGCTTCCTTGAGGGACACCTGCATTAATTTTTAAAGGTGATGAAATAAAACTGTTGTGTTTTATTCTAAAATGCCTGCTTTCCAGGTAAGAAATAAATGTTTTGTGAACGTTAGAAGGCAATACGTGTTTAATTTTATTGACTAGACCTTCATGCTATACTTTATCAAATGCTTGGGCTACGTCGAGAAAAACTGCCGTACAATATTCTCTTTGCTCAAAAGCCTTCCTTATTTCATTTGTTATTCTATTAACCTGCTCGATTGTTCCGTGTTGTTTCCGGAAACCGAATTGGTGGGCCGGGAATAAATTTTTTTCAGTTGCATACGGTATAAGCTTTGACAGAATTAATTTTTCAAATAGCTTGGATAAGCATGGTAAAAGACTGATGGGTCTATATGAAGAAGGTAATGTGCGATCTTTTCCAGGTTTTGGAATCATGGTGATTAATGAGATTTTCCATGCTACTAGGTAATGCCCATACTGAATGATAGCATTAAAAAGTCTAGTCAAAAAGACCAAAGCTGTATTTGGCAGTTCCTTTATCATTTTGGGAGTTATATAATCGCACCCAGGGGCTTTTGTCGGACACATTTCTTGAACTAAAACCTTTAAATTGTAGTGTAAAAACTCATTTGCATAACATCGCTGTTAATTGACAAAATAGGAGGTATAACGCCTTGAATAGGAGGGTTTGGTTGAAAAACTGTGCTCAAGTGATTTGCAAAAGCATCAGCTTTTTCTTCATCACTTCGAACCCAGTTTCCAAGAGAGGCTCTAATCGGCAGATCACTTTCGATTGGAGTCCTAATTTTTCTACTAGCTTTCCACAAAGACTGTTTGCCATTTTTATTAGGGTCTAGCTTTGAGACAAATTTTTCCTGGTCTAAATATTCTTTACTGTTTAAGACAGACCTTAGTTTGGATGTTGCAATTTTTAGCTTTGCTTTAGAAGCTGGAGATCTATGAAGTTGCCACTCGCGCCTCATTCTTCGTTTCTCAGCTACGAAAAACTCAATTTCGCTATTGGTGAAAGCACAAGTTTTTGAAGTTCTCGCAGCCTGTTCTGGTGTTGAGTGTTTCGCTGCTGCGCATATGATTGAATTAAAAACAGCAACAGCATCGTCAATGTGTTCTTTACATTCTATTGAGTAACTTGTGTGAATATGTGAGCTTATATATTTCTTATACTTAAGCCAATTGGTCTTATACGATGTTAAACCCTTAGGGGGCTCAACATACTTTGGTTCAACCAAAAGGCAGAATATTATTGGTGAGTGGTCAGAGGAGAGTGCTATCTGTGTCTCGGCAGATATTAAGTTTCTTTCGATACCTTTTGTAATGGCAAAATCAATAAGGTCAGGGATTTTACTTCGGTCGGCTGGCCAATATGTAGGTTGTCCTGGTGAAGCAAAGTCGAAAAGGGTGCTATTTCTTATTAACATATTGTATAGCTGCTTTCCTTTAGGGTTTATAAGTCGGGACCCCCAATATGTGTGCTTGGAGTTATAGTCTCCAGCAGCTAAAAACTTACCTCCCAATGTGTCGAAAAAATCCTTAAATTGCTTTTCACTAATGGCAAAGCGGGGTGGGCAGTAAACTGCCGAAATAGTTAGGTTTTGGGGCAGGTTTTGTAGGCAAATAGAAGTAGCCTGAAGAAAATTTTTTGAGTAGGGCTCTAAACAATAATGTTTAAGATGGTTACGAATAAGGATTCCCGTGCCCCCATGTGACTTACCATCGGGATGGTTTGTTCCGTAAAATTTATACCCAGGTATATAGAAATTATACTTATCGGTCAGATGAGTTTCTGAGATAAGCATTAGATCAATTTCTTCTTTATTCAAATAATGGAAAATTTCATTTTTATGTTGGTTAATACCGTTTGCATTCCAGACACAAATTTTAATTTTATTTATTTTTGAGCAATCAAGATTTGGAGGAGCTGGTTTTGAGTTTTAACTAAATCTTGTAAAGTTGATTGCATTGAAATCATGAATTGATTCAATGTTTGCGTTAAGCATGAAATTTGGTTTTCTAAACTAATTTGTTGGGGTGTAGTTGTTCCCCCAGATAATGCATTTGAATATGTTATGACTGGATTCACTGGATTCGCGTTACCTTTTTGTTGTACAAAGTTACGAGGTGTAAAAATAGCTTGGTTTGGGTTACGAGCTACTTGCCTTTTTTCAGAGATTTTTGTTTTAAGCTCTCTATAAATAGGGCAGCCCCTGTAGTTAGCAGTGTGGTTTCCTTGACAGTTGGCGCATTTTTTTAGGTTTGCATCGGTTTGCCCTTTTAATTTGCATTCAGAAATATTGTGAAGTTCTCCACATGCTACACAGACAGCCTGAAGGGTACAGTATGTTTTAGTATGCCCATACTCTTGGCAGTTAGTACATTGTACCGGACCGTTACGTTTATGGGGTTCCTCAACCACCACTCGACGGTGAAGCAAGTACTGCAGCTTATAAATTGGATGCGACTCATTCTTCTTTAATTTTACCAAATCAGGTTGGAGATCAACCTTAAACATTGGTTGGGGGACCTTTTCTTTATTTATAATATTTATAATAGCTTTCGGATGGAAATTTTTCTCTTCTAAAGCTTCTTTAATTTCCGCAGTGTCAACTGAGGAATCAATACCTTTAATGATAACTGTAATACCTTTGCTGCTTTTCAGCTGGTATGTGTAATATGACTTTTTGCAGTCATTAAAATTTTTAGCAACTATGCGAAAAAATTCCTCTGTTTTTGTTTGAATCTTCGTTTCATGAATGTTACCTCTTGTCAAAGACACAATAAAAAAAGTTATATTTCCCAATAAGTCTGGCTAAGTGTGCCACGAGAACGTTAGAGCTGCGTTCACGCAAATAAATTGGAGGTGGTTTAAAGATTTTGGGTGGTGAACTAGGATTTTTTTCGTTTGAGTCACATAATTCACCTAACGGAGCAAATCTATTGCCAGACAAAACGTTTGAAGGAACTATTGCCATATTAATTTTTTTTGAGTTGCCTACATTTTCTTTTTGAGGGCTACGCTTTCTTTTAGAATTCATGATCATATAGCGATCAATACCAGTTTGCACTTTGTTAGCTCCAGTTGCAGATGGTTTTGGAGTCATGCCAGTGGAGGCCTTATGCGCATCATTGTTGCTATCACTTCTTGTGTTGTTCTGTTGCATGTTGCTAGATACAAGCGGCAGACTCTTCTCAGTCGAAGAACATTGAGCGTCTGTTGCTTTTTCTTTCAATTGTGCAGAGGGCGAAGATGTTTTTTTCTGATTTAATTGCGCATTCGCTGCGAGTAACGACTTATCAAGCGGCGATGTGTTGGGAATTCGCTTTTGTGTTTGCAGTTTAGCAGGAGAGAGTACTGACTTCACTATATTTGCATTGTCTACATTAGTGTGAGATAGCAGATCACTTAAACTCGTTTTGGTCAAATTATTGACTGATTGAGGGGAGTGTTGACCATTCATATATGCTCAAGCTTTGCTTCGTTTAAGTTTTTCAGAATTTTACAAAATTTAGTGATTTCCAAAAAGTTGGTAACCCTAAACTTGCATTTGCTGAAAAACGCCCTTTAGCGGCGGCACAAACCAGTTGCTGAGACTGTTTGAGAAGCACAATAAACACGATCAACACTACGAGACAAAAATGCTAGACAAGTGAAAATTTCACTTTATTTTATTTTAACTAAGATACTTAGCTTTTTCGCAGATTTTAGTTGTTTATGGTGTCAGATTTTTAATTAAAATTTTTATTTTTTTTAATTTTAATATGTGTCCCAGTGGATGAACGCATCCCACTTTTGCACTGCACGTTATGATTAAAATTATTTTAATTAATTATCTGACTGTGAGGGACTGATTTGAACAGCACTGCATGAAATATGAACACTACTTAGCAACAACAACAACCAGATCAAAGATCAAAGGTTATTTTGCTTTTTGCACACTCGAATCGGGAATTTTAAAAACTCTATTGGAACACCAATATTATTCGAAATCACTGCACTTCATATTTTCCTGACGTTATTTTCACTGTTCTGTCGAAATACTCTATAATAAACTTATTTAAACCGTCCGTAAAGGAAATATTGCGAATGTTTACGCGGCACCGAATTGACAGCGTACCGAACAAACAGGGTTGCCAAGCTATGCAGCATTTCTTGACATTTCTTTTCAGTAAGGTTTGATATACGAGCCAACAACGAGTAGAAATTATTAAAATTTACTACTGAAATTCGGAGTCAGTGGCCTCAACTTTAAGAGAGCTACGTCATCTTCAGCGATGAGGCTAATTTCTGGCTGAATGGCTTCGTCAATAAGCAAAATATGCGTTATTGGTCAGGCAGCAATCCACACGTACTCCATGAGTCACCATTGCATCCCAAAAAAATTACGGTTTGGTGCGGTTTATGGGCCGGCGGCGTCATTGGGCCGTACTTCTTCCGTGATGATCAAGACCGGCACGTTACTGTGAATGGGAATCGCTACCGTTCAATGATAACCGAATATTTTTGGCCCGAATTGTATGATATGCACTTGGACAATATGTGGTTTCAACAGGACGGCGCCACAAGCCACACAGCGAATGTCACAATCAATTTATTGAAAACCAAGTTTGGTGAACGTGTTATCTCACGAAATGGCCCAGTCGATTGGCCGCCTCGGTCGTGCGATTTGACTCCGTTAGACTATTTCCTGTGGGGCTATGTCAAATCTATGGTCTATGCCAACAAGCCAGCGACGATTGATGAACTTCGTACGAATATCGATCGTGAAATTGCAGCAGTATCGGCCGATTTATGCTTGAAAACCGTTACTGTCTATTTAATTAACAAAACAAAAATTTCATATGTCTATTCACTAAATCTCGAATAGAGCTGTCATTTTTCATCCGATCTTGGTCCTTATTAACTGAAAATTTTTGTAATAAAACATATAAATGACAAAAGTAATTTAACTTGACTTTTTCTATTTTTTCGAACAAGAAAATGTTAACGGCGTTAACGCCGTTTGCTTTAAATTTTAAATTTGGTTTACTATAGATTGGCTAATTTTCACGTGATATCAACAAATGACCCAATGTTATTTATTTGCCTTTTCAATGACCCCCTGAGATAAGGAGTAGAATATGACGTTCTCTTTACAGATCAGTTGAAGTTAAGACACCTCAAATAATTGTGTTTTTTCTAATACGGCAACACTGCACGAGCGAAAAAAATAAAAATAATTGTTTTTTACTAATGATGGTTCACCTAATCAAAATAAATATGAATCGGTCGAATCGGAAAAAAAAAATTTCAAAATTGTACCCTTATGGAAGAAAAATTACAAAAATAGAGTAAAATTTGACTTTTGGTATTTTCCCTAAATTGATTATAACTCCGTTATTTATCCATCGATTTCCTCAATTAGTATCTTTTTTTTACTGGGGTTCTTTAGACTTCTGCACAATGAAGTTTTTTTATTTTTACCGAAATTTTTTTCAAGAAAATGTCACAAATGAAAAACTTTTTTTTCCGATTTTTCAAAAGAAAAATCAAAATTTTTCGAAATGTTTATTAATAACGCAGAAACTAAAAAACTGATCGAAAATTTAAGTATGTGGCGTTTATGTAAAATTTTATTACCTTTATTTTGTTATCTTACATAATAAGCTGGCTTTACTGGTTTACGTGATATATGTGATATGAGATCATATTTTTTCCCCCCTTCAAAAACAGGAAGAGGGGGACTTCTCGAAAACGTCTCCGTAAAAAAAAAAATAAAGTTATTTTCGGAATCAGGGAGTCATTTTACATAAGAATTTTATAGTTGCAACCAGATCACATTTTTGCTGTAAACTAGTGTAATAAGTTATTTGAGCGATATTATTTTGTAATCTTAATGCCGTAAACTCATTGTAAAAACAGAGACCAATTTTATTAATTTCTAACAATATATCAGGCAATTAATATATGACACTCGTTTTGGAAATAAGCCCTTTTGATATAGCAGTAAAATTCGGTATCTCAGGTGTTGGTGCTAGCATCTTCTTTTTTGTTAAAAATGGACGTGATCGGAGCAATACCATGCCCACCTCCCATATAACCTACAATGAGTCGCCGAAATGCAAAAGCAGTTAAAAGACTAAACATTTTTTTTTTTTTTTTTTTTTTGAGTTATTGGTATTTTTGGATTCGTAAGATGTACAAAAGCTGAAAAAATATTTAAAACATGTTAAAATCAGCCGAGAAGAAGCAGACAGAAGCATAACAAGTTAAGTTTCTACTTAAAATGCAAAAGCAGTTATTTCCGTAATCGTAGTAGACAATACTGTTGCAAAATCACCATAATGCTTTACTATGAGGCTAATCTAAACTAGACTAACTCAAACTAGAGTTCGCCTTGCGGCCGAAATTCGATCATTTCAATTTGACTTTAAAAGGACTATGGAACTAATTACTAACAATAACTGCATATTTTTTTTTTAGAAGCTTGGAACTGCTCACTATGAAACAAATACTTTTAATATCCTTTCTAATTTTTAATTTCTATCTTTAGCGTTAAACCAAAATAATTCGAAGTGACATTCAAATTAATGCAGTAGTTTCGCCGTGAAACCGTGCATTCTATTTACGGCCAAGGCACCCCCTCCAAAATTATTAACTTTTAATTAGCCTTCCTTAGTGCTAAGCCTATCTCAGTACCGAATTCCATACAAATCGGTGCAGAATTTTACCACTGATAGCGTATTATACCATAAGGGGCGTGGCTCCGCCCACTAAAAAACATAATGGTAACTTTTATCGCTACTTAGTGCTAACCCTATCTCCATTTCAAATATCATAAAAATCGTTGCAGTAGTTTATACGTGAGAGCTTTCTTTTCGATACCGCCGACTGAAAAACATAAGGGTCATTTTATCGTTTCTTAGTGCTAACCCTATCTCCATATAAAATTTCGTAAAAATGAATGTAGTTTTGCCGTAAAAGCTTTTTTTCATTTAGGGCTTGGCACCGCCCACTAAAAAATAAAATTGTAAATCTCCATTTTAAGCAGTGGCTTAGACGTGAGAGATTTTTTTCCATTAATGGCGTGGCACCACCCACTGAAATTTCGTAAAATCGATGCAGCGCTTTAGCCGAAAGTTTGTTTTTTTTTTTTTTTTTTTCATTTAGGGGCGTGGCACCGCCCACTTAAAAATAAGATGGTTATTTTATCGTTCATCAGTGCCAACCCTATCTCTATTTCAAATTACATAAAAATCGATGCAGTAGTTTAGCCGTGAGTGTTTTTTCTATTTAGGGGCGTGGCGCGGCCCACTTTTAAAAAAAAATATAGTCCTATGTACTGCTCTTCCTCACCTTTCCAACAAAAAAAAAAAAAAATAAAAATCAGGCAAATCGGTTGAGATGTAGGTATAGAAACAGAAACTGAATCGATTTCGTTTGCCTATTTAGAAATAGATATTTATATAGATATAGATAAAGGGTTTTTCAATAGGGACGCTACAAAAGTAGACTGATAGAGACAGCAAACGACGCCATATTTTTTCCCGCTCTCTTGACATTTCTCTTCAGTAAGGTTTGCCATTTCATCATGGAAAGATATACGAGCCAACAACGAGTAGAAATTATTAAAATTTACTACCGAAATTCGGAGTCAGTGGCCTCAACGAAAATCGAAAAATCATCTTCAGCGATGAGGTTCATTTCTGGCTGAATGGCTTCGTCAATAAGCAAAATATGCGTTATTGGTCAGGCAGCAATTCACATGTACTCCATGAGTCACCATTGCATCCCAAAAAAATTACGGTTTGGTGCGGTTTATGGGCCGGCGGCGTCATTGGGCCGTATTTCTTCCGTGATGATCAAGACCGGCACGTTACTGTGAATGGGAATCGCTACCGTTCAATAACAACCGAATATTTTTGGCCCTAATTGGATGATATTGACTTGGACAATATGTGGTTTCAACAGGACGGCGCCACAAGCCACACCGCGAATGTCACAATCAATTTATTGAAAACCAACTTTGGTGAACGTGTTATCTCACGAAATGGATCAGTCGATTGGCCGCCTCGGTCGTGCGATTTGACTCCGTTAGACTATTTTCTGTGGGGCTACGTCAAATCTATGGTCTATGCCAACAAGCCAGCGACGATTGATGAACTTCGTACGAATATCGATCGTGAAATTGCAGCAGTATCGGCCGATTTATGCTTGAAAACCGTCAAAAATTCGGTTCAGCGTCTGGACTTCTGCAAGCGTGCCCGTGGTGGCCATGCAAAAGAAATCGAGTTCCATAAATAATGGCATCGAATGTACTTCCACAGGAATAAAGAATTTCATTGATATCCAAAACCGTTTTTGTTTTATTTAAAAAAACTTTTGTAGCGGTCTTATTTAAAAACCCTTTACATATATACATAAGGCTGCTCTCTCTCGCCGACTTCTCTGCCGAAGCAGCGAGGCAGCTTTAGACTAAGTTAACTTTTAAGAATAGATTAAGAATGGATTCGAATAAAGACGTTCAAATACAACAGTTGAAATCATCGTTGTTCATCTTTTTTTCTACAGTACATCTGACACAGAAACTACAAAAAAAAAGCGATGCTTCAGTGTTCGTGGTATCTTACGTGCCCCTAAATATAACATCATTAGATGGAAAAAAAATCAGTTAGATTGTTCATACCAATTAATTTCAGATTCGTTAAAGGGGCGCCAGAAATAACGAAAAGCTACTAGTAGATGGAAAAGTTTTTAATGTGCTAACTGGACAAGATTCTTCGCCTTCTTGTAATATATGCGGTGCTACTCCGAACCAAATGAATAGGATGGTCTCAAAAATTTAAGAGTTAATGAAGAAAACTGTTATTTTGTTATGTCTAGTCTACATTGTCGAATTAGTGTGCATTTTACATATCGTCCCTTAGCTTCCAAAACACCGCTCAGGTCGAAAATTGGCGGTTTTGACATTTTAATCTATTTGGTGGAGCTGCTCATTGCGCGTCTAACCATTCGTCACATTATGTAGATTTCAGACAATCATAAGCCGTAATTCAAAAAGTAGTAACAGCGCGCAAGTTGGTTGCCCTCTGAACACCGCCTAAACACCGCCTGCAAACCGTCTCCTGTAAAGTTGCTAAAAATAAACTTAGGCGGTGTTGGAAGCTAAGGGACGATATTTCTTATAATTTAGATTTGATAAAACATATTGCAAAAAATGGAGTAAATAACTTAAAAAAAGAAGAGGTACAAAATGACCAGAAGTCCAAATTATTAATACTTTTACATGTGGTGCGACAAGGTTATGGGAGTACCAATGATGGTAATAACGCGAGGAGTTTTTACGAAAAACCAGGAATTGTTGCTGACGTCACCGGAATTGATATCCGACTAATAGAAAGATTTGCTACGATTTGGTTAGTAATAACGTGCGGGTTTGATATTGACCATGAGAAGTTAGAAGAATTTGTTGTGGATACCGCAAGATTATTCGTAAACTTGTATGGTTGGTATAAAATGCCTCCAAGTGTTCACAAAGTTCTTATTCATGGGGCTCATATCATTAAACTTTTTGACCTGCCAAATGGTTCGCTATCAGAAGCCCAAGAAGCAAATAATAAGGTATTTAAAAAAGCTAGAGCATCTTATAGCAGATTATTTTATCGGTCCTAATGCAATGAGGATATCTTTCATTACATGCTTATTTCCTCGGACCCATTACAAACTTCCCTCAGGGTTCAAAGGAAGAAGAAAATTAAAAAATTGGGAGACGATGCATCCAAACTATTAAAAGATTCTGACAATGAAGATGAAACAGATGGAGAAACTGAAATGGACAGTTTGTTTTTTAAAAAAAAAAAAAAAAACTTAAAAAAATATTTATGTAGGAGTAAGTGGAGTAAAGTGGGAAGTGGGGTAAAGTGGGAAATGCCCCTTTTCGGGCAAACTAGCAAAGTATAGGTGTCATGCGCTTCTGACATGTACTTGCAATGACCGTAAGCAAATATTTATGGTATAGCGATGCGTGCATACGTATTTTTGTGATCTCTGGAATCATGTAAAGTTTTTAAGTGATTTTGAAATTTCATTTTGAAATTTTTATGCATCGATATTTTTACTGTTTCTGGAGATAAACCGATTGTAAGTACACAAAAATATTCTTTGTAGTTTTAATTTTTATAACGCAAGAGGATTCCGTGTAATTCATAGAGTGAACGAATGAAGCTCACATTTTTTCCAAAATGTGGTATCGGGGTAGGGGAGATGTGTGTACCTTGGTCCAAGTGTACCTCGGTCAAAGTGCCGTTTGTGACTCAACAGCTGCACGTGTACGATAATGTTCTTCTATGGAATTTTCCACTCAAACCGCTTACTCATATTAGTTGACTTCAGATCGTCAAGCTGTATGCGTGTATAAAAAGCGACGGAAAAAGTGTTTTTTCTGTGTAAAAATTAGTTTTTGGAGTAAACTACGAAACGTTTTTTGAGAAACTTACTTGAAATATTTCAGTTTTACAACATCAGGAAGGAAGTTTAGTTATTGTTTTAAGCTTTAAGTGTGTTTTAGATGTATTCTCATTTATATATATTATGGGTGTTGACAGTTTTTAAAACATGCTGTCTGTGTGTACCTTGGACCTATGCTTATTGACCAGGAAGCCTTTTTCGACGGGCAACCATTAAGCCATGATCGCCTCTCAATATAATAGTATTATTATTATTTACGGGATTAATGTATTTATCTGCGACCATTTTTGTTTAATTAATTGTTTTTTACTAAATGCACATTTTTTTGTGTCATAATTTTTGTTTATGAAAATTTTTTTTTTTTTATTGAAAAAAATTTTACTTATGATTACATAGTAAATGGTTCTTTCATAATTTATTACCTAAATACAATGTATTCTCTTTTATTTTTAATAGTCCAAGGTACACTTGCATGGTGTACCTTGGACCGTTTGAGATTGCAACGGAAAAAGTAATATTTCTACTCAATGGTAAGACATAGAAATATCATTTTCACGTCATTTGATGCTGCAAGCATTGTAGAAATATAAATTAATTAAAAAACTAAAGAAACTTTTTTGGAAAATCAGGCACATTGAAAAAACTGAAAAGCGGACCAAGGTACACACATCTCCCCTAAAGTGGGAAATTTTGTATGGGGTAAAGTGGGAAATGTTATTTTACGATTGCTAGTCCCCACTTGTCAACGTATTATACTATTTCATGATCCAAATAAGTGTTGTACATTTATATTGTGAGTAAACACTCCGGAAAAGCTAAGCGAGTTGCAAAAAGCAGCTCAGAAACGTTTAGCAAATAAATGGACGAAAGAGGGAAACGAATCACAAAAAATAGAGTACCAGGAGCAAAAAAGCACCACCAGCGAAGAAAGCGTCAAAGAAGAAACAAAGAGGTTCTAGCTCAGATGAAGATCGTGATTTTTGCACCATTTGCATGGAACTCATGCCCGAAATCATGATCAGACACAATACCATCAAATGCAACCTAAAGGATAGTCAACGCCCATTTCACTTGAAATGCGTTTATCTCACAAGTATCTTTTATTACTAACACTGTGACTCGGGCTTTGATGTTTCATCAGAGAACTACGAATAAGCTTCTATTTCACAAATTTTTTTAAACACATTTTTTCTTATATTTTTTTCAGCAAAATCATTATTTCTTTTCATATTTACTCCTATGGGTGTGTTCCTTGAACCTTTTTTGACTTACAATAAAGATATTAGAACTTTTATTCAACATTTGTATTAGTTTTTATGAGTTTTGAAAGTTTCCCACTTTACCCCACGATTTTTAATTTTTGCCATTTTGGGCATCCTCGATCAAAGCGTCGTACTCAACAGAAGATCCATATTTTCGGTTCATTTCTTCGGCAAAAATAGGGGAGATGTGTGTACCTTGGTCTGGTGCTGGATTTTTCAAAAAGGTTTCTTTTGTTTTTTTATTAAGTATATTTCTGCAATGCTTTCAGCATCAAATGACGTGACAATGATATTTCTATGTCTTAGCATTGAGTAGAAATATCACTTTTTCCATTCCAATCTCAAACGGTCCAAGGTACACCATGCAAGTGTACCTTGGACTATAAAAAATAAAAGAGATTACAATGTATATAGGTAATAAATTATTAAAGAACCATTTGTTATGTAATCAAAAGTAACATTTTTTTCAATAAAAAAAAAAAATTAATCATAAACTAAAATTATAACACAAAAAAGTGCATTTAGAAAAAAACCATTAATTAAATTAAAATGGTTGCAAATTAATACATTAATCACGTAAATAATAATAATAATAATATTATATTGAAAGGCGATTATGGCTTCCTGGTTGCCCGTCGAAAATAGCTCTCTGTTTAATAAGCATAGGTCCAAGGTACACACAGACAGCATGTTTTAAAAACTGTCAGCACCCATAACATATATTAATAAAAACATCTAAAACACACTAAAAGCTTAAAACAATAACTAAACTTCCTTCCTAATGTTGTAAAACGGAAATATTTCAAGTAAGTTTCTCACAAAACGTTTCGTAGTTTACTCCAAAAACTAATTTTTATACACCAAAAACACTTTTCCGTCACTTTTTATACACGCATAAAGCTTGACGGTCTGAAGTAATATCAGTCAGCAGTATGAGTGGAAAATTCCATAGAAGAACATTATCGTACACGTGCAACTGTTGAGTGGTAACCAGCACTCGGACCGAGGTACACTCGGACCAAGGTACACACATCTCCCCTATAGCTTATTTAATTTTTATTATTATAGGAAATTGAAACATGAAAAAATAAGAAGTTTTGTTCATTTTATGGAGCTTCGAAAAAAAATTTACCACTTTACCCCACTTTCCCCTATATATATAAAAAAAAAATGAACACTAAAAATAAACAAACAATCAGAAATACAGGAAGTTAACTTAAAAAACAAAGAAAATGTACAAAAAAGTTTAAAAAATTAAAAATAAACAAAAAAACCTTCCGATTATCTTGACGCGATTTGAGCTATTTCAATTGTTCTAATAATTTGAAATAATCAACTAAAGTCAGTCCTATTTGGATTCTATATTAAACAATCATTAGAGGGGTATAGAAGCAAAGGCGACAATCTCCACTTTTTTAAATTTTGTGGAAACTAACAAAAACGTGCATCTCTGAAGATGCACGAATTTAGTATACTGTTTGTTTTGCAATTCTGTAGAATAGTAAGATGAGGATGTAAACCAAGTTTAAACCAAATCCTCAAAGGGGTTTATGGACAGATTTGATAAGAAATTTGGAGATTGTCGTGTTTATTTTTATCAAGTGGACATTGCTGGGTTTGTTATAATTGAACTGCCACATCCCCTTCGATTTCCCTGAAATTAGGTACATGACTTCATTAGTGATTTTGTGATTTTTTTGTGCTTTTTGGAGGGGTGGTAAAATCAGTAAATTGTGATAATAGCCCAGGAAAATTAGACGAAAAAAGAGCAGCTGTGCGAAATAATTCCAAGTAAATTTTATCACCGGAATTATATTTATTTTTGCATGGTTAATAATGTGTAAAAAGTTCATCAAGTCCATTGTGCGCATAAAAAGTTATTCAGGCTCAAAGGTCGCTAAAATCAGTTTTTTGCAAATATCTCGGTAACGCAAACATTTACAGAAAAATTTTTCTCCACAATTTTGTAACACAGGAAATTTCCTATGTAAAGATGTAAAAAATGTTTTCGTGTAGCTTATAGTTTAGGAGATAACTCAATTTAAAAAGTTGTGCACAGTTTTTATATGAAAACGCTACGTATAAGTTCATATTAAAATATCTTTCTTTTAAAATTGCGAATACTCTTTAACGAGGAGTTGTACAAAAAAAAAATTTACATTTACAAATTTTTCTGTAAATGTTTGCGTTAGCGAGATATTTGCGAAAAACTGATTTTAGCTACCTTTGAGCCTGAATAACTTTTTATGCGCTCAATCGACTTCAATTGACTTTTTACACATTATTAACCATGCATAAATAAATAATTCCGGTGAAAAAAATTCATTTGGAATTTTTTCGCAGAAATATTCTAATTTTCCTGGGCTAAAAACACTCTTTCACATAATTATCCATAACTTAGACATTTATAAACCGATTTTTCATGTTCAAGATTCAAGCAAAATACGTGTTTTTTTTTTTTGCAGAAATGGCACTTCAAGATAATTAAAAGCTCCATTGGTTTTTCAAGGAATTGATGCAGATATCGTTTTTTAAAGTCTTTCTAACTTTCCAGACGGTATCGGAGTCAATATAAATTTTGACCCATTCTAATGTACATGAGTATCCCGATTTCCAGTTTTGGATAAAAGATACGAAAGGTTTACTGCCGCAAAATAGTATCAAAACCTTCGCCATACTTTTGACCGTAACATTGTGCGACTAAACGTGCTTTAGAATGCCTGACCGTTTATTTTTCATCTCGTTTTAGCTTAAAGGTCCATTTACTACCAATAATTTTATTTTTTGGCGGAACTCTAAGAAGTTTTGCTCAAGAAGTTTAGTAATCAAAGCAAAAGCTACAATCTCTAATGGAGATTGCTGCCTTTGTTTTGATTGGCAGTTTTCAACCTTATATATATATTGGATAGAGACGTATTTGGTATTGCAAATTTCACTGATCACAAGCTTACATCAAATGCAACTAGATGGCATTCTCAAATACATTCATGAAAAAAATGGAGATTGTCGCCTTTGCTTCTTTACCCCCCATTTAATGATCAAGAAATTTCTTCTTTTTTAATTTTTTTATAGCTTTTTTTTGTCATTTGTAACAAAGCCTGGGGCATACAACATTTAAATTTTGATGTTCTTCTGTAAATTACTATAAGAAAAAGAAAAAAATTCAAATTTTTATACCCTACACCCAGAGTATATTCACTTTGTCCTTCCGTTTGTAACGCAGAGAAGGAGGCGTGGCAGGTATGGAAAAGTATATATATTCTTGATCAGCGTCTTGATATAGCAAACTGAGCAACATAATTCAATGTAATTCGGTATTTTACCTCCGTCGTTAAAGTTAGCTCGGGGGATTGAAAAGGAGTGAAATCGGTCAACGAACACGCCTACCGCCCATACAAAAAATATATTGAAAATGCATTCATAAGAGCATTATTTGCAATAACAGAAGCAAAATACACATAAATACAAAAGTTTTAAAATGTTATACTGAAAGCGTTTTTTGTGGTATCCCAACCAAATTGCACTCAAACACTCAGATCAACAAATGCAAGCTCTGGAAAAAACTAGGCGAACTCGGACTAGAGGGCGTGGCAACTCCCATACCAACAAAAGTTTTAAAATGTTATACTGAAAGCGTTTTTTATGGCAACCCAACCAAATTGCACTCAAATCAATAAATGCAAGCCCTGAGAAAAAACTAGGCGAACTCGAACAATAGGACGTGGCATCTCCCATATAAGCAAAAGTTTCTAAATGTTATACTGAAAGCGGTTTTTGAGATATCCCAACCAAATGACACTCAAATACTTGGATCAATAAATGCAAGCTCTGAGAAAAAACTAGGCGAACTAGAACAATAGAACGTGGCACCTCCCATATAAGCGAAAGTTTCAAAATTATATAATGAAAGGTTTTTTTGAGAAAACCTAACCGAATTTCACTCAAACACTCAGAACAGTAAATGCATGCTCTACGCAAAATCAAGGTAAACTCGGGCGTGGCACTTCCCATATAAGCAATTTGGTCTTATACTCTTTTAGGAGTTACGAAGGAATAAAACAATTTATTTTAATTAAAACTTGTATGTATGAGAATATTGCATGGTACCTATTTATCAACTAAGTGCTCAATAATATACTTGAAATGCAGTGTAGGGCATTTAGTTTTTGGCCAGGCCAAAGATACCACCCTTACTAGTTTTATTTTAGTTTCATATAAAATTACTAAAAGTATTTGAATTTTTTTCTTTTTTTTTATTGTATTTTAGAGTACTACATCAAAACTTCAACGCAATTTACGAAGACTCGATATTGATTTTTGGCCCATGGTTTTTTGGGAAAGATTTTTTAAAATTTCCCATAGATTTTTCTGTTGCCATACTCCACCAATTTTTATAAAATTTCATCGAAAATTGGCCATGATTTATGTCCGCTTTGGCACCACTGTGGGGCTGTGTGTAAAGTACTCGTATTATAATAAGAAAAACTAGTGATTACCTTTTTGCGAGATTTTTCTTTTTTATTAGTTTGAGACATTATCACTGAGCGCGCAAGTTTACTAAAAGATCCATTTGCTGAATTGTTGCATGAATGTATTGTACTTGATTTAGATAATATGGCATCATGTTTTTTTTGGAAACCGGCTATATTGTCTTGAATATTAAAATCATCTTCATTTTGTAAAGATGCTGTAGGTTCAGATGAAACATCAGTATTGGTTTTTGCCTGCTTTTCTTGATTTCGTACAGCTGTTGTTGATTCAGGTGAAACTATTTTGTTTTTTACTTGATTATTGTTTTTATTTAAGTTTTTTATCTTTGTTTTCGGTAAAATATTTCGCTCTTTAGGAATTTTTTTACGTTTCATAATAAGTTTGCCAGTTCCTTTTTTTCTCGTAGCTACTCTTACTTTTCCTTCGTCTATAAGTTTTTTTATTATATCAGCAGCTGGATCTTGAGCTTTAACGATGCTTGACTCAGACGACTGCGATAGAGAAAAAAATTCATAAATGTTTTCAGCAGGATTATGGCTTTTTTGGTTTATACACTGCTCTGGAAATTTATTGGATTTTAAATTTGAACGCCATTGTTTTTCATTCGAAGGTTTTTTAAAAAATGTATGTGTTTTTTTATGTAAAGAACGGTTACCACACTGGTTTTCACTGTCTTCTTTTTGATAAATTTGTGTAATTAATTTGGCGTTATGGCAAATATTTTCAAATAATCCTAAAAATTAAAAGAATAAATATTTAAAAAATCTGTAGACAGTAAAAATCGGGGTCATAAACTACGTTAAATAATACATATATAAAAAACAACAAACCAAAACAAAAAAAGTAAGTTTCGATTATTTGTCGATGTTGAATCCGAATCTAGTCTCGGAATTTCCAATAGCCAATACTTTTTTAGGAAAATTTTAGGAAAAATCATAGAAGACCAATTCATAGCTTATTTTGAAGACGAAGAATAGAAAAAAAACAAAAAAATTTCGTGAGTCCTCTATATAACCTAAAAATCGTGTTTTGGAAATAAAAAGGTTCGAATATCTCAAAAAACATACGGATGGAGCAATTCCGAGAATAGATTCGGATTCAGCACCGAATGTACAGCTTTTCGATCTCATTTTCTAAAACAGTAAACAAACGAATTTAAAAATAGTTTTAATTAGTTGTTTTTGCTGAAAAAAATTGGAGTTTTCTTAAAATTTATTTATTCACTTTGAATCTGGTAAATGAACTTGATCAGGTCTGTTCCGTAATCCGTGTGGTTTCAATTTCTTTTCAGTTACGAAGCTTTTTGATGGAAATGGTGAGTCACGCGATGAAAAGTATTCGATTATTTTTCAATTTAAATTAATTGATTCAAATTAAATTTTTTGAAATGGATACAGCAAAAACTAACTTCCTCAACTCAAACTTTATTTGATGGTACTTTGAAGAGTTTTTGATCAGGATTATGCCTTATATTTTTTTTTAAAAGTTATGAGCAAGTGAATTTTTATGTTCGTCTTTTTCTCCTCTAATATTGAGAGAAAATTTATGAAATTTTTGTGGTAGGAATAAAATAATTCAAAATTTCGATGAAATAAGCTTTTCATAAAAATTTTTAAAATTTCTCATGAATAAGAGATATTAAAGCAATTTTTTTCAAAAATTTTAATGTTTCAAAATTAATTTTTAATTTAACTTTTAGTCATATATTTGCAAATATCGATTTACATATAAACCTATTAATTAAAAATTAATTTTCAATATATAAATGTCACTAAGTGACATACTTAAAAATTCTTAAAATTTTAATTTTTCTTCACTAAGAATTATAAATACAACCTTTAAGCAAAAACTGGATAAAATCGTGGCACCTCCCATATAAGCAAAAGGTTCAAAACGCTATATTGAAAACATTTTTTGAGATAATCCAACCAAATTTCACTCAAATACTAAGAACTATAAGTTCAAACTCTGAGAAAAAACTGGGTGAATTCGGACAAGAGTGCGTGGCACCTCCCATATAAGCAAAATTTTCAAAATACTGCTGTGTAGGGTATTTAATGTTTGGTCAGGCCAAAGGTAACACCCTTACTAGTTCAGCATTATTTCCGATTTCTGAAAAAACGCGAACCAACTTCGCTATCCCGAAAACACAAAGTTCAGGTGGTCCGATCTTTCGCGCAAAGTACTTTTTTTTTGTGGGCCTGTGTTATTTTTCGAAGATATAAGCAAAAGTGTAAAAACGTAACGTTACCAACGGTGGCCGTGCCCAAAATAATATTAACTCGTTTACTCGCCAAATGAAGATAGAAACGTTCAGCCATTCTGGCTAAAAAGAATCTCAACATCCTTCTTAAACCTAATTTCAGTACTAATGATATGACCACGATCATATCTAAAGAGGAAAGAAATAAAATTCTCTTAATTACCTCGGCGTGTATGGCCCATGGCGATGACGCCCCATCTGCTGACCTTCGGAATCTAATCTTAGCTGCAGAAAGCGCAAAGCATAATATTGTAGTAGGTGCTGATGCAAACGCACACAATACTCTTTGAGGGAGTAGCGATACTAACAGCAGAGGTGAGTCTCTTCTCAACTATTTAAACACCACTAATTAATGTATAGGTAATCGCGGTAATGAACCAACTTTCGTTGGCCCTTTAAGCCAGAATGTATTAGATATGACCCTTTTCACTGAAAAGGACAACTTTAAACTTGATAACTGACATATTCTCAATAAGGCCTCTTTCTCTGACCACAAATACATAGCTTTTACAACAAATTTTTGCTGAGCTTCAAAAAGTAAAAAGGGTATATATAAGAAACCCTTACAAAACTGACTGAGCGACTTACAAATCAATTGCCTACAACAAGCTAGCCCGTTTAAACATTGCCCCAGTTAATACTAATCAACAGGCTGAGGAATTAAATGAAACACTTTCGACTACTTTATTTAATGCTTTTCATATTACTTGCCCAGTTAAAAACGCGTCTAAAAAATCCCAACCACCATGGTGGAACAAAGAAATTGTCGAAAAAAGGAAGAAAATTCAATCCCTGTTCAAACAAGCTCGCAAGGTGAAGACATACACCGCTTGGAGTGAATATAGACGTGAGCTTAAGAACTTCAAAACTATTTTACGATGAGCTAAACGATTAAGCTGGCATGAGCAATGTACTAAAGTAAAAAGTACCACTGAAGCTGCCAGGCTACGTAAAATTTTATTCAAGAGAGAAATTCCGCTTGCATTAATCCAAAAAGACAACAGTGCGTGGGTTGCAGATGAGCAGGAAACGGTGGAGGTTCTTTTGAGCACTCATTTTCCTGGCTGTCTTACAAATCCGGCACCTATTACGAACTCTGAACAAAATCCTTCTTTAGGTTGGCCTAGTATATTTACAAAAACCAGAGTCTGGTGGGCAATTAAATCATTCAGCCCTTATAAATTGCCAGGCCCAGACGGGCTGTTTCCAGCCATGCTTCAGCATGCTGGCAAATGTTTTACGACAATCCTTATCTACCTCTTTCAAGGCTGCTTACGGCTTAATATGGTACCAAAGTCGTGGCGAGAGGCAAGAGTGGTTTTCATACCCAAAAGTGGAAAATCCAGTCATGTCAAAGCCAAAGACTTTCGACCTATAAGCCTAGCTTCCTTTATTTTAAAAACGTTTGAAAGAATTCTTGATGTTTACATCAGAAATAACTTGTCACCAAAAGCTATCTCAAGCTGTCAGCATACTTACCAAAAAGAAAATCCGTGGACACAGCTCTTCACTCAGTTGTTCAAACTATAGAGAGTGAAATTAATAGCCAATACAACGCAGTTTCGAACTATATCTAACAATATTACAGATTATTTTTTTAAACATAAAAGCTTCTCTTTTGAACATTGAGATATATAGTTGTAAAAACCCAACATAGTCATTTGGTCACTGGTCACTCATATATGATTGTGCACGGATGAAACCAAATGGATTCTATAGGACATGGAACATCCTTCAAAATGACATATTCGCTTTGTCCAATTTTGTTTTTGTAAGATACGATTTTTATTTTCAAAACCAAGTACTTTTTGCACCAAAAACCCAGTAGGATGAACTGGGCGCTGGTCACTGGTCACTCAAAAACGATTGTGCATCGATGAAACCAAATGCATTCCCTAGGGCATGGAACATCCTTCTAAACGAAATATCCGCTTTGTCCAGTTTCTTTTCCAAGATACGATTTTTATTTTCAAAAATAAGTACTTTTGCACCAAAAACCCAGTAGGATGAACTGGGCGCTGGTCACTCAAAAACGATTGTGCATCGATGAAACCAAATGCATTCTATGGACATGGAACATCCTTCAAAACGACATATTCGCTTTGTCCAGTTTCGTTTTTGTAAGATACGATTTTTATTTTCAAATATTAGCACTTTTTGCACCAAAAACCCAGTAGGATGAACTGGGCACTGGTCACTCAAAAATTATTGTGCATCGATGAAACCAAATGCATTCTATAGGACATGGAACATCCTTCAAAACGACATATCCGATTTGTGAAGTTTCTTTTTTTAAGATACGAAATTGTATTTAAACATTTGTCATTATTGTATAGAAATGTTAACACAGCAGGTTATGTTAACCTCTCTTAGCAGGGACATGCACCAGATCACGTCGGATTTTAACTTGTAATGTTAAATTTCCATCTCGATCTCAAAGAAGTCAGATATTTTCGATGCACGTTCTACTTAGTTCTCTCACATTCATACATTACCTACTAATTCATCATAAAAAGGGGTGGAGCACTACATTATGTATCTAGCATTTGACAAAACATCCTAAGTCTCTCCTTGTGAATAAAGTAAAAGCACATAACTGGTATCGACGCAAGCACAAGTTACTTACTTTTGCCTTTTTAACGAAGGGGGACTTATGTAGGTAGTTTTGTCAAACTGACACAAATATAAACTACCTGTAAATAGACTTTTGTTGTAGTTCAATTTAAACAGAAAAATGTTATTTCTTTAAATAACAGGTACCTGCAAATATGTAACATTTTCATATTAGCTGCACTTTGTTCGATTTGTAGGAAGCAAAAGAAAAGTCGTTAGCACACTAACTCTAAAGTTAGAAGAACTCTTAAAAATTTGGCTAATTTTGCCCATAACTTTTTGTTATGTGATTTTTTTACGTTTTTTAATTGCGCGTTCGGAAAAACGCTACTTTACTCAAAAGTAAGGCATTTTGCGAAAGAAATTTATAATGCAAAAAAAGTTTAGAACCGTGAAATATTTTAATTTTTTTTTTTTTGGTATTGAAAAATTTCACCTGTACTTTTTAGACGATTTTGCGGGTTTTTCTCACAAACTTATTACTTTGCAACTATCTTTTATATAGACGATTTTAACTTTGTGAGCAAAAAACGCTTAAGATCGTCTAAAAAATAACTGCAAACCAAAAACAATTGAAAATTTTCTAAAAATTGTGAAAAAATTCACAACTATTCTTTGTACGATTAAGCATTTTTTGCTTTATAAACTATTTTCTTTAGATGCCTTGCTTTTGAACAAAAAAGCGTTTTTTCGACCGCTTAGTTGAAAAAAAGAAACATAAAATTATTTAACGCCAAAATCTTTATTTTTCAATCAAAATTGGGTATCGATTCTGTGAAGAAAAAAGTTATTAGCAAAAAATATGTTTTTTTTTTGCCAAACTAGGCCTTCAGAAGAATCAAAAGTGCTCCTCAGGTTTTTTCGGAAGGAAAAAATTTTTTCCAAATATCGCTTTTAAGAGTTCTTCTAACTTTTGAGTTAGTGTTGAAACGACTTTTCTTTTGCTTCACACGAATCAAACGCACAGCTAATAAATATGAAAATGTTACATTTTTCCAGGTACCTGTAATTGAATAAAATAACCCTTTTCTGTTTAAATGATCTTTGCATGTTATGTTAATCTCTCTTAGCAGGGAGACAAACCATGCCAAGTGTATACACCAAATTCCACTTATTGATGAAATTTAATTCTTATAACCTGAATCTAATATATTATAGTAAACATTCCAAAAAAAAAAAAAAATTTAAATTTTTACATTTTTTATAGCATTCAAAATTGACTGAACTAAAATTTTGAAAATTTATTTTATGAAAACTATTAACCCAAACTAAATGAAATTTTGTAGATGTGTAAAGTAAATGTCAAATTTTAAAAAAATATAAAACAAACAATTTTTTTTTTTTTGGTTTTGATATTTTTTTTTTAGGTTTTATGCTTTCTCAATGAGATAATTCTTTTTTTTTTTATTACAAGTGTTTATTTGTTTAGTTTTTAAATTCGTAAGAAAATTTAACTGCCCGGCATTATTTATACCAAATTTAACATTTAAATTACGTTGCGGCGTGCTGTAAAAAAAAATGTAGTGCTCCACCCCTTTTTGTGATGAATAAGTAGGTAATGTATGAATGTGAGAGAACTAAGTAGTACGCGCACTCTCAAATTCATCGAAAATATCTGACTTCTTTAAGAACGGGATGGAGTTTTAACATTACAAGTTAAAATCCGACGCGATCTGGTGCATGTCCTTGCTAAGAGAGGTTAACATAACCCGTTATGTTAACATTTCATCCTACTAGATTTTTGTTTTTGAAAATAAAAATTGTATCTTTCAAAAAAGAAACTGGACAAAGCGGATATGTCGTTTTGAAGGACGTTCCATGTCCTATAGAATGCAATTAGTTTCAATCGTGCACAATCATTTTACTGGGTTTTTGGTGCAAAAAGCACTTATTTTTGAAAATACAAATCGTATCTTAAAAAAAAAGAAACTGGACAGAGCGGATATGTCGTTTTGAAGGATCTTCCATGTCCTATAGAATGCATTTGGTTTCATCGATGCACAATCAGTTTTGAGTGACCAGCGCCCAGTTCATCATACTGGGTTTTTGGTGCAAAAAGTACTTATATTTGAGAATAAAAATCGTATCTTACAAAAAAGAAATTGGAGAAAGCGGATATGTCGTTTTGAAGGACGTTCCATGTCCTATAGAATGCTTTTGGTTTCATCCGTGCACAATCATATATGAGTGACCAGCGCGCAGTTCATCCTACTGGATTTTTGGTGCAAAAAAAAATGTTTTTTGAAAATAAAAATCGTATCTTTCAAAAAAGAAACTGGACAAAGCGGATATGTCGTTTTGAAGGACGTTCCATGTCCTATAGAATGCTTTTAGTTTCATCCGTGCACAATCATATATGAGTGAGCAGTGACCAGGTGACCATGTTGGGTTTTTACACCGACAAATCACATCTTAAAAAACGGAAAATAAAAAATCTGATATACCATTTGAGACGTTGTTTTTATTCCATTAATTTCCAAAGTCTAGTTCGAGCACTTTCAATTACATCGAAAATAAAGGAGAAATCTGATTTCTTCGAGATCACGATGGAATTTTAACATTACAATTTAAAATCCGACGCGATCTGTTGTGTGTACCTGCTAAAAGAGGTTAACATAACATGATATGTTAACATTTCTATAAAATAATGTCAAATATTTAAATACAATTTCGTATCTTAAAAAAAGAAACTGGACGAATCGGATATGTCGTTTTGAAGGATGCTCCATGTCCTATAGAATGCATTTGGTTTCATCGATGCACAATCATTTTTGAGTGACCAGTGCCCAGTTCATCCAACTGGGTTTTTGGTGCAAAAAATACTTTTTTGAAAATAAAAATCGTACCTTAAAAAAAAGAAACTGGACAAAGCGAATATGTCGTTTAGAAGGATGTTCCATGTCCTATAGAATGCATTTGGTTTCATCGATGCACAATTATTTGTGAGTGACCAGCGCCCAGTCCATCCTTCTGGGTTTTTGGTGCAAAAAGTCCATTTTTTTGAAAATAAAAATCGTACAAAAGAGAAACTGGACAAAGCGAATATGTCGTTTAGAAGGATGTTCCATGTCCTATAGAATGCATTAAGTTTCATCGATGCACAATCATTTTGAGTGACCAGTGCCCAGTTCATCCTACTGGGTTTTTGGTGCAAAAGTCAATTTTTTTGAAAATAAAAATCGTATCTTACAAAAACAAAACTGGACAAAGCGGATATGTCGTTTAGAAGGACGTTCCATGTCCTATAGAATGCATTTGGTTTCATCGATGCACAATTATTTTTGAGTGACCAGCGCCCAGTTCATCCTACTGGGTTTTGGTGCAAAAAGTCAATTTTTTTGAAAATAAAAATCGTATCTTACAAAAAAGAAACTGGACAAAGCGAATATGTCGTTTTGAAGGACGTTCCATGTCCTATAGAATGCTTTTAGTTTCATTCGTGCACAATCATTTTTGAGTGACCAGCGCCCAGTTCATCCTACTGGGTTTTTGGTGCAAAAAGTACTTATTTTTGAAAATAAAGATCGTACCTTACAAAAAAGAAACTGGACAAAGCGGATATGTCGTTTTGAAGGATGTTCCATGTCCTATAGAATGCATTTAGTTTCATCGATGCAGAAGCATTTTTGAGTGACCAGCGCCCAGTTGATCCTACTGGGTTTTTGGTGCAAAAAGTCCCTATTTTTGAAAATTAAAATCGTATGTTACAAAAAGGATGTTCCATGTCTTATAGAATGCATTTAGTTTCATCGATGCACAATCATTTTTGAGTGACCAGTGCCCAGTTCATTCTACTGGGTTTTTGGTGCAAAAAGTACTTATTTTTGAAAATAAAAATCGTATCTTAAAAAAAGAAACTGGACAAAGCGGATATGTCGTTTTGAAGGATGTTCCATGTCCTATAGAACATTTGGTTTCATCGATGCACAATCATTTTTGAGTGACCAGCGCCCACTTGATCCTACTGGGTTTTTGGTGCAAAAAGTCCATATTTTTGAAAATAAAAATAGTATCTTAGAAAAAAGAAACTAGACAAACCGGATATGTCGTTTTGAAGGATGTTCCATGTCCTATAGAATGCATTTAGTTTCATGGATGCACAACCATTTTTGAGTGACCAGCGCCCAGTTCATCCTACTGGGTTTTTGGTGCAAAAAGTCCTTATTTTTGAAAATAAAAATTTTATCTTACAAAAAAGAAATTGGACAAAGCGGATATGTCGTTTTGAAGCATGTTCCATGTCCTATAGAATCCATTTGGTTTCATGAGTGACCACTGACCAAATGACGATGTTGGGTTTTTACAACTATATATCTCAATGTTCAAAAGAGAAGCTTTTATGTTTAAGAAAATAATCTGTAATAGTGTTAGATATAGTTTGAAACTGCATTGTATTGGCTATTTATAACACCCAGATTGATTAGTTCAGTCTGATTATATTGGAAATTCCATCCATTTCGCTCAAAATCTCCTCTAGCGTAATTTTAACAGTGCTCTGTTAATGTTCTGTTAACGCTCTGTTAAGTCATGTAGTTTGTGTCAATGCTAAGATCGCGATGGAATTTAACTTCACGCTCTTAAGAAGAATGGGGGCAGAATGTCTGCCAAAAATACGCAACTAGAGGTACTCCACAGGGAGGTGTTTTATCACCAATTCTGTGGATACTTGCTATCAACCCCGTTTTGCGGACACTTAATAAAAAGGGTATCATAGTGGTAGCCTATGCTGATGACATTGTTATTCTAGTCAAAGACAAATCTCTAGACACAATAAGTGAACTTTTAGAAAGTGCTCTCGCTTTAATCAGCAAATGGGCTTAATGTTAATCCTTCAAAAACAGAGCTGGTGTTATTTACAAATAAACACAAAGTTCCTGTCTTCAGAAATATTTCTCTTGATAATATCAATTTAACTCTATCTAATGAAGCAAAATTTTTAAGAACAGTTCTAGACCGCAAACTAAACTGCAAACCCAATATAGAAAACCGTATAAATAAGGCATATGGTGCATTCTTTGCTTGTAAAAAATTCTACGGAATCACTTGGGGCTTTGACCCTAAAATTACCATCTGGATCTTCACTGCAATAGTTAGGTCAATTTTACATGTGTGGTGGACAGCGCTAAGCACAGCATACATACAAAAGAAAGATTACAACGTCTTTTATGCATCGGCATCACGGGAGCCTTGAAGTCCTCTTCTTCAGAATCTTTAAACGCTATGCTTCTTTTGTTGCCTATCGTTCTTTTCGCCAAAGGAGTGGGCTACAAAACTATACTTAGACTTAAAGGATCGGGGGGCTTCAAATATAGACCTTATGGGCACAGTAACATAGGTAACATCCAAAGTATTATTACTGATAACATGGTTCCCAAACTTTCCATTGAGAAAAGTTTTTTGGTCACATTCCCGTCTAGAGAATTCTGGAACTCTCGAGGTGGCGATCCAGCAGAAATTATAAACGTTTACACAGATGGCTCTAAATCAGAAAATGGGGTTGGCACAGGCTTCTATGTCTCCAACTTACGCGAAGAACAATCATTTAAATTACCAGATGAATGCAACATTTTCCAAGCGGAAATTTTCGCGATTACCAAAGCTTTCGACTACCTTAAAGAAAAAGTAAACAATGAGGAAATCGCTTTGTACGTCGATAGTCAAGCGGCTTAAAGGTCTTAAAATCAGACTGTTTTAAATCAAAGACAGTTTTTCAATGTTATACCGATTTAACTTACCTCAGCATTGCGAAATTTTAGGAAATGAAAAGGCAGATCTATTAGCAAAAAATGGAGCTCTTCTAAGAAGCTCAATCCATTAAAATTCCAGCCCCGCTTCAACATTTCTTCTCTTTGAAGAACTCTCAATTGCTAACAGTGGCAAACAGACGCTGGAAACAATCCCCTACTAGCGCTATAACAAAGCACTTTTGGCCTCGTTTTCACAAAGCAGAATATTCCAAATATATGCTATCCTTGACGCGGGGTGAGTGTAGTTTACTGACCGAAATTGTGACCGGTCATTGTCTAATTGGGCATCATGCGTTTAGATTGGCCATAGTCTCGAACAACTGGTGTAGAAACTGTCACTAGCCTGAAGAGGAACAATTGAACATATTTTATGTCTTTGTCCTGCTTTGGCAAGAACTAGGCTGAAATGCTTTGGACAGCCGTCCTTCAACTCCTTAAAGGAACTCACTAAAATTCACCTAAGTGACATTAAAAGGTTCGCTGTAATGACAGGATCCTTCAGTTTGGACAAACATCATACTGAAAGAACCAGAGTTTATGAATAGATTTTAATAAGAGAGTTTGTGGTATCACTATGGACCCTTGTGGTCTATGTGTGGCAGTATTGCCGCCACCCTAACCTAACCTAACCGTTTAGGAAAAATTCGACAAAATCGAATTTTTCGACTTTTTGGCGTTTTTTAAGAATATTTCCTAAGCGGTTACTTTTTCGTTAATGCAAATCAATATTATTTGTAGATCTTGTAATTCTGCAAAAAAAAGAAATATGTACTTATTATCGTTCGACTCACCGTTTTATATCAAAAAGCCTCTTAAATGAAAAGTAATTGAAATTATACGGATTTCGGAACAGGCCTGAATAACAAAAAAAAAAAAAATACTTTTAATGAGACAAACCATGTGTGTACCCGAAATTCCCTTTATTGATGATATTTCTAATTCTAATAACCTGAATCTGATTCTTATATTATTAGTTAACATTCCCTAAAAAAAAAAATTTTAAATTTTAAAAATTTTAATTTTTACATCACTTTTCATAAAATTAAAAAATGATTGAACTAAAATTTTGAAAATTTTTCATGAAAACTGTTTACCCAAACTAAATGAAATTTTGCAGGTATATGAAAAAAATGTCAAATTTTAAAAAAGTATTTAAAAATAATTTTTTTTTTTTTCATTTTTATAATAATAATAATAGAGTTTAGCTACTACAGCTATTAGCCTTCTTGGCTATTTAGCTTCAAGCTTTAAATCAAGTAAAGCTTATTAAATATTTTGTAAATGAAAAAATTATGCGTTTTAATATGTTATTTTTTTAATAATTTTTTCTTAGCTTTTTCGCACTTTCTCAACATACCCACTCAGATCACGTTTATACATAACTACAAGTGCATAAATGCAGTTGTATGTATGTAATAACATGATCCAAGGAATGAATGTTAGAAAAAATTAACCCTGCATGCTGTGGGGCTCGGACAACACAAACATTAAATAAAAAACAACCAATAACCAACAAATTTAATTATAATAATTTTTCAATCTAAGTTTGAGTTGACCTTTTGACAAGCTAATACTATATATTTCGCAATGATTTATAAGCGTTGTCATGCGATTAAAGGGGGCTGAAGCCATATAATTAGTTCTACTAACCGGTTGATAAAATAATTGATTAGAGTTACGATTACTTCTTCGGTTAGTATTAAAATAAATATATTTAAGAAGCTCTGGTGCGGCAAGAGACCCTGTAATAAGCTGATGCAGATAAAGTATATCCGCTATATTTCTACGCGTTCTCAAAGACTGCATACGTAACAACTTCAAACGATCCTCATAAGGAGGAAGGTTTGAAGAATCCGTCCAATTAAAGCCTTTAAGAGCAAAACGAACAAAATGTTTTTGAATTCTTTCAATTCTATCAATATGTATATTATAAAAAGGTGACCAAACTTGGCTAGCGTACTCTAAGTGAGGACGCACAATTGTGTTATATAAAGTCACCGTTACTAAAGGGCTATTAAATTCTTTTGCCCATCGTTTAATAAAGCCAAGCAGTGATGAAGATTTTTTACAAATTTGATTAATATGTTCATTGAACGTTAGTTTAGCATCAAAATGTATGCCAAGGTCTTTGACTGAATCGACACGACTGATTTGTTTATCATTAAATTTATAATTGCACTCTATAATATTATTCTTTCTAGAAAAAGTCATTGTTTGGCATTTATCAGAATTAAGATGTAAGCTATTTTTAGAACACCAAATTTCAAAAGATTTCAAGTCAGACTGAAGTGGGAAAATGTCTTCATCACCCTTCACGATCCTGTATATTTTCATGTCATCTGCATATATTAACAGATGAGAGTTTTTAATAATGTGAGTAACATCATTTATTGCTAAAATAAACAGGAGAGGTCCCAAGTGGCTTCCTTGCGGAACACCTGAAGACGCAGTAAATGGTGAGGACAACACTTTCCGAAATCTTATTTGATATGAACGATCAGACAAATAAGATTCGATCCAACTGACAAAATTTAAAGGAAATCCAAGCTTTTTTAATTTAAACAAAATTAAGTTATGTGGTAGTTTGTCAAATGCTTTACTGAAATCTGTGTAGATACAGTCAACTTGCCCACCAGAGTCCAAAGAGTTTAATGTAAAAGAAGTGAAATCAAGAAGGTTGGATACTGTAGATCTGCCATTAACAAAACCATGCTGACGTGATGTAATGACTTCACCACAGCACACCTTGACTTGATCATATATAATTTTTTCAAAAAGCTTCGGTATTGATGATAGCTTGGCTATAGGCCTGTAATTTGAAACATCATTTTTACATCCTTTCTTAAAGATTGGACCTATGAATGATTCCTTCCAAAATTGAGGAAAATAATTATCGTTAATAGATTTATTAAATAAAAAGCTGAGTGGATGACTCAAGTTAGAACTACAATTAATTAATAATGTTGCTGGAATGCCATCAGGCCCACTTCCCAGGTCGTCATCAATAGATGCAATATATTTTTCCACGAGTTCAGGGGAGAAAGATATTGCATTGAACGAAACTTTCGGGTCATTTTCCATGTATTCAAAATAGGGAACATCAGGGCTGAATAAATTAGTTGAAAAAGATTTTTTAAATAAATTAGCAAACAATCCCGCTATTATTTCAGGATTGCTGGTAAGCCCATCACCAGTCTTGAACTCAGATGGAAAACCATCCGATTTTTTTTTTGAATTTATAAACCCCCAAAAATTCTTGGGGTCTTGAAGAATGTTCAACTTCATTTTATTCAAATATTCCGAATAAACAGAAGCTGATTTTAGCTTAAATTCCTGAAACAGGTTATTATAATTAACTAAATCATTTCGGTCCTGGCTACAGATGTATTTTTTCCAGGCCCTGTTG
This sequence comes from Calliopum simillimum, assembly GCA_951812925.1. NCBI lineage: Eukaryota > Metazoa > Arthropoda > Insecta > Diptera > Lauxaniidae > Calliopum > Calliopum simillimum. The sequence continues at coordinate 67,577,785 of OX638368.1, forward strand.
CGACTATTACGAATTTTCTTTAAGTCTCTTGTATACCAAGGGTATGAAGAGCTATTAATGTATTTAAAAGTATATGGCACTGCCAAAGCTATAGCTTTAAAAAGTTCTGTATAGAAATATTTAATACTATTATCTAAAGAATTATTTTCAAAAAAGTTTAAAAAATTATTGATATTGTTCTCTAAAATGTCATTTAATTTCAAAAAGTCAGCTTTTTTGAAATTAAATTCATAAATTTTCATAGAACACTTGTCATTTAAATTACCATTATTTGATTGAAACAAAATATTTAAAGGTGGATGATAAGTATCAACCACACTAAGGGCATTCGGGGCGTTATTTACAACCACCTTACTACTATCTGTAGCCAAAACTAAGTCAAGTTGTCGTCCGTGAGAATTCGTTATACAACTAACTTGTTGTAAATCCGTTAAAATGTCGTCAACAAATATTTGTTGTTGTCGGGTTTTGGGACAAGACGCATAATAGTATGTGTCATCGTCCGACAATGTCCATTTTAAGTCAGGCAAGTTAAAATCACCTAACAATAAAATGTCGTCATTAACGTCAAGTTTTTGAGTAACATATTCTACAGCCTGTGCAAGACTATCGTAGACTTCTGTGCTACTATTAGGGGGAATATAAGCGTTAAGAATATAAAAACTTGACTTAAGAATAATAACTTCAACGCATATTAGTTCAATGTCAGATGCACAGGGAATGTCAAACAAAGAACTCGTAAAGTGATTTTTTATGGCTATTAAGACGCCTCCACCGACTGGAGAAAGATCGTTTGTGTATCTGTCTCTTCTAAAAACATTAAAACTATTGTCAAATAACTCAGAGTTAAGTATATTGTTATTTAACCAAGTCTCGGTAAAAACGATAACATCTTCAGAAAAATTCTGAGATGCTAAAAATATATCATGCGTCTTTGAACGTAGGCCCCTTACATTTTGGTAGTAAAGGGATAGCCGATTTAGTTTTTTGAATTGAGTCTATTATAATTTTGAGTAGCCTTCTTTGTTTCCTTGAATTCAGAAATAAAGACATTATCAACCCATGCTTTTGGATTGCAGACGGCAGCGAAATGACAAGAAGCCACCGATAATTTAAAAGAAGCATGAGTTGGTTTGTTGCCAAGCTTCCTACATGAAACATATGCGTCAAGAGGAATGATATTATTTTGCTTTAAAAACTCTTTGATAGTGTCAGAAGTTGTATCAGGGTGCAGCCGCGAAATAAAAATTGATTTCGATTTAGGCAATGCGCGCAAAGAAACAGGGATAACAACAGTATCAACAGCTTGTAGATTGGTTGATGATGAAGCGGTTGGACGGACACTATTTGGCGGATTGGACGAAGCTGTAGTATTAATAGGAGAAGGATTAGCCGCAGCCCCAGCAACGTCATTGTTACTTGAATTCCTATTAAGCTTTCGTCTCGGTTTCCTTTTTTTCTTTAAGGATTTAGGTACCGACGGGGTGGATGCAGCAACCACAGAGGCTGCAGTAATAATGTCATTACGAAGTAAGGTCTCATTAATCACAGTCTCATTAGTCACAGTGTCGTTAGTCACAGTCTCATTAATCACAGTCTCATTAAGACTTTTTTCAATTTGGGGAGAAAAGTCACAAAAGTTATTAAGAATATCTCTGAAATTAATATTCAGATTGTTTAAATTTTCCCCAAATTCTTTAATTTTGTTGAAAAAACTCAACGGAGAGAGGACCCTACAAGAAGGGCAATACCATTCCAAGCCTGATCGTTTAGAGCATAAGAGCTCTGTAACAGAATTTGAGAGTTTAGCACACTGTGCATGAAACATCTGTTCACACGGACCAGAGCAAGAAAACATTGAATTTAAAATATTTTGGCATTTGCAACTATCGCCAAGAGAACACGCGACAAGATTGTCTGAAGAAAAGTAATCCATTATGCAAAAAAGCAAAAAATTTAAAAACGTATAATGAAGGGACTAACTTGTCACCTAAGTGAAAAAAGGGTTAATTTTTGTCGAAAGATATCCGTTAGTGAGCAACAACAATTTAACACAGACAGACTGACTCAAGCTGATGCTTGCGGATAAAGCACAAAGAAGAATCAAAGAGCAGTGCAACAGCACTGCTTACAAATAAAAAAAAAAAAAATTTTATTTAGAAAAATTATAAACATACACACAAACATACATGCACGTATGAAATTTATTTTAAAAATTTCTAATATACTAGAAATTAAGTAAATTAAATTAACTATTGTTATATCTTTGACATCCAAAAACACTTTAGTAATTTTTTTTATTATATTTTTTTAATAAACACAGATCTAAAACACATAAAAAACTTTAATACACAGACACCGCACTACCAAACCTGACAAAGAGACGAAGTCTCTGCTTTCTCAATGAGATACTTTTTTATATTTCTTTTATTATTTAACTGCCTGGCATTATTTATACCAAATTTAACTTTTTAATTATGTAGCAGCAGCTGTAAATCTGCAGCGCACGCTATTTAAGCTATTCAAATTAGGATTTTATCTCGGAATGAGAGATAATAAGCTGAAAACTCGTATACACCTTCATTATAGTGTTCTAAAAGAAGTCTCATAAAATCTAGTGTCGTAAGTTATTCAAGGTCAAAGATCAAAAAATCAGTTTTTTGCAAATATCTCGCAAACTGTTACTTTTTCAGAAAAATTGTGCAGGACAATTTTGTAGTTCTGGGAATTTCCTAAAAAAAAAGTCCTCAAAGCTGTTTTCGTACGAAGTTTAGAAGATATTCTAATTAGAAAAATGGTAAAAATTGGTAATTCATACCTGCAGCGTATTAGTGTGCATAACAATATTTTGATTTTTAAAGCGCCATAACTCAAAAACGATGAGTCGCACGAAAAAAACAAAACCATCTTTTTATAGGAAATTGTATGATCTATAAATGATAAGAAATGTACAGTGCTGTGCAAAACATTTACAACCAAAAAAACTTGAAACTGAGTCACCAATTTTTGGCCACTAAAACAGATTCAAATAAAATACTTGGTATGAGGATTCATGTCATTTATATTGTTGTTTATAAAACAAAAATAAAACATTTGCAACTATTAATCTAAATTAAAAATTAATAACTAAAAAAATCAACATTTAATGGATTAACCCCCATTTTGCAGAGCATCTTTTTGGCATGGATACGATAAAACTATTTTCAAATGAGTGCGGAATGTCCTGCTACCGCTTTTTAACTTCAGAAAACAACTCATCCTGTTTTCTTAATTTTTGATTGCATAATAAGCAATGCTTTTCGTGACTTGACGATCTCCCACAGATTTTTGATTGGGTTTAGATCTGGCGACTCCGCGGGGCATTGATGAATATCAATATTTTGGCATTTTATCCAACCTTTTACCACTTTCGATGTGTGTTTAAGGTTGGTATAATGTAGGAATATCCATTTTAGTGTCATTTTCCAAGTTGCATATGCCATTATAGTATTTTGTAGTATGTCTTTATAATCATTAGACTTCATTTTGCCTACAACACTTTGAATTAAGCCGATTCCTTGCGCAGAGAAGCATCCCCAGACCATGATTCTACAACCTCTATGCTAGACAGTTCCTCTTGTATATTTCGGGCTTAGCCATTCTCTCCTTGGTCTTCTCACAAGACTTTTACCATCTTTTCTGACGAGTCCAAGTTAAATTTATGCAGATCGAGTGGTAACAATCTTATGAGAAAACCAAGGAGAGAAAGGCTAAGCCCGAAATATACAAGAGGAACTGTCTAGCATAGAGGTTTTAGTATCATGATCTGGGGATGCTTCTCTGCTCAAGGAATCGGTCCAATTCAAAGTATTGAAGTCATAATGAAGTCTAATGATTATAAAGACATACTTCAAAAAATTATGATGCCATATGCAACTTGGAAAATGGCACATGATAACAACCCTAAGCACACGTCGAAAGTGGTAAAAGATTGGATAAAATGGCAAAATATCGATGTTTATTAATGCCCCGCGGAGTCGCCAGATCTAAACCCAATCAAATCGTCAAGTCACGAAAATGCATTGCTTATTTGCAATCAAAAATTTAGAAAACAGGATGAGTTGTTTAATTAAGTTAAAAAAAATCGATACATTTTTATATTGCACTTAAGTTTTAGTTTTGTATTAGTGATGTATGGACCTTTTATTTTTGTTTTATAAACAACAATATAAATTTTTATTTTTATTTGCATCTGTTTTAGTGACCGAAAACACCGTTCGAAACAAAAAACAACACATGAGAAAATTCAAAAAATTCTTAAAGTAGACGTCAAAAAAAATACCCGTGTCTCGTGGTTTTTCCCCAGCGCGTCACATTTTTAATCGATTTTTGAAGTTTTTTTATCCACTGTACATGAAAAAACAAAAATACCACATTCTTGTGTTAAATTGCTTAAATTAACTATATAATCCTTACATTTGAGGTGTATCATGTGTTCAGCAAACTTATGCAAGATATTGCGGGGAATATTTTTGTAGAAAATTTTAACCCTGTACAACCCCCACAAGTGGGACATTTTTGCCCTTTTCCTAAAAAGGTACAAAAATGACACCTAAAACAGGGAAATATTGAGTCAGTATGTACTACAGAAATATTTGCTATACAATTTCAATTCTAGTTGCTGAACACTTAAAAAGCAAAATTTTATCCCGAAAGCAAAAAAATCGTTAAAATCAGTAAGCACTTCTAACAACCAATATTTTCCAAATTTCACCCCGCTGTAAAACTCTAAAACTACATTTTGGACAAAACTCGTTCTCACAAGATCATAACGAAATCACACAAGGATCATTTTCCTAGAATACATTAACCTATTATATCCTGGTTTTTATGGGTCTTTTTTACCCCTTTTTCTAAAACTGAGCCACAATGGGTTAAAAAAATTTGCAAAAATATCCTGCAAAAAATTTCACTTAGAGTTACCAAAGACGAAAAATTCTTAAAACTTAAGGTAAGCGTGTCAGGGATGTAATTAATATGCAATTTGAAAAGTCCTAATTGATTTTAACGATTTTTTTGGTTTCGGGCTCAAATTTCGACCTTTACGTGTTTAGAAACTAGTAGTGAAATTTTATAGCAAATTTTTTGGATTTTCGAATGTGTTTTTAAAAAAGTTCGAAATTGTCGTTAAGTTAATCTGTTAGCGTGAACAACTTTGAAGTCTTTTAATTCATAAAGTCACTTTAAAATTCTTTATAGACTACAAAAATTGTAAATAAAAACCAAAAAACAAAGAACAAAAAACACAAAATTTTTTTCTTTTCTTTTGATTTAAAAAATTTTTTTATTTATATAATATGCGAATGCATTTCGGAGACGGATTTATTTTTTGACCGACCATCATCAGCGTTATACGCGTGACTAATTTGAAAACAAAAAAGGTAAAAAACCGATAGACTTTTTAGAAAGAAACAAAAAATCAAAAATTGAAATAAAACATAATGAGATCCAAAATTACATTTACATCTTTAACAAAGAGAAATATGAAAATCTTACACGTATACATACATACATATAAAGTCAAATAATAAAATAAAATAGACTTTGAACTATTTAGCAAGCGAAAACAAATTTGAGACAATTGGACTTTCGTCAATATTCATGAGGTTATCTGTTATACTCATATAAAGAGATTCATACGCGTCTAATTTATAAGAGAATGGTACACTCTTAATTAATTTATAGTTGTCAGTGAGGGGTTTCATATTATGAAAAACAGTGTGGCTCAAATCGAAGGTATGTGCAGCAACTGCTTTGTTGATTTCTCTATTGTTTATGTAGCGTTGATGTTCAGCTATACGGCACTCACAAGCGCGGCTGGTTTGACCAATATATTTACTTCCACAAGTCGGACAAGTGATCTCGTATATACCGCTCTTCTTGCTTGATGGTTTTTTATCTTTAGTAGAGCCGAGTGATGTGCGAATTTTGTAAGTGCTAGTGTGTACGATGCTCATGTTTGCTCATTCAAAAGATTTTGTTAATTTTTTGCTGATATTTGGTACGTATGGTAGAGTTATTCTTCGCGCATTTCTGATGCTTGTGTTTTGTATGAAAAGAGTTGAGGCATTCTCTTTCTTTATTTTTCGTGAGCACTTTTTAATCAAATGGTGAATTAGAGATTTTTTGAAACCATTAACCAGAGCCAAGTGGGTGATACGCTCATACTCATTCTTGTAATCAGAAACTAACAGAGGTAACATACGATAAATCATCGAATTGAAAGATGAAATTTTGTTTTGATGAGAACAGTAGGAATCATTTGTTATGTATCTGTCGGTTGTTGTCGATTTCCTATGTATAGCAAATTGAATTTTCTTTCCAATACGTTTAATCTCTAAATCTAAAAACGGCAATGTGTGATCTAATGCACTTTCTATTTCGTATGTGAATTTGATACTGTCATAACGATTATTGATGTTATTTAAAATAGTGTTTATATCCGATTTCTTAACTACAGCAAATGTGTCGTCCACATAACGCCACCAAATATTTTCATCTCTCAATTCCCTTCCCAATTTACACATAAATGCTTCGGCGATGAACGGTGAGAGACTATTTCCCATACTGCATCCGAAATTATTGGAATAAAACTCGTCTCTAAACTGAAAGCAATTATATTTCATACAAGTTTCTATAGCTCGAATATATGCGTCAATGTGTACGGGACTAACGTTTGATTTCTGTAGATGTTCTTTTATAGCTTCAATGGCAATGTTTACAGGAACACTCGGGAACAAGGCCGTGACGTCAAACGAAATCAGAATTTCATCTTCCTCAATTTCTATGTCTTTTATTTTGTCAACAAATTCAAACGAGTTTTTGATGGAAAAACCTTCAAAGTTGCCAAATTTCTTCATTTCATTAACAAGCCATTTCGTCGTTTTAGAAAAAGGTGAATTAATGCAAGAGACAATTTTTCTCATTTTATTGCCATCTTTGTGGATCTTCGAAAGACCGTACATAAGTGGTACTTGTGGATTTGACTCTCTCAATTTATACTTGTTGACACTAAAAACTTTGTTTAACAGATCAATTGTAGATCTAGCATCTTTAATCATTTTATTGAGCGGAGAACGACACACAATAAAATTATCTTCACTTATAGATTGAATCATACGATCATCGTAATCATTTTTATTGATGACCACAACTTTGTTACCTTTGTCTGATTTCATAAAATACACATTACGTTGCTTCAAGGATTTTAATGCACGATTCCATTTAAGGGTATCACCGTCTTGTTTATTTTTGTTAGTATTTTCTTTCACTTGTACTATAACTTTGGATGCTGTATCTCTTATTTGCTTTTTTATGTCAAACGTTTTATATTGAATTGCTGCCTCAATATCAGCTATTGTATCAATAATTGGCAAAGAAAGTGGTTTAACAGAAAAATTCAATCCGCGGTTTAACAAACTTATTTCATCGGCGTTAAAATTTTCATTTGACAAATTTACAACTAAACCTTCGACATCTTTGACCTCTGGTTTTGGTTCAAATGGTAAAACCTTATTTTTAATTAACTGTGCAAGCTGTTTCGATTGAGTCTGTCGTTTTTAGTGGAAAATGTTTTCACATCGGTCGAAAATAATTTGTTGTTGACTCAAAAATAAGTTGAAGACGTCATCATCTCGTAGATCTTTAGTCATTAATAAATGTAATTCGTACAATTGTAGCTGCAGTTTGTCCAAATTGCTGTAATGGTGTTGCATTTCCACTTTTAGCCAATTAATTTTTGCTGTATGTATTACTTTATTAGTGCGTAAACTTATTAACGGACAATTAATTTTCATGAAAATCGGAAAAACCTCGTTCTTTTTGCACTGTTTAAGAAACACTATATCTGCTTTGATCCTTTTTATCTTCGTCAATAGACGCGAATATTTGTTCAAATCTTGTTTAGAATACATGTTGATACTAAAAAGTTTTTCTAACAAGTTAATCTGTTAGCGTGAACAACTTCGAAGGAGGTTTTTTTACGTTTTCTTAAAAAACTGATTTTTTGATCTTTGGCCTTGAATAACTTCCGTCACGAGATTTTATGAGACTACATTTAGAACACTGTAATGAAGGTGTATACGTGTTTATAGCTTATTATCTCTTATCCCGTGATAAAATCCTAATTTGACTGCCCTAAATAGCGAGCGCTGCAGATTTACAGCTGCCGCTACGTAATTTAAAAGTTAAATTTGGTTTAAATAATGCCGGGCATAAAAAGTAAATAATTTATTTAAAAACTTAAAAAAAATACAGTGGGCAAAAAAAGTTTAGGAACACTCAGTTCTTAAATATTGAAAGCTTTAAGTTTCCCTTTATACATACCTGAATCAGTAATATTTGTTAAGGCTATGTGAAATATGTCTGTTTTACTTAAATATAATGCAAAATAACGTATTTTGCATCTTTCGGGAATAAAATTCACAAAAGTTCAAGTAAGACACCAAAATTCACGCCAAAAAAGTTTAGGAACAGGTATTCCTATGTCGTTTTATTTTCGTTTTTCTAGAGAACCTTACGGTAATCGCATATTTGCTTTTTGTCGACATCTCTATATTTGCGTTTCATGTCATAAGAAATTCATTCTTGTTGTAAAGCGTTTTCAAATAAGTTAAAAAATGGGTCGAGGCAGTGAAATTCCTTTTGAAGTGCGAAAAATTATTTTGGAACGTTACTTAGAGGGAAATGGTATCCGTGAAATTGGTAGAATACTCCATCGGGCTCCTTCCAGCATTCATAACATTATAAGATCCTACGGAAACTCTGCAACTTTGCATGTTAAGGCACGTTCAGGTCGCCCAAAAAAACTAACACCTCGAGAAGAACGCCAAATCCTGGGCGAAATAAAACGGAATCCTAAGAAATCGGCGCCAAAAATACAGGAGGAAGTGCTGCGAAACTCAGGGACTAATGTGCATCCGCAAACAATAAGAAATGTGCTCCATAGGAATGGGTATAAAGCACGAACACCACGTAAAAAGCCATTTATTTCACAAGTAAACCGAGAAAAGAGGCTGGCGTTCGCGAGAAAATATATTGACGAGCCCGATTCATTCTGGGACAATATACTATGGAGTGACGAGTCGAAATTTAACATTTTTGGTTCCGATGGGTCTCAAAAGGTGTGGAGACAGCCTAATGAAGCTTTGAAATTAAAAAATTTAACTCCAACTGTGAAGCACGGAGGTGGAAACGTCATGGTGTGGGGGTGTATGGCCACAGCAGGAGTTGGAAAACTTGTGTTTATTGACACAAAAATGGATAAACATTTATATTTGAAGGTTTTGAAAGAGAATCTTCAGCAGAGTGCGTCCCAGCTTGGGTTAGATAAGAAAACCTTTCGTTTTCAACAGGATAATGATCCTAAACACACTTCTTATCTGGTCAAAGAGTGGCTGCTTTACAATTGTAAGCAATTACATACACCTCCACAATCCCCAGACATCAATCCTATTGAGCATGTGTGGAATTTGCTGGACAAAAGGATTCGCAAACACCATATTACGTCCAAGACATCCCTTAAAGAAATTTTGATGAATGAGTGGGAGAAAATCACCAAAAAGGACACTCAAGTTTTAGTCCAAAGCATGCATCGCCGCCTGCAGGCAGTAATCGCAGCAAAAGGAGGTCCAACGAAGTACTAATTTGAAATATATCAAAGTGTTCCTAAACTTTTTTGTCGTTGTAAATTGATTCCTTGTTTGTTTTTTGATTCTTATCCTTTTGTTTTTTATTAAATTAAAATCTGAAAAAGACTTTTATGTTCCTTGATATATGCATAGCCATAGTTATATCAATTTGTATTAATTTTAATTTAAATAAAGACAAATTTGAATGAGTTTTGTTACAAAAGCATTGCGTTCCTAAACTTTTTTTGCTCACTGTATCAAAATGAAAAAAAAAAAAAAAATTATTTTTAAATATTTTTTCAAAGTTTGACATTTTTTTCATATACCTGCAAAATTTAATTTAGTTTGGGTAAACAGTTTTCATGAAATAAATTTTCAAAATTTTAGTTCAATAAATTTTTAATTTTATAAAAAGTGATGTAAAAATTTAAATTTTTCAAATTTAAATTTTTTTTTTTAGGGAATGATTACTAATAATATAAGCATCAGATTCAGGTTATTAGAATTAAATTTCATCAATAAGCAGAATTTTGCGTACACACTTGGCATGGTTTGTCTCAATACAAATTTCAAATGAAGTGTGTTTTTATAAGGTTTCGGGCAAGTTTTAGTATAAAAAAGAGTAGAGTCTAACAATTAATCATGGATAGATTTACACCGCTACAATGTGTTATTGCGAATCTCAAAAAAGTTGTCAACCCCTTTATAAAGAAACAAACCTCTTGATTTTCTTTTTATGCACAGTTTATTTCCATCGATTATAGTGTCTTCTTGACATCCCTCTTCATTTCTAGTTGTATGAACTTCATTCATTAAAAGTCGATTTTGCAAATTAGCGGCCTGGGTTAAGCTTAGCTTTTTTAGCCTCTGACGAGCCTCAGTTGTCACGGTCAAGTGTTTTACACAACTGTTCTTATTTTTAATCGATTCTTTCTGCTTGTATTCAGCAACGTTACTCAAGTTTAACTCTTTTAATGGCTTTCTTGAACCAAACAGTTTTAAATTTTGCAATATTCGCTTTGATGAAGACTGAACTGGTGTGGAACTTAGAGGAACAGTATTAAAACCGCTTTTAATTGTTGGCACAATGCTATTTATATTTTCTTTACTGGTCTTGACCTGACGTCTTGTTTTGTAGGGTTTTATGGCTGACCCTTTTGTAATATTAATGGCTAAATAGAAAAAGAAGAAATTTAATACATTATAAAAGGTAAACCCACATTGTCAATATTCTAAGTTCATCATTTTGGGTTAAAGGTCTACATCAGTTAAATCATTAACCGATAAATCTGTTACAAAAAGCAAAAGAATAAGTTAAAAAACGTAATCCTATTTTCTCTTTACGTTACAGTTGTTATCGTTGTTCATTTCTCTTGTTATTCGTTAAAGCTATACGCAATGATGTTGGTTACGCGTACTTCGCGTACTATTTGCGTATTTATTCGCGTACTTCGCATATGCAGGGCCGGTGTATACCTAGTTTGCGCCTTGTTAAAAATTATGTTTTGCATCCTCTGAATCGTATTTTTGACCAATGGAGCTAATTTTTGTTTTATCTAAATGTATTTCCAATGGTCGTATGACTTATTTATGTTGTTTTAAAACCCACAATAATTTATTTTAGATAAAAAATATATACATACAGTATACAGCAAAACGTGATAATATCTGTAGAATTTTAACAAATCAAGCAAACTCGAGATAAGACAATTTTGCAGTATTTAAGTCATCTTAGTATAAACTATGTTTTTGTGGACATTCTGACAAACTCATTTGAAATCACTAATAAATGTGATTAACTTAACTAAAATAAATTAATGTGCTTAGGACAAGCCCAGATAGTGACCACAAAAACACAGCCATTAGTACGCAGGAAAAAAACTGTTATTTAAATTCACTTTTATTTCAACCCTGTTTAATGTTCGAGAGCTATTCACCTAACGTCAAAAATATATAGTTGTGTTATATTTTGTACGTAGGCTGCTCGATATATTTCTGGCCTAGGTGCAATCTGACATTTCTATTGGAAAGTTTGATATTTTTTAGCATAAACGTACTCAGAACGTTTTGACGTACGACCATCATTTGTGTTTTTTACAGTGACTTGAAAAAATCAATTTGGCAAAAAAATGGAATTAACTCGTGAACATTTTCGTGCGATCATTTTTCACAACTTTCGACGTGGATTATCACGACAAGGGTGCATCGATGAACTTAAATCTTTGTATGGCGATGAAGCACCATCTTATAGCACTGTGAAAAACTGGTTTAATGAGTTCAATCGTGGCCGACGCTTGCTCAAAGACGAACTCCGTGAAGGTTGTCCAAAAACGTCTGTTGTGCCAGAGAACATTGATGACGTGCGTGAACTAATAATGCAAGATCGTCATTTGACATACCGTGAGATAGAGGCATCCTTGGGCATTAGTTCCACTCCAATACATTCGATTTTGCATGAACACTTAGTTGTAAAAAACATTTGTTCTCGTTGGAAACCCCATAATTTATCAATTGCTTAAATTTTCAATGGATAAATTGATTTTTTTAACTCACTGTAAACAAAACAAATAGCACTTGTACATCAAAACGTTGTGAGTACGTTTATGCTAAAAAATGTCAAACTTTATTATGGCGTTGCCAGATTTTAGCTATTGACATTAGTGTTGCCTAGGCCAGAAATATATCGAGCAGCCCACCTATACACATATAAGCTGTGTTTTTGACGACAGATCGTTCACATATAAGCTGTGTTTTTGACGACAGCTTATATGTGTTTGTGTAAGGCTCCTGAGAAAAGTATGGGAAAGCAACAACAAATGTGCCTCATTTAACACAGATAAATATGTGTACTTAGAACAAGCACAGATACCTTTTCGCCTGAATGATGCGCCCATGATACAATTAATAAGGTAGCGCCAGCATAGATGACGCTTTCTTGTTCGTTTTGTAGCAAATTCAGCCAAATTTAATTAGCAAAACAACATCTATTTCGCTGTTTCCATTTTGTTCTCATTGACAGAACTCGCTACTTTTTTTGTCTTCGCTTTGCTCGTTTTGACAATTTTGCGCTACCTCTATAGTTGTATCATGTATTCGCCCACATTAGTAAGCGCCTTATGCATTTGCACACTCTGCACATGCAGTAAATTTGTGATATTAAAATAAAAGAATTTAAAAAAAATAAATGCAAGCCGTTTAAGAATTGTTTATACATAAAGTGGAATATTATATTGTAGTGACCATGTTTTGTTTGTTTGCTTATTTTTTATAACTATTGTGTTCTTTTGTTTGTCGTTCTCTCTCAAACAGTGTTGCCGAAATTATTCAATTGCATCAAAAGTGTAACATTTCCTAACAAATATTTTGGGAGATTTTGTTTTCCGTTCTGATAAATTTTGGTTAATCTTTACATTTAAATCACTGTTTAAGAAAAAAATGTTTTACTTACCCATTTAGTAACAAATTATAGAGAAAATTTTGGAACAATTTTACTTTAGCGACTGTTGTTTTTTTTTTTTTTGTTTTGTGCCCAAATAGTTCTGGTCGAACCTACTTTCGGAGATATAGCCATCGAAAGATCGGGATATATCTGTTATAAAAATCGGTATAAGTTGGGAAAACATAAAAAGTAAACCAAAGAACCTTTCATTAAGGGGACATTCGCCTTTGTAATTGAAAAAAAAAACACTTTTAAAAATGTTATTATGAAAAAACTTTTACATTTATTCACAAAATTTCTTTTGGACATTGTTAAATATTGTCTAAAAAATATGAAAAAATTTTTTTTTTATTTTTAGTTTCCCTTGGCTGCTGTAGATGGCGTCATCCAAAAGTTACTTTTTAAACGGTAGGAAATGTTGTAGACCTACTGTAACCGATTTTTCAAAAATTCAAAATGGATTTTCAGTGGCTTATTGTTTAATATTTTTTATGAGTAATCGAATGCTCTTTGGTTTTTTAAAATCGGTCTAGTAGATTCGGAGAAAAATTTCCTACCAGTTTGAAAAGTAACTTTTGGATGACGCCCTCTACAGCAGCCAAGGGAAACTAAAAATAAAAAAAAACCTCATATTTTTTAGACAATATTTAACAATGTCCAAAGAAATTTTGTCAATAAATATATTGGGTGTACAACTTAAAAACCGGAATTTTTTACCGAAATTTGATGCTTTATTGTGGAAAAATGTTACAATATATTTTATTCAAAGTATTGTCCATTGGAAGCTACAACATTTCCCCATCTTTCAGGCGATTTATGAATTCCATCCCAAAAAAATTGCGCCGGCTTGGCGGCCAAAAATGAATCTATTCAATTTCGGATGCCTTGCTCTGATGTGAAGCGTATTCCGGTGAGGGCGTTTTGCATCGAGCGAAATAAATGAAAGTCAGACGGAGCAAGGTCCGGACTATAAGGCGGGTGAGCCAAAACTTCCCATCCACTATTTTTCAAATAGTTTTTCACGGGTCTTGCAACATGCGGCCGAGCGTTGTCATGATGAAAAATTATTGCTTCGTGTCTGGTCGCATTTTCCGGGCGTTTTTCGATGATGGCACGCTTCAAACGTATTAATTGTGTTCGGTACAGGTCACCTGTGATTGTCTGGCCCGATTTCAACAACTCATAATATAACGGCCCCTTCTGATCCCACCAAATACACAGCATAACCTTGGCGCCATGGATATTTGGCTTCGAGGTTGATTTGGCTGGTTGGCCGGGTTTCACGTATGACTTTTTGCGCTTGGAATTGTCATAATGGATCCATTTTTCATCCCCAGTCACAATCCGATGCAAAAATGATTTGTTTTTATGGCGCTCAAGCAGCATTTCAGACATACAGAAGCGCCATTCAACGTCTCTCGGCTTCAACTCATAGGGGACCCAATAACCTTGCTTCTGAATGTATCCGGCGGCTTTCAAACGTTTCGAAATGGCTTGCTGAGTCACTCCCAACGATTTGGCAAGCTCGTCTTGTGTTTGACACGAATCCTCATCGAGTAGCTTCTCTAATTCTTCGTCTTCATACTTTTTTGGCTGTCCTGGGCGTTCTTTGTCTTTGATGTCAAAATCTGCACTTTTGAAGCGTTTAAACCATTCAAAACACTGTTTTTCCTAAAGCATCGTCGCCATAAACTTCTACAAGCAAACTATGACTTTCCGCAGCAGTTTTCTTTGCAAAAAAATGACTCAACAGAACCTCCCGCAAATGCTGTCTTTTTCTCGAATTTTCGAAGTTATTCATCGTGAAAAATAATAATGATGCACACAAGATAAAATTGTTTTGTTGACTGATTTTGACAGCTGTCAAATGTATCTTCAAAATGACATATATATAAAGTTCGAGCTTTCACGATATTTGTTAGTACGGACATCCACCGTCAAATTTCGGTTTTTAAGTTGTACACCCAATAATAGTTTTTTCATAATAAAATTTTTAAAAAGTGTTTTTTTGTTTTCAATTACAATGGCGAATGTCCCCTTAAATTTTGGAAAACATCACAATAACACCAATAATTACAACAAAAACAGTATGAGTAAATTATTTATGTGGTTCATTAGACTGGTTCAGAACTTTTGGAGAAGCAAATTGCAAATTCGTCTTTAGGGGTTCAAACTCTATATAAAAAGTTGAACAGTATATATTTTAATATAAAAAGTTGAACAGTTCATATTTTATTTACATCAGAATGATGCTTTTGGTACCCGAAGAACGATGTTCCAACTAATTTAATTTTTTGAAGCAGTTTAAGCTGCATATTTCAAATATTGAAGTAGAACTAAATCTATATCTATCTATATTTAACAAAACGCTTACCGAAATTTTAATTTTTGGGACTGATGTCCGTTAGATCGATAGTGCTCTTGGTGCTAGTTCTCTCAAAATGGATCATTCGACAATTAAGGCAGAAGTATAAAGTTCAAAATAAATATAAAAAGAGGAAGAAGTAAAGTATGGAAATGCTTTGGAAAAGTTTCAAATGCATTTGGGGAAGAAATACCTGATTTTGTAGCATGTAAGGAGTGTAACCGTTTTTTTAAACTTGGCAAATATAGTACTTCGAACCTTATGAAACACAAGTGCTTTTTAGTTACTAATTCCACTGGAGAACCAGCTCCAGCAGAATTTTGCATTCGTACTAAAAAAGAATTAATTGGCATTATCACTCAGTGGACTATTCAGAGTTGCAGACCCTTCAATATGATTGCAGATCCAGGCCTCATGAAATATTCTGAATTCTTTTTAAAATGTGGAGCCAAATATGGCCAGAATGCTGACATTCAAAAATTATTGCCTCATCCAGTAACAGTTGGTAGAAACATTGATCGTTTATATCAGCGGTCTTTTGACATCGTTAATGCGGAGCTCCAAGAAATAAAAAGTTCTGGTTTTGGTCTGACCAGTGATCTTTGGACTGAGAAGTTTTCAAAAACTTATTATTTGTCCCTAACAATTCATTATATTAAAGGTGGAATAATAAGCTTGTTGGTATGAAATCAATGGGGTCTGAATCTTGTACTGGTAAAAACCACCACCCATAGAAACAATGAACAAAAAAAATAGTTTTATTTTCTTTTTATTTTCAGGTGAAAGAATTCTTGCTAAGGTTCAGGATATATTGCTACGTAATGCAATTGTAGTGACCGACAGAGGTTCTAATATGATTTCAACATTAAAAGATTACATTTGTGAACTAAGCAACAAATGCACAAGACTTGTAAAGTACTTTAAAAAGTCGGGTTCTAATGCAAATCTTCCTACAAAATTGAAAAGTTTTTCACCAACTCGTTGGAATACAGTATTTTATTTATTAGAGTCTATTGAAAAAAATTGGATGGAGATCACAAAAATATTGCAGGAAAAAAACCAGCTTTACAGAATAACCGATATTTGTTTAAATAAAATTTCAGCGCTTGTTAAATTTTTAAAGAACTTTTAAATAAGCTCAAAAACTTTAGAAGGCGAAAATAACACCACCATGGACTTAGCAATTGTACATATCTATAAACTGCGCAGAATTTGTTCAGATAATGCTTCTGACATTGACGAAATCAAACATTTTAAAGAAGAAATAAATTCATATTGGAGTCTGTAGTATTGAAAAATTTGACAATTTTTTACAAGATTGCGTTATTCTTGTTTCCTCCAGCTAATAAGCTAAGTCAATTTACAGCTACTGAACAAACAGAGGTGCTTAATGAATGTCGCCAAATTATGAAAAATTTTTCAGACTTAACTGAAGAAATGGTATCATCTTCACAAAACATACCATTTCACACTTCAGAGCTATATGGTGAATTTATAGAACCAACAGTGCATTTAACTGTTGAAATAAAAATTAATAATGAGATACAAAAGTATCAAAATACTAACGTGAGGCTTGAATGTGACTTCAATGTTTTAGATTGGTGGCATGCACATCGCGCAGACTTTCCACTTTTATATCAATTGAGTTTCAAAATCTTAGCAACACCTGCCAGCAGTGCCCCTTCAGAGAGAACTTTTTCGAAAGCAAAAAGTTTAATATGCAAAAAACGCAGTTTACTTGGGTCTGATCCCATATCAGTTAATAAAATTATGTTCCTCAACACTAATTTAACTGAAGAATACTTAATCGGAGAAGCAAATGAAGACGAAATAATTGTATAAAAATATCCTTTATGCATCCGTAAATAATTTACTAATTATATCTGTTTATTTATTATTTAAATTTATTTTCTGTGAAATTAAGTCAACTTTTTAATTTTTTATTGCAATAAATGTTATAGTTATAGTATAGTAGTTATAGTAAATTTTTTAACATCAAGAAACAAAAACAACGTTTTTTTTCGTTTCCTTCATGCGTTTACACTCACTAATTTGTTCAAAAACTTGTGTGTAAACTATTGGGTGTGTGCATTAATTTCCATCGTTTTTCAAAAGATGTCGCCATCAATACATGGTGACTTAAATGTTAGATCAGAAACGTCATATCTGAAGCTTAGGCATCTGTCAACAACTCTGCATCATTAGATTTGAAAATTTTCATCCGCATCATAAATTTCACTGTGCTCCAAAATGTCAGCTGCCGAAAGTCATCACATTCTTGTAGAAGTTTATGGGGACTATGCTCCAGCTGAATCAAGCTGTCGTGAGTGGTTTCGACGGTTTAAAAGTGGTGATTTTGATGTCAATGTTAATGCTCTGTATTTGGTGGGACCAGCTAGATGTGATCTATTATGAGCTGTTGCCAGGTGGCCAAACCATTAATGCTCAACTCTATCGTCAACAATTGATCCAATTGAAGCAGAAAATACAGGCAGAGCGGCCAACGTATGCGACCAGACACGAGTCAATCATTTTCCACCACGATAACGCTCGGCCACATATTGCTGCCCCACTCAAAAATTACCTGGAAAACAACGGATGGGAAATTTTGCCTCACCCGCCTTATAGCCCAGACCTTGCACCATCAGACTACCATTTGTACCGATCGATGCAGAATGCCCTATCAGGAATACGCTTCACTTAAGTTCAAGATATCGAAAATTGGCTCGATTCGTTTTTGGCCGGCGCAGTTTTTCTGGGATGGAATCCATAAATTGCCAGAAAGATGGGAAAAAGTAGTGACTAGCGATGGGCAATACTTTGAATAAAAAACATTGTACCATTTTCTTTAAATAAAGTCTTAAATAAAAAAACAAAAACGATGGAAATTAATGCACATACCCAATATGAATTTGTAAAAATAGGAAAAGTATTTTGAAAGTTAATTTTGATGATACAGATTTGTTAAAAAATTTCTATAATTACTGGCCATTGCGTTTTGTTTCAGTTTTCATGTAAATATTTGTACGAACAGCACCATCTGGCAACGCCTTGGCGTACAAATGAACCGTCTCTTTTTTCTCTCTCATTTAATACATAAAACGGATAATTCAGTTGTTTTACGCAGTACGTATGCGTACACATATTTCGATTTTTTATTTCACGTTTTAACTTGTAGCCCTTTAGTTGAAGAGAATTGTACTCAAAAGGAAACTAATCGAAAATTGAATGAGTACGTAAACAAGTAATTTTTCGGTAACTGTGCAGACCTTTATTTTGGGTAGAAAATCCGAGAATTATTGAGTGATCTCAATCGTTGAGCGACCCAAAATTATGACTCCCATTTGATATTTTGTGTAACGAAACCCAGCGATTTCGATCACATGAACTGTCAATTACGTCAATTGTTTTATATATGCCGTTTAGTACCTTTCATATGTGGCGATATTTCTCTGCAAATAAGGTGCGTTTCATATATATAACGCCACCGCAAATTTGCTCATAATTTTTAAACGAAAAATTTTTTTCAATAACAATGTTCGGCGCATTTGTTTGTAATGATACGAGAAGAATGTGTACGAAGCAAGACGGCGCCTCTGATAACGGTACATTTGTTTTGCTGCAAAACCTGAATTTTGTTCGTTTCACATTTATAACGCCACTTTTGATTTTTATGATTTTTTATTTATTTATGTATTTTTTATATGTATAGAAGTTCTAAATAGTGTTGCCATGTTTCGAAGCAACTTCAGAAATACGATTTGGCATGCTCTTCATTAAGTTGTCAATAATTTTTTTGTTCAAGTGCTTCCCATTCTTGAATAATTGTGGTTTTGAGCTCTTCGACCGTTTCAAATTGCCGATTTTCTTTATAAACGCGGCGAACTAAAATGCCCCACAAGTTCTCAATTGGATTGAGATCAGGGGAGCGAGCAGGCCATTGCATCAGAGCTATATTTTTATTGTTGAACCAAGTTTCGCTCTCCCGACTCACGTGAATGGCAGCATTGTCCTGCTGGAAAGTCCACTGGGTGCCATTATTTTGCCGCAAGAAGGGCAACAAACTGCATGCCAACACATTTATGTAGTCACAACTTTTCATTTTGGACGACACGAATTGGACTTCCAAGCAACCGGCAGCTGAGAAAGCACCCCACAGCATAACCCCACATATAACAGTGTTATGCTGTGGGGTGCTTTCTCAGCTGCCGGTTGCTTGGAAGTCCAATTCGTGTCGTCCAAAATGAAAAGTTGTGACTACATAAATGTGTTGGCATGCAGTTTGTTGCCCTTCTTGCGGCAAAATAATGGCACCCAGTGGACTTTCCAGCAGGACAATGCTGCCATTCACGTGAGTCGGGAGAGCAAAACCTGGTTCAACAATAAAAATATAGCTCTGATGCAATTGCCTGCTTGCTCCCCTGATCTCAATCCAATTGAGAACTTGTGGAGCATTTTAGTTCGCCGCGTTTATAAAGAAAATCGGCAATTTGAAACGGTCGAAGAGCTCAAAACCACAATTATTCAAGAATGGGAAGCACTTGATAAAAAAATTATTGACAACTTAATAAAGAGCATGCCAAATCGTATTTTTGAAGTTGCTTCGAAACATGGCAACACTATTTAGAACTTATATACTTATAAAAAATACATAAATAAATAAAAAATCATAAAAATCAAAAGTGGCGTTATAAATGTGAAACGAGCAAAATTCAGGTTTTGCAGCAAAACAAATGTACCGTTATCAGAGGCACCGTCTAGCTTCGTACACATTCTTCTCGTATCATTACAAACAAATGCGCCGAACATTGTTATTGAAAAAAAACTTTCGTTTTAAAATTATAAGCAAATTTGCGGTGGCGTTATATATATGAAACGCACCTTATACCCAAACATCCTTGTTGATTCGAAAATCAAACATATCAAATTTCAATGGTAAAATATTTATGACAATTTAATTTAATTTTCCGTTAATGTCAATTTCAATTCAAATTTATTGAGTCTTTTAGTGCAAATTATATATTTCATTCAATAGAGCTTTGAAAATTTTCAATTGTTTTAACAATGAAAATACATTAGAGTTATTCACGATCTAGAGTAACGAGCTGAGTAATAGGGTAAAAGTGCACTCAGTTACTGTGAATAGTGAGCATACTCAATACTTGCTTTTTGTTTCTCAAAATAATTTTAGCTGACAACAAAAAAAAAAAAAATTTTAAATGAATATTTTTCTCTCATTCAAATTTTTATTTTTGATGAACGAAAATTGTCTCTCAATCATAAACAAATTCAAACGTTTCAATAGAAATAGAAATAGTAAAAAAAGGCAAAAGTGTAAGATTATTTTATACTAGAAAATAGCTTGACTAAAAGGGTAAAAGAGTAACAGAGTAACTTACGTATATTTTGTTGTTGTGGTTGTGCACTGTTACCCTGTTACTCTGTTACTCAGGACGTTACTCTAGATCGTGAATACCTCTATTGATAGTTTGAGCTTACTCACAGTGGGCTCCTACTTGTTATGAGTTTGACTTTATTGACGACAAAATCGTGGTATGGGGATGTGTTCGTATTCATTTCAGGATTATATAACTGCTTCAAGTAAAATCGGAGCTGATCGGTTTCGAAAGTTACAGCCAATTACATGGTTTTTTATTTTCTACTGTACAGTACCAAAAAAGTTTTAGATTCCATTAGTGCTCACGAGTAATTTAACATGATTTCGTGTTGAATCCATGATAGTTGGATTTAAAGTCAGGGTTCTGAAATCAAACCATTGGTAGTTCTTTGCAATTTTGTAAAAAAAAATGCATTTTTTACAAATTGGCCCAAAACCTTTAAAAAGAACAAGAAATTAAGGCAAAAATGGTCATTTATCATGGATTTGCCAATTCTAAATCTGAATCCGGTCGAAGAATTGCTCTATGCGGTGGAGAGTTTTTGAGATATCCTAACATATAAAAAAAATTAATGACGATTTTTCGTAATTTTTGATGTTATATAATAAGACCAGATAATTGTAAGTCATAAAACCTGATACAGAGGATGGAAGATCCATTAATTTTCCTTAAAACTCAATTTGAATTACATCAATATCTTTTATTTTTTTCCAAATTATCTTAACCTTAAAAGTTGGAAAAGGGCTAAAAATCGGTTTTTGGCTATATTTAGGGTTAAATAATATAGGACGAATGAAATTCTTATGCTATTTTATATTAAGTGCATTGTTTAGTACTATTCTTAGTCTTCACAATGAGCTCGTATTACTTTCGATTACAAAGCTATGATAATTTTAAAAAGGCATTACATTTACATTTGCAGGTAAATTTGTATGAGAGCCCCCCTAGGAGGTTGAGATAAGGGACGGACATTTTAAAAACAAATGTTGAGGAGAGGAAAATGTAAGGAGTTGCTTATCAGTTTTTCCTTCATAGAGAACTTTCAGGGTGGTTATAATAATTATTTATTATTTACTGCACAGCGTAAAAGAAAAAAACATGTAATTGGTTGTAACTTACGAAACCGATCAGCTCCGATTTTACTTGAAGCAGTTTTATAATCCTGAAATGTGTGCGAACACATCCCCATACCCCGATTTGTCGTCAATAAAGTCAAACTCAAAACACGTAGGAGCCCACTGTGTATTGTTCAGTGTGTTTATGTAAAACACCAATAAAAACACACAAAAAATGCATAAAAAAGAGACAACAAAAACATTCTATTCAATGTCAGCAAATGCGTCTGATGAGGAATGGAAACCTCATAGTAAATTTTTGACCTGTGGTACAACCAGGAAAATAAGACGAAAAAAGAGATGCTATGCGAAAAAATTCCAAGTAAATTTTTTTCACCGGAATTATATTTATTTATGCATGGTTAATAATGTGTAAAAAGTCCATTGAAGTTCATTTGCGCATAAAAAGATATTCAGGCTCAAAGGTCGCTAAAATCAGTTTTTTACAAATATCGCGCTAACGCAAACTTGTACAGAAAAATTTTTCTCCACAGTTTTGTAAGGAGATAACCCAATTCAAAAAGTTGTGCACAGTTTTTATATGTAAATGCTACATATAAGTTCATATTACAATATCACGCCTGTCCTGTGGGTGATTTGAATAAAATTTTCGAGTACCCAATTTTTTTTTACGGAATTCTGTTAAACATCGTATTTCGATATGTTTTTAATAAAAAATTTCAAAATCCTTAGAGCACTTCGGAAATGATCGGCTAACGAACGATTTCCATGTTGCTTTAGCCGAAGCAAAAAAGGATAATTCTGAAAAATAGTTCCAAATGATTTTTTTTATTCCGGAGTTGTATTCACTAATGCATAAAAAATAAAGTGTGAAAAGTACATTGCAAAATCGCATGCCCAAAAAAAGTTATTCAAGGTCAAAAGTTGCAAAAATAAATTTTTTTCAATTATTTCGCTTTCGGCTGCAATTACGAAAAAATAGTGGTCGACAGTTATTTGCCGAGTCAACAGTTCTTTAGCTTCAATGATTTACTACGAAAAAGCCACAAACATTTTTTTCCTATTACTCATGATTTAGGAAGTATGTCAATTTAAAAAGTTTTAAAACTTCGCGATATTTATATGTTGTACTTTTTAAATTGAGATAACTCTTGAACGACTAATCGCACAAAAAAAAGTAACTATATACTTGTTTGTAGAAAATTATATTTCCTACAAACCATTCTCATTTACATGATCTACAAATAATATTTGATACATATATACGAAATAATTATCGTGAAATTTTTTTACTTAAAAAAAAAAAAAAAAAATTGGCAAAAACGTAAAAATTTCGAATATTCACTTCTTCAAATCTAATAAAAATTTAATAAAAACTAGACCAAAATTCATCATACTTCTTTCGAAGAAATTTTTTATTCAAAAATTCACACAAAATTCTCCATTTTTTTTTTTTTTTTTTTTTTTCAAGTAAAAAAATTTAACAATTATTATTTCGTATATATGTACCAAATATTATTTGTAGATCATGTAAATAATAATAATAAAATAGATCCCGGTACTTTTTATCAAGCGAAAACAGCTCCAGAGATATCCTTAAAAACTAGTTTTTCAAAACTTTAACAGTTTGTGAAAAATATCTCCTAAACCATAGGTCCTACGAAAAAAGAGCTGAGAATGGTTTGTAGGATATATAATTTTCTACAAACAAGTACATAGTTACTTTTTTTGTGCGATTAGAGTTATCTCAATTTAAAAAGTACAACATATAAATATCGCGAAGTTTTAAAACTTTTTAAATTGACATACTTCCTAAACCATGAGTAATAGGAAAAAATGTTTGTGGCTTTTTCATAGTAAATCATTGAAGCTAAACAACTGTTGACTCGGCAAATAACTGTCGACCACTATTTTTTCGTAATTGCAGCGAAAAGCGAAATAATTGAAAAAAAATGTATTCTCGCAACTTTTGACCTTGAATAACTTTTTTGGGCATACGATTTTGCAATGCACTTTTCGCACGTTATTTTTTATGCATTGGTGAATACAATTCCGGAATAAAAAAATTCATTTGGAACTATTTTTCAGAATCATCCTTTTTTGCTTCGGCTAAAGCAACATGGAAATCGTTCGTTAGCCGATCATTCCGAAGTGCTCTAAGGACAAGATCTACAAAAAATAAGCCATATGTGTTCACATTTTTGCAGCTAGTTACTTTTGCAACTTAATACATTTTTGTTACTTGTTACTTTTATATCAAGTATCAAAAATTTTTTTAGTTACTTGTTACTTTTGTATCAGTATCAAAAAAAAATTTTGTTACTTGATACAAAAGTAACAAGTAACTAAAAAAATGTTTGATACTTGATACAAAAGTAACAAGTAACCAAAAAATTGTTGATACTTGTTACAAAAGTAACAAAATCACGAGTAACTATTGTTATTGATACATATATGCATAAATTAACATTTTTTAATGGTTTTCAGGAATGCCAACTGTTATTTATTTTTATTTTGGTTAAATGGAACTTTTTTAAATTTAATTAAAAAAAAAATAAATTTAGGTCTGGAAGTTCTTAGATAAGCTTTTTAAAAAATCCAACATATATTTTCAGGGTTGCCACTTGGTTATTTTCTGGAATTTTGCTTAATTCATACTTTTTGACTTAATTCAAATTTTTACATTAGGACACGCTCAGATAAATTTTTTAAAAATTATACAAAAACTTTTAGGGTTGCCACCTGATTTTTTTTTTGTAAATTTTGCTTAAACCATATATGTATTTAGAAAAAAAAAATTTAATTTTAGTCTTAAAACGCTTAGATAAACTTTTTAAAAATCCAGCACATTTTTGGGGTTGCCACCTGGTTTTTTTTTTTAAATCAAAATGTTCTTTCAAAAAATTACTCAAAACACAATTTTCTCTCTATAAATTAACATATTGGGTCCAAAAACAACGAAACAAAAATTAAGGGTTGCCAGACGTTTTTTCGCAAAATTGCCTTTCTTTGTCAACTTTCGTTATTGAAAAGTTATAGGATCGACCCAAAAACCCATAGTAAATTTTTAGGGTTGCCACCTGATTTTTTTCTTAAATAAAAATTTTCTTCAAAAAAATTCCTTAAAACACCATTTTCTCTATAAATTAACATATTTCGTCCAAAAACAACGAAACAAAAATTTAGGGTTGCCATATTAGGGTTGCCAGAAGTTTTTACGCAAAATTGCCTTTCTATGTTAACTTTCTTTATTAAAAAGTTAAAGGATCGACCCAAAAACCCATTGAAATTTTTTAGGGTTGCCACCTGGTTTTTTTAATAAAATCAAAATTTTCTAACAATAAATTACTCAAATCAACATTTTCTCTCTATAAATTAACATCTTGAGTAAAAAACAACGAAACAAAAATTTTGGGTTGCCAGACGTTTTTTCGCAAAATTGCCTTTCTTTATTAGCTTTCTTTATTGAAAAGTTATAGGATCGACCCAAAAACCCATTATAATTTTTTTAGGGCTGCCACCTGGTTTTTTAATAAAATCAAAATTTTCTTCCAATAAATTCCTTAAATCAACATTTTCACTCTATAAATCGACACAGTGGGTCTAAAAGTAACAGAACAAAAAATATGGCAACCCTAAATTTTTTTTCGTTGTTTTTTTACTCAAGATGTTAATTTATGGGAGAAAATGTTGATTTGAGTAATTTATTGGAAGAAAATTTTGATTTTATTAAAAAAACCAGGTGGCAACCCTAAAAAAATTTCAATGGGTTTTTGGGTCGATCCTTTAACTTTTCAATAAAGAAAGTTAACAAACAAAGGCAATTTTGCGAAAAAACGTCTGGCAACCCTAAATTTTTGTTTCGTTGTTTTTGGACCCAATATGTTAATTTATAGAGAGAAAATGGTGTTTTAAAGAATTTTTTGAAAGAAAATTTTTATTAAAAAAAACCAGGTGGCAATCCTAAAAATTTACTATGGGTTTTTGAGTCGATCCTAGAACTTTTCAATAAAGAAAATTAACTTAGCAACGCAATTTTGCGAAAAAACGTCTGGCAACCCTAATATGGCAACCCTAAATTTTTGTTTCGTTGTTTTTTACTCAAGATGTTAATTTATAGAGAGAAAATGTTGTTTTGAGTAAGTTATTGGAAGAAAATTTTGATTTTATTAAAAAAACCAGGTGGCAACCCTAAAAAAATTTCAATGGGTTTTTGGGTCGATCCTTTTAACTTTTCAATAAAGAAAGTTAACAAACAAAGGCAATTTTGCGAAAAAACGTCTGGCAACCCTAAATTTTTGTTTCGTTGTTTTTGGACCCAATATGTTAATTTATAGAGAGAAAATGGTGTTTTAAAGAATTTTTTGAAAGAAAATTTTTATTAAAAAAAACCAGATGGCAATCCTAAAAATTTACTATGGGTTTTTGAGTCGATCCTAGAACTTTTCAATAAAGAAAATTAACTTAGCAACGCAATTTTGCGAAAAAACGTCTGGCAACCCTAATATGGCAACCCTAAATTTTTGTTTCGTTGTTTTTTACTCAAGATGTTAATTTATAGAGAGAAAATGTTGTTTTGAGTAAGTTATTGGAAGAAAATTTTGATTTTATTAAAAAAACCAGGTGGCAACCCTAAAAAAATTTCAATGGGTTTTTGGGTCGATCCTATAAATTTTCAATAAAGAAAGTTAACCAAGAAAGGCAATTTTGAGAAAAAAACGTCTGGCAACCCTAATATGGCAACCCTAAATTTTTGTTTCGTTGTTTTTGGACCCAATGGGCCTTATCGTAAATCTGAAGGGAGTTCCATTCTCTCCCTCCCGGGGAAGAAGCAGTGGAAGTAGTGAATATTTCATTAATGGAAACTCCCCTTCCTGCAGGGATACTTTTTTTATTTTAATATCGTTGACATCTTCAGAAATAACCAGTTTGCAACGCTGATTTTTTTCAATTTCGTAGACATTTTGCACAAAAAAAAAACACGTGGCAACGCTTTTTTCCATAAATCGTTGACATTTTTTTCGTTTTCCACTGGATTTTGACAACTGACTTAAAAAAAAAGATAAACAAGAAACAGCAATTGCAAAAAAAAAGATTCTTCGGCTGGCCGCGTAAGCCGAAGCACGGGTTTTTCGTTTCGTATTAAGTGATCAACATTTTACAATAAAAAGTTAAAGATTGAAATAGACTATTTAAAAAAATAAAATGTAATAGGAACTATGTTATTTTGCTTAGGAACTCTTTGTATGAATTAGTATTGTCAGTCTTTTAGTGTAGTGTTTTTAGGTTCTAATTGACGCGTTTTTTTATGTTAAAAAAAAAAAAAAATGAGTGATACGAACTGAGTTGATCCAACCAAGTTGGAGGTTGGGCTATTAATTTGAGTGTTTTTTGTTTGTTTTAATTACGTGATAAAAGAACTTTAAAAATATATGTCCTTGGACACATCACGTGGAAATTTTGGTTTCTAACCTTACAAATTAACTATAATGCGCCATCATTTTGTTTAATATAACACGAAATGAACAGTTATACTTTTTCGGTCGATTAAAAATAAAATGGTCAATTTTACCGTTCGTTGGTAATTAAAAAAAAGAACTTTTAAAATCGCGCGAGAAAATAGAAAAACACCAGTCTTCCGTTCAGGATTTGGTATCGGCCTTCCGGATACGTACTGGTGGTACACGCGAAGGACTATAAAAAGGACCTAGAGTCTGTGATAGTCCTTTATTGATACTTATGCTGTTCGTAATGTTCAGCATACAATAAGAAGAAGAAGAAGCAATTGCAAAAGAAGAAAAAGAAGCAATTGTAGCAGTGAAATTTAAATTAATGCTTTGCTTTTTAAAGTAAAAAATGTATTTTTAATCATTTTTGTGGATTTGAAAAATCAAAACTTTGCATCAAAAAGTTTAAAAAAAAAAAAATTAAGTGAAAAGTAGTTTTAGCAGAACCAGTATAAGTTGGAAACGCTTGGATGGATATTAAAAACTTTAGTGTCATATGAAAGCTAAAGGGTGTTTTTTTTAGAGGTATAGAACTTCGAATTGAAATAAAACACAAGAAAATCGTTTTAATGTCCATCAATTTGGCTTTATTGGAAGGATAATTTTATGCCATTAATGTTTAAATATGATTTCGGGCATGTGGCCGCCGCGGCTGGCTCGAATAAAGCCAATTCTACAGGTCCAATTTTCAACCACTTTTTCGAGCATATGGGGCCGTATGTCGGCAATAACGCCACGAATGTTGGCTTCCAAGTCCCCTAACGTTTCTGGTTTGTTGGCGTGGACGAGCGACTTCACATATCCCCAAAGAAAATAATCCAATGGTGTCAAATCACACGATCTTGGTGGCTAATTGACAGGTCCATTCCGCGAAATTATGCGCTCATCGAATGTTTCCTTCAATAAATCGATTGTGACGTGCGCTGTGTGGCATGTAGCGCCGTCTTGTTGGAACCACAACTCATCCACATTCATGCCATCCAATTCGGGAACAAAATAGTCGGTTATCATGGCTCTATACCGGTCTCCATTAACGGTAACTGACTCTCCAGCATTATTTCGGAAAAAGTATGGCCCAATGACTCCACCAGCCCATAGAGCACACCAAACAGTCAGTTTTTGTGGATGTAATGGCGTTTCAAGGTTCTCATGTGGATTCTCTTCACTCCAAATGCGGCAATTTTGCTTGTTGACGTAGCCATTCAACCAAAAATGAGCCTCATCACTGAACAAAATTTTGCGATGAAAATCAGCATCGAGATCAATCTCATTTTCGGCCCATACACCAAAATCACGACGCATTGCATGGTCTCGCGGCTTTAATTCTTGCGCAAGCTGGTTCTTGTAAGGTCGCAAGCCAAGATCTTTGCGCAAAATCTTCCATAAAGTTGATGAACAAAGCTCCAATTGCTGTGCACGGTGGCGAATCGATTCATTCGGGTCCTCTTCAACATTTTGCTCTACAGCGGCAATTGTTTCTTCGGTGCGCAGTGTTCGACGTCTCTGCGGATGCGTATTATCACATAGAGTAAACGTAGTGCGAAAACGACCCATGGTTAACCGAATTAATTGCTCTGATGGACGATTATGTCGACCATAAAATGGACGGAGCTTGCGGTAAACTTCGCGAACTGAACCATTATTTTCGAAATAAATTTGCACGATTTGCAAGCGTTGTTCTTTTGTCAACCTGTTCATGATGAAATGGCAAACCAAACTGAACATAAATGACATTAGAGTTGCCAGATTTGACCACAAAATGCCAGTTTTATCTCTATTCGAAAAACAAACCTCTAAAAAAAACACCCTTTATTTCAATAATCTCTAAAATTCTTGTACTAAAGTTTTTAATCTGTCAAACGTTATTTATATTGGGTGAACAACTTAAAAACCGGAATTTTTTAGCGAAATTTGATGCTTTATTGTGGAAAAATGTTACAATATATTTTATTCAATGTATTGTCCATTGGAAGCTACATTTCCTCATCTTTCAGGCAATTTATGAATTCCATCCCAAAAAAATTGCGCCGGCTTGGCGGCCAAAAATGAATCTATCCAATTTTCGATATCTTGAACTTAAGTGAAGCGTATTCCTGATAGGGTATTCTGCATCGATCGGAACAAATGATAGTCTGATGGTGCAAGGTCTGGGCTATAAAGCGGGTGAGGCAAAATTTCCCATCCGTTGTTTTCCGTTGTTTTCCAGGTAATTTTTGACTGGGGCAGCAATATGTGGCCGAGCGTTATCGTGGTGGAAAATGATTGACTCATGTCTGGTCGCATACGTTGGCCGCTCTGCCTGGATTTTCTGCTTCAATTGGATCAATTGTTGACGATAGAGTTGAGCATTAATGGTTTGGCCACCTGGCAACAGCTCATAATGGATCACACCTAGCTAGTCCTGACCAGGACGTTCTTTGTCTTCGACATCAAAATAACCACTTTTAAACCACTCACGACAGCTTGATTCAGCTGGAGCATAGTCCCCATAAACTTCTACAAGAATGCAATGACTTTCGGCAGCTGTTTTCTTTGCAAAAAAATGACCCACTAGAACCCCACCGCAAATGCTGTCTTTTTCTCCAATTTTCGAAGTTATTCATCGTGAAAAATAATAATGATGCACACAAGATAAAATTGTTTTGTTGACTGATTTTGACAGCTGTCAAATGAACCTTCAAAATGGCATATATATAAAGTTCGAGCTTTCACGATATTTGTTAGTACGGGCATCCACCGTCAAATTCCGGTTTTTAAGTTGTACACCCAATAATAATTCATTTATACATAAGTACTCCCTAGAAAAAAGTTGAGGAGCAAATTTAACAAATAAAAGTGAAAAAACTCGCTCCCAACTTATTGCCGATTACATAATTTTTCCAGTGAATTTTCCCTTTCCACGAAATTTTTTTTGCGATTGCAAACCAGGGAGTTAGTGAATAAATTCTCGAGAATATTTATTTACGATAAGGCCCAATATGTTAATTTATAGAGAGAAAATGTTTTAATTAATTTTTTGGAAGAACATTTTTATTTAAAAAAAAAAACAGGTGGCAACCCTAAGAATTTACTATTAGTTTTTGGGTCGATCCTATAAGGCAATTTTGCGAAAAACGTCTGGCAACCCCAATATGGCAACCCTAAATTTTTGTTTCGTTGTTTTTGGACCCAATATGTTAATTTATAGAGAGAAAATGGTGTTTTGAGTAATTTTTTGAAAGAACATTTTGATTCTAAAAAAAACCAGGTGGCAACCCCAAAAATGTGCTGCATTTTTAAAAAGTTTATCTAAGCGTTTTAAGACTAAAATTAAATTTTTTTTTAAATACATATATGGTTTAAGCAAAATTTACAAAAAAAAATCAGTTGGCAACCCTAAGTTTTTGTATAATTTTTAAAAAATTTATCTGAGCGTGTTCTAAAGTAAAAATTTGAATTAAGTCACAAAAAGTATGATTTAAGCAAAATTCCAGAAAATAACCAGGTGGCAACCCTAAAAATATATGTTGGATTTTTTAAAAAGCTTATCTAAGAACTTCAAGACCTAAATTTATTTTTTTTTAATTAAATTTAAAAAAGTTCCATTTAACCAAAATAAAAATAAATAACAGTTGGCAGTCCTGAAAACCATTAAAAAATGTTAATTTATACATATATGTATCAATAACAATAGTTACTCGTGATCAGTGCTGGATTACCCATTAGGCCAGACTAGGCCATGGCCTAGGGCCCCCGACGAGCAGGGGCCCCCACGAAAATCTGAAGGCTAAAATATTTAATCTGCTGATTAAAAGAGCTAGCTCACAAAATTTGGCAAATGTATGTAAGTCCAAGCATGCTTTGAAAAAAATGAAAACATAAAAATTGAGAATTCGAGGGACGCAATGACGACAACAAATCAATGACAAAATTAGAATTC
Source organism: Calliopum simillimum (assembly GCA_951812925.1). Lineage (NCBI taxonomy): Eukaryota > Metazoa > Arthropoda > Insecta > Diptera > Lauxaniidae > Calliopum > Calliopum simillimum. The sequence goes on from OX638368.1 coordinate 67,609,158, forward strand.
CCAATGCTCCACGAAAGCAACGAAAACTCTTATGATTACAAATTGTAAAACAGAGCGTTCTTTTTCAAAGTTGAAACTCATAAAAAACGAGCAAAGAAGTGTTATGGGTCAATATCGATTGGACATGCTAATACTGATGTCCATTGAATCGGATGTTCTTCGTCAAATTGGTTTTGAAGATGTCATTAATGATTTTAGTGATCTGAAATATAGGAGAAAAGTTTTTTAAGGATGAATAGTGGAGTCAATAAAGCCTTTTAGATGGAAGTCCTCAAGAACAGCTCCGATTTTGATGATTTTATTCTTATAAAATTTTGTTTTTTTTTATATAAAATCAGAAACATTTTGGAGAGCGGTCGGAATTACTTATAAAATTTTTTAAACAATATTTAAAAAAGTTTTCATAAAAAAAATTGGAAAAAAAATACAACAAACAAAAATAAAAATAGTTATTTTATATGTATTTGGCAATTCTAAATCCTAATCTGGCATTAGAATTGCTGTATCTTATATAGTTTTTGAGATAACTTCTCTTTTTTTAGGGTCTAAAATTGTGTATATAAAAAACTGTTGCCATGTTTTTTTCAAGAACGGCTAAAGTAGTTTTGATGAAACTTTGGGAAATGATACACATTAGCATATGCTAAAGAATGAGATAGATTTTGACTTAGTATATACTTACGAAGAGGCGTGGCACCGCCCCAAACTTTTAATTTTGAACCGTATAAAATTTTTTGATGAAAATTAGTACACAGCTACTGATTACACTAGTTTACAAATGATTAAAATTTTTTTTCCCAGCGAATGCCGTTACTCATTTTATATGGAAAATGGGCTGCTGATTCCGAAAATCGCATTTTTTTTTTTTATTTCGTGTCGTTTTCGAGATATCGGTCATTTTCGGTTTTTGGACCAAAAAAAAAAGATAGTTCCACTTAAATACAAATATCTCAAGAACCAATGTTTGTATTCAAACAAATAATATGTCATATTAAAGGTAATTAAATTACCTACAAATGATACTCACGTCACTTTTTGGCTGGTTTGTTAATTTCGATGAAATAAATTGATTTCTGAAAAAAAAGAGTATATTTTTCCGAAAAAATTACAAAAATGTCTAAATCAACTGCAGATTTTTACAAGAAAAAAAAATTTTAAAAATCATTCTGTATTTTTATATCATAGTCTATAAATTTGTTAGGCAAATAAAATACTATTTAAGAAAATCGATGGAAAAATGCAAAAGTTGTATACAATTCATTGATAAGTTACCAAAATGCGTTTTTCCCTATTTTTCCGTTTTTTGTAATAAACTGTTCGAAAATTTGAAACTTTTTGTAAAAGAAATTAGAAAATCCAAAAAATTCTTAAAGAAGGCATTAAAAGGAAATACCCGTGCCTCGCCGTTTTTCTCTAGCACGTCAGATTTTTTTTTTATCGATTTTTGAAGTTTTTTAATCCACTGTACATGAAAAAACAGAAATAACGCATTCTTGTGTTAAATCGATGAATTTAACTATATGATCCTTACATCTGAGGTGTATCATGTCTTCAGCAAACTTATGCAGGATACTACGCGGAATATTTTTGTAGACAATTTTAACCCTCTCAAACCCCCACATGTAGGTCAAAATGACCTTCATGTGGGGGTCAAAATGACCCACATGTGAGGGTTTTAGAGGGTTAAAATTTTCTACAAAAATATTCCTCGCAGTATCCTGCATAAGTTTGCTGAAGACATGATACACCTCAGATGTAAGGATCATATAGTTAAATTCATCGATTTAACACAAGAATGCGTTATTTCTGTTTTTTCATGTACAGTGGATTAAAAAACTTCAAAAATCGATTAAAAAAAAATCTGACGTGCTAGAGAAAAACGGCGAGGCACGGATATTTCCTTTTAATGCCTTCTTTAAGAATTTTTTGGATTTTCTAATTTCTTTTACAAAAAGTTTCAAATTTTCGAACAGTTTATTACAAAAAAACGGAAAAATAGGGAAAAACGCATTTTGGTAACTTATCAATGAATTGTATACAACTTTTGCATTTTTCCATCGATTTTCTTAAATGATATCTTATTTTCTTCACAAATATATAGTCTATGATACAAAAAAAAAATATTATAAAAAAGTTATGTCTTCTTGTATAAATTTGAAGTTGAATTTGATTTTTTCTTAATTTTTTCGAAAAAAAAATTTTTTTTTTTTAGAAATCAATTTATTTTACCGAAAATAACGAACCAACCAAAAAGTGATGTGCATATAATTTGTAGGTAATTTAATTACCTTTAATATGACATATTATTTGTTTAAATACAAACATTGGTTCTTGAGATATTTGTATTTTAATGGAACTATCTTTTTTTTTTGGCCCAAAAACCGAAAATGACCGATATCTCGAAAACGACACGAAATAAAAAAAAAAAAATGCGATTTTCGGAATCAGCAGCCCATTTTCCATATAAAATGAGTAACGGCATTCGCTGGGAATTTTGGCTGTAAACTAGTGTTATCAATGTTTTATAATGGACAAAAATTTGGAAAAACCAAAAAAGTGCCACACTCACTTTTTAACCATTAAAAATTTTGATATTTTGATTTTAATATTACCCAAATACAGATATTGACGAAAATACAAATTTTCAATTTTTAAAAAGTGGGCGTGTCACTTTTCGATTTCGCCCAATTTTTGTTCATTATAAGGCTTTGATAGTCAGTAGTAGTGTACCAATTTTCTTCAAAAAATTTTATACGTTTCAAAAGATATGACCAAATCAAATTAAAAGTTTGGGCGGTGCCACACCTCTTCATAAGTATATACTAAGTCAAAATCTATCTCATTCTTTAGAATATGCTAATGCTAATGCGCATCATTTTCCAAAGTTTCATCAAAACTACTTTAGCCGTTCTTGAGAAAAACATGGCAACAGTTTTTATGTATAATTATATAATTCCGACCACGCTCCCAAATTTTTCTGATTTTAAAAATTTGATCTGATTTTTTCAAAATTTAAAAAAAAAAAATCATCAAAATCGGAGCTGTTCTTGAGGATTTCCTCATTTTGCCTGTTTTTTGGCTTTATTGACTCCACTCGAACGTCGTTTTAATATTTAAAAGAGATATCCAAAGATTATTTTATAAATTGCTATACTGTAAATTATGTAAAATCAAAAAAAAAAATGTAATTTGTCAGAAAAAAACTATTTTGATTGTTTTATTGTGTTTACAACCTTAAAATGATATGAATAAGCTGTTTAAATTCTATTAATGCATAAATAGATTAATTTTGCAATTATTAAAAAAAGAGGGCCCCAAAATTTGAATGGCCTAGGGCCCCCATTTGGCTTAATCCGGCACTGCTCGTGATTTTGCAACTTTTGTAACAAGTATCAAAAAATTTTTGGTTACTTGTTACTTTTGTATCAAGTATCAAAAATTTTTTTAGTTACTTGTTACTTTTGTATCAAGTAACAACATTTTTTTTTGATACTGATACAAAAGTAACAAGTAACTAAAAAAATTTTTGATACCTGATACAAAAGTAACAAAGTATCAGTAACAAAAAGTTATAATTTTGCCCATCTCTGCCATGCATAAATAAATATAATTCCGGTGAAAAAAATTCACTTGGAATTTTTTCGCAGAAATATTCTTATTTTCCTGGGCTATTGGTCCCGAAACTAGTAACGCAAACCAGCCTTCAGATAAATTTTTTTGTTTATTCTTTTTTATGTATTTTGCTTTAAAAACTTTGTCGGAATAATGCCCCAATCACAATAAATGCGGGACTTGCAGAACATTTTTAAAGCTTTTTTCTCGTTTCTTCTTTTTCCTCTTTTTTGACAGCAAAAATCTCAAAAATTTCTATACTCTGGTAGAGCACAAAATGACATCCACAGGGATGGAGGTGGATTTTTGTTAAGTAAAACTGCAGTAAAGGTAGTAATGGAATGGAAACCTGTAAACGAAAGGTTCATTTGGTGCAGATTTCGAACCCCCGCTAGAAATATTACCATCTTCCAAGAATACGCGGCCACCGAGTTGGCAGAGAGAGAACCAAAGATGAATTCGACAGTCAGCTCGCTGCAGCAATAAACAGTGCTCACAAGAACGACATCATAATGGTTATGGGCGATTTGGATGCCAAAGTAGGCTCAGAAAACCTTAACCTTGAGCACTTGATTGGAAGACATGGTTTGGGTACGAGAAACGGCAATGAAGAGTTTCTCATTGACGCCTGCAATCTAGCCAGTCTTGTCGTTGGAGTGAAAACCAAATCGACCACTTCTGCATTAGCAGAAAATGGATGGGAAGTCTTCTGGACGAAATAGTAAAGAGGGCACGGTGGTTCTTAAAAAATTTTAACTTTTTGAAATACCACCCGCGATTTTTTTTAGGGATAATGTTGGGGGACCCTTCTAGTATCTAAATCCGCAAACCGCGAAATCGAACGTCCAGCCGTTTTTTTTTTTTTCGACCTTTTAGTTTTTTTAACGATTTTTGAGTATATCTCGGTGTGTATATACATATTATGTACACATATATATGTATATACGTACATATATATACTTGTATATGTATGTATGTGTAATATATATATATGGATATATATATACTAGTGTGTATCGAAAAACGAACACCCAATTCCACACTCAAATTATGAAAGAAGAGAGATAAAAAATTCAGGGAATATAAATTTTTTTACTTTAAAATAAATTCCTAGCTGGCCAAATGGCCATTGCTTATAAAAACCGAGTGATTTTGTACTGGAGCCTATCTTACGGTAAATTTTTTTCCAAAAAACACCATAGATATCGATTTGTGGTCTAAAATAACTTATGTGTGCAAATTTTCAGAGAGATCGTATGACGTGCAGGAGTGTCAGCAAAGGAATAAGAAACGATTATCTTCAATAAAACGAATACTTTTTGTACTGGAGCCTATCTAACGGCAGATTTTTTTTCAAAAAACACTACAGATCTCAGTTCGTAGTCGAAAAAAACTTATGTATGCAATTTTTCAGAGAGATTGTATGACGTGCAGGAGTGTCAGCAAAGAAAAAAAAGCACTTATTTTCAATCAAACGTTTAATTTTTGTACTAGAGTCCATCTAACGATTCATTTTTTTCAAAAAAAACTTGTGGTACTTGATTCGTCATAAAAAATAAACTATGCACCCAAATTTTAAGACTGGTGGAACGACGTGTGGGAGTGTCAGCGAAGGATTAAAAAATGGTATACAGCCATTTCATGCCTATCGTAACAAGATCTGCCACACTCCTTCCGATTTCGCTGAAATTTGGTACATGGTTTCGTTTCATGCTTAAACTTTGAGAAATGGCAAAAAAAAAAAATTTTGCGATTTTTTTTGTGGCTTGTGGAGGGGTGCAAAAAGTCGAAAAATAGGTAAAATGTAACAAACTCTCCTCAAATAATTACCAATAACTTGGCCATTTCTTAACCGATTTTCATGTTTTGACCTGTTTTGGAAAGGCATTGAATCAGGCTATAAGCTGAAAATAAAATTTTTCGTAGTTGATAAAAAGTACTACATTTATTACTATTTTAGTACTAAACTACAAAAAACGTGCCCGAATACACTTTTGTTACCGAGCATTTCGTTTTCAAAATCTTTCGAGGAATTAAAAATGATGTAAATTACAAACAAACCTACATTATACGAAATATTGCATGTGCTGAAATGTTCAAAAAATCATTACTCCTATACCATTAATAGTACTATCCAAATTTTAGATTCATTTGAAAATTAATTTTGTTTTCTTTTCTAAAAAAATATTTTGGAAGGTCGAAAATAGGTTCTATAGCGTTTTTTGTAGTTTAGTGCTAAAATAGTAGTAAATTTAGTAATTTTTACCAAATACAAAAAACTTTTACTTGTGCGCATAGAATGATTTAATCCCTTTCTAAAAATGATCCAAACATAAAAATGAGATAAGAAATGTTCCAGCTATGGGCCATTTTCTGATCGGACCTTTTTTAAATTTTAAAAAAATCATAACTTCTAAGCCTCGAGACATACCAATTTTCTCTCTTTTTTGACTGAAAGATTATTTTTTTTTTTCTTTCCAAAAAAAATATTTTCAGCTTATAGCCTGATTCCATGCCTTTTCAAAACAGGTCAAAACATGAAAATCGATTAAGAAATGGCCAAGTTATTGGTAATTATTTGAGGAGAGTTTGTTACATTTTACCTATTTTTCGACTTTTTGCACCCCTCCACAAGCCACAAAAAAAATCGCAAAATTTTATTTTTGCCATTTCTCAAAGTTTAAGCATGAAACGAAACCATGTACCAAATTTCAGCGAAATCGGAAGGAGTGTGGCAGATCTTGTTACGATAGGCATGAAATGGCTGTATACCATTTTTTAATCCTTCGCTGACACTCCCACACGTCTATCCACCAGTCTTAAAATTTGGGTGCATAGTTTATTTTTTATGACGAATCAAGTACCACAAGTTTTTTTTGAAAAAAATGAATCGTTAGATGGACTCTAGTACAAAAATTAAACGTTTGATTGAAAATAAGTGCTTTTTTTTCTTTGCTGTCACTCCTGCACGTCATACAATCTCTCTGAAAAATTGCATACATAAGTTTTTTTCGACTACGAACTGAGATCTGTAGTGTTTTTTGAAAAAAAATCTGCCGTTAGATAGGCTCCAGTACAAAAAGTATTCGTTTTATTGAAGATAATCGTTTCTTATTCCTTTGCTGACACTCCTGCACGTCATACGATCTCTCTGAAAATTTGCACACATAAGTTATTTTAGACCACGAATCGATATCTATGGTGTTTTTTGGAAAAAAATTTACCGTAAGATAGGCTCCAGTACAAAATCACTCGGTTTTTATAAACAATGGCCATTTGGCCAGCTAGGAATTTATTTTAAAGTAAAAAAATTTATATTCCCTGAATTTTTTATCTCTCTTCTTTCATAATTTGAGTGTGGAATTGGGTTTTAAAACTCGTCCATACATTTCAATACACACTAATATATACATACATACATACATACATATAAAAGGTATCGTTTCCGCACCATTTATTTTTTACAAAAATCGGTTTTTTCGTATTTAAGAAAAACACAAACAAAAACCGGAAACGAAAGTAGTCACCCCAGATGTGATTTTTGATGCTTAATCCGATTCTGGTATTAGAATCGCTCTATTACGTCTGGACTTTGAGATATCCTTACATATATGTTTAAAGGACACCATTTTTTTCCTATTTTTGAAGTTATATAACAAGATAAGGTAATATTATGCCGTAAAATCTGGTATGACAGTTAATAGCCCTAGTTTTTTCCTTGAAAACTGAATCAAACCGATAACGATATCTTTTTTTTTGTCGGAGATATCTTTGCCTAAAAAGTTAAAAAAGTGCAAAAACACGATTTTTGGCTATATTGGATGTTATATGCAGGACACACAAAATTTTTTTGGGAATTTTTATTACCAGAAACATTTGGTACTTTCTTTTGGCTTTAAATTGAGCTATCAAATGTTTATCTGCGATATTTCTCTGCAAAGTTATGTTAACTTTAAAATCACACCATGAAACTTAAAGCGAAAAATCTCGGTTTTCGGCTATATTTGAGGTTGTATACAGTACGGACGAAATTCGTCTGCTCTTTTTTACTAACCGAAGCATTTAAAACCATTCTTTATCTTCAAAATGAGCTAACAATTGGTCTCTTGTAATAGTTTTCTAAAAAGTTATGACTATTTTAAGACAACATGTTGCAGCAATATAAGGAATACTCGTACACTGTGAGCTTGTGGAAAACAATCACAAGAGACCTCTTGATAGCTTATTCTGAAGATAAAGAATAGTTTTAAATGCTTCGGTTAGTAAAAAAGAGCAGACAAATTTCGTCCGTACTGTATGCAACCTCAAATATAGCCGAAAACCGAGATTTTTCGCTTTAAGTTTCATGGTGTGATTTTAAAGTTAACATAACTTTGCAGAGAAATGTCGCAGATAAACATTTGATAGCTCAATTTAAAGCCAAAAGAAAGTACCAAATGTTTCTGGTAATAAAAATTCCCAAAAAAATGTTGTGTGTCCTGCATATAACATCCAATATAGCCAAAAATCGTGTTTTTGCACTTTTTTAACTTTTTAGGCAAAGATATCTCCGACAAAAAAAAAGATATCGTTATCGGTTTGATTGAGTTTTCAAGGAAAAAACTAGGGCTATTAACTGTCATACCAGATTTTACGGCATAATATTACCTTATCTTGTTATATAACTTCAAAAATAGGAAAAAATATGGTGTCCTTTAGACATATATGTAAGGTATCTCAAAGTCCAGACGTAATAGAGCAATTCTAATACCAGAATCGGATTAAGCATCAAAAATCACATCTGGGGTGACTACTTTCGTTTCCGGTTTTTGTTTGTGTTTTTCTTAAATACGAAAAAACCGATTTTTTTAAAAAATAAATGGTTCGGAAACGATACCTTTTATATGTATGTATGTATGTATATATATATCCATATATATATATTACACATACATACATATACAAGTATATATATACTCAAAAATCGTTAAAAAAACTAAAAGGTCGAAAAAAAAACGGCTGGACGTTCGATTTCGCGGTTTGCGGATTTAGATACTAGAAGGGTCCCCCAACATTATCCCTAAAAAAAATCGCGGGTGGTATTTCAAAAAGTTAAAATTTTTTAAAAACCACCGTGAGGGCCATTGACATCGGCTCCGATCACCATCTTCTCGTCGCGGTCATTCGAATAAAACTAGCCGCTATTAAACGTCCCAGTTAACAATCTGTGGCAAAAAAATTTTACGTGCTTAAGCTTAAGAATGACGAGATCCGCAGGTCTTTCATTGAAGATCTTAAAACAGCCCCGATCGATTGTGATGAAAGCATTGAAACATCATGGAGTGCCGCTAAGACTGCTTTCTTAAGCACCAGTGAAAAAATACTTTGGTTCCGACCCTCGAACAAGAAGCACTGGATGAGCGAGGAAACGTGGTGTATTGTTGAAAATAGAAGCACGAAAAAACTGAGGGACGACGCTAAAACTAGAACGCAAAAGAACGAAGCCGAAAAAAGTTTTTAACTCTCTCAATAAAGAAGTCAGGCGATCGTGCAGACAAGACAAAAGAAGAATATATAACGACCGCGCAAGCGAAGCTGAAAGCGCTGCAAATGTTCAAAATCTGAGGAAGCTTTACGATATCACCCGCAGACTACCTAGCAGAAAACACTAACAGAACCGCCCTATCAATGACAAAAATGGAAATCTCTTAGCAGGTACTCGCAGTAGTAGTCGAACAAAAACAACCGCCTACAACCGATGCCCGTGTAATCCCTATAATTAAACCGGGCAAACCCGCTGGCATGGGCACTTCATATCGGCCCATTTCACTTTTATGTCCTGCGGCGAATGTGTTGGAAGCGCTTCTCCTGCCGCAACTTCAGCAGCATCTTAAACTTGCTGGCCACCAACACGGTTTCAGGCAGAACCATAGCACCACCACTGCCCTGGCCGAGATCACGTCTGTAGTTACAGAGGGGCTTAACTGCAAAAAGCCGCACCTGCATACGATTGCAGTGGCTCTAGATCTCTCAAAGGACTTTGATACTGTCGACTTCAACATCCTCTTTGCGGATCCTCAAAACACGACCCTCCCTGTCAGCACCAAAAGGTTTCTAGCAGCTTATTTACATGGCAGGCGGGCCTTCGTGGAATTTAGAAGTGCTGGCTCTAAATTCCGAAAACTGAAGATGAGCGTGCCGCAAGGGGACGTGCTGTCGCCTCTGCTTTTTAATTTCTATCTTTCCACCATTCCACCCCCTCCTTCCCAGGTCACTTTGCTTTCATACGCTGATGATTGCACTATCGGGGCACCAGCCAAAACAGTTTCGGAGGCTGAGCAGAGGATCAATGCGTATCTTGTTGTACTCAAGCGGTTCTTTGATGACCGTAGGCTGCAACTTCTACGCAGAATTCTTCTGCGGCGCTCTTCACATCATGGACTAGCGAGGTTAATAAATCCCTCAATATCCATATAAATCGCGACCGAATTCCGAACGTTAAATATCCGAAAATCCTTGGGGTGACACTCGATAACCTATACAAATTCTCAAGGCACGCTAGTGAGGTTTGCTCCAAATTAAGCAAAAGAAACCGTGTGCTGAGTGCCATTGCAGGAACCACTTGGGGTAAGGATAAGGAGCCTCTGGTCGCCACATATAAGGCGATCCATTTTGAACTACGCCGACCCCGTCTGGTCTCCGGCATCCAGCGACACGCAGTAGAGCAACCTCCAATCCAGACAAAACAGTGCCTTACGTATAGCTACCGGGTGTCACCTCATGACCGACCCGGACCATCTGCATGATGAGACCGGGCTCCTGAGAGTCAGAGCCAGTGGCGGATTAACCCTAAGGCACCAGTAGGCACCTGCCTAGGGCGGCAGATTTTGGGGGGGCGGCAAATTTTTGGAGTGATAGAAAAAAGTTTTTATAATTTAGGTATTGAACTCGATTTTATTTTACCTAAATGGTACTTTAAAAACATTTAAATTTGGCACTATTTAAGCAAAACCGATTAAAAACAACCATATAGTGTACCATACGTGTAAATTAATTCGATTATAAAAGATATTTAAGAAAAGTTTACTAAATGCCCAGGGCGGCAAAATAAGTGATTGAAATAGATATTGTTCTATAAGCCCAAAGCCCTAAGGATTATAAGCTCAAAAACTCATATCAAATGCAAAATGGACTGTAGGGGGCGGCAAAATGAGTTATTGAAATAGATATTGTTCTATAAGACCAAAGGACTATAAGCACAAGAACTCTTATCAAATGCAAAATGGACTGTAGGGGGCGGCAAAATGAGTTATTGAAATAGATATTGTTCTATAAGACCAAAGGACTATAAGCTCAAGAACTCTTATCAAAGGCAAAATGGACTGTAGGGGGCGGCAAACTGAGTGATTGAAATAGATATTGTCTATAAGCTAAAGAACTCTTATCACGGGTTTTCGTGAGAATGAAGTATGCGGCCGCGAGCGATGGTCGGCTCATAGTGATGCGGTTCGTATTCTCTGCGAACACTTACCCAACATATGCAAAGCTCTTGAAGCCATTGAAAATGATTCCAAGGTGAAGTACTATGTGAAGCTCAAGGTATAAAAAATAAATGAGAAATATCATTTCTTTTGTATATATGGAATTTTGTGTTAAAAAAATTAACGCCGTTAGCACGATCTTGCAATATGTAAAAACAAACCTGGGGAAAGTGGTTGAACTGTACGATGGCCTCATCAGTATAATTCAAGCTACTCGCGACGAATTTGATCTTACCGAAAAAAAACCTCTGGAGATATCTGTCATTAAGAAATACAAAACGGTTTCTTCAAGAAAAAGAACGTGTGCATTGCAGTTTGGTGAAACAAGAGATAATGAAACGAGTGGCAGAAATAATTTCAAAATTTCTACATTCAATATAATTTTAGATAAGTTCATCTGTGATTTAAAAATAAGATCTGTGTCATATGTGAAGGCTCTGGAAAAATTCGGCGGTCTAATAGATATGACAACCTTGGGAAACAATGAACTACGCGAAAAAGCTAAAATATTACGAAAAAGTTTTCCCGAAGGTTTAGAAAAATCATTAAGCGACGAACTTCTCCAGTTCAAGTCTTATTGTGCTGAAAAAGCTTTAATACAAAATTTGCCACAGAATTTGCTTAAAATTCTTCGGAGAAAAGATCTCTGCACATTGTGCCCAAATGTTGACATTGCGTGTACAATGTACGTATGTACACCAATTTCCAATTCCACTGCTGAAAGGCCTTTCTCTGTTCTAAAGCGAGTCAAAAATTACTTAGGATCAGCAATGGGGGAAAGTAGATTGAGTGCATTTGCTATTTCAACAATAGAAAAAGATATTTAGCTTGAATTAGATTGTAAGGATATTATTCACCACTTGCACTTAACAAAGTTAGAGGATGTATGAATTTTTTAATGTATGAATAAACAACGTATTTAAACATACGAATCATTAAAGTGTTATTGTAACCTATTTATTTGTTTTTATTATGTTTTTATTATAAGTTTCTTTTTCTATAAAGGGGGGCGGCAAAAAAATAAGTGCCTAGGGCGGCAAATTAAATAGATCCGCCACTGGTCAGAGCACACAACACCCTTTTAACACAGCAGTTCTTGCTGATATGCTGCAACCCTGACCACCCCACTAATACGACTGAACCGTTCATGCGTGGATCAAATCAACACCCTCAGAATAATTGTCGAACAATCATGCGAGTGGCGTGCTGCGCTTCAACTTGTCTTCGTAGACTATAGCACTGCCTTCGACAGTGTCTCCCGAGAAAACATTTGGGTTTTGCCGCAAAGACCATAAATTTAGTACGTGCACAATATGAAGGCTTTAAATGCAGCGTGTTACATATCGAATTCTTATCACCGGCATGCACCACTAATTCAGGCGTCCGGCAGGGCTGTTTACTATCACCATCTCTCATCCTTATCGTTCTTCTCGATATTCTAGATAAAGCTCTTAATAAAGCCAAAAGAGGTATCGCTTATCGTCCAAACACTCAGCTATGCAAAGCAAAATTGAAGACCTTGTCTTGGAATCACAAAAAGCCGGCCTATAAATCAACGCATCCAAGACTAAAAGCATGAAGCTGAACGCAAACAGGAATGACACCACGTTTAGAGCTGGCAGTGATGACAACAAAAACGTCGATAGCTTCATGTAATAAGACAACATTATCTCCATTGATGGTGGAGCAAAAGAGGATATCAACTCAAGAATAGCAAAAGCGAAATGCTCATTTACTCAACTGAACATGGGTGCAAAACGTGGCTTGTAACTGAACTACTTATGAACAAGCTGCAAGTATTCGTCAACAAATGCTTAAGGCGTATACAAAAGGTTTGGTGGCCTCGCACTATATCAAATGCCGAGCTACATCAAAAATGCAATCAGAGGGTTATAGCAAACGAGATCAAGCTGCGCAAGTGGAGATGGATTGGTCATACTCTCCGGAAACCACACAGCGAAGTCTGTCGCCAGGCTCATGAGTGGAAACCACAAGGCAGTAGAAGACGTGGTAGATAAAAAACCAACTGGAAAAGGTCGCTGGAAAAGGAAATCCAAGAATCGAGCAAGTCGTGGCAAGTGATCAAAGTCATCGCAAGGGATCGCGGCAAATGGAGACGTTTCATATAGGCCCTATGCTCCTCCTAGGGGTTAAAGGAGAATACATATACATACATACATATAGTACATACACAAACGCAGTTATAAAACGTCCCTCTTTGCTCAGAAAAATCGCTCTCTCATCATACGTGGTTATTGTTACTTTGTTTTCTTCTGAATTTGTAAATCTATGTTGTTGTTGTTATTTTGTTGTTGTTGTCTCTAAAATTATGACAACTTCGATAACCTCTTTTAATTGAATTATAACCTCTTTTAATTGAATTATGGATTTATGTAATTAAACATTAAAATCAGCTAAATTGAAATTCATCCCGTTCGTTTATTTTAAATTATTTTTTCAAATATATTTGACAAACTGCCGTGCATTCGCTATTGCGGTCTGAGAAAAATTCCCCGGGAATATTTATTCACGATAACCCCAAATAAAAAAGTTTTGTATTTGTTTTTTTATAATTTATTATTACTTCGTCAAACCAATATATCGACTATCTTTGATACTTAGGCCCAATTTCACAGTGTGAGCTTAAGCGTAGTTTATCTGTTGAGTGTAGTTTAACTTCAAATTTCATTTTCACAGTCATTTTAATTTAAGGGCCGCTTAAGCGCCAGTCAATCGACACTATAAATAGTTAGGGAGGTTTGCGGTGTTTATGTCACAATTGACATTGTCAAAAAATTAAAAATAAACAAAATAATTTGAATTCAAAAATAAATTTAAATAAACAATTACTGAAATTTTGAGTAAATGGAACAGTTTGGGTAAGTATATAATATAAATGATTTATATTAACTTTCAAAAAATTTCCAGGAATAAGTTACATTTGTACCAGAAGGACAAAATTTGGGGTTGCGTACATTTGCGTCATGATGACTTCGATGGATGCGATCTATGTATTCTCTTGAAACTTTTAAGAGAAGCATAGAGCGAGTGGGATGAATATCTCAAATTATTTGGAACATGCAGCGCTTTATTATTTAAAAAAGTCAAATTGAAACCCAACGTCTTCAATTGCAAGCGTTCAATTCTGACTGTTTTCTCTCCAATACCAGCATCAACAAGGAAGAATCGAATTGGAAGTTTGGTTTCAATAAAAGTCAAAACAAAATAACTTAATTGGTTGTGTTTGTTTATGCCTACAATTTCAAATTTTTATGAAAACTACATCCATTAGTTTTAATTGCGATACTCCAATGTATTCTGGACATTATTTATTCCATATTTCAATACTCCCATCATCTTCAATTTCAATAAATTTTAACTCATTGCGTGCCAAATTGCTAACCATATCCATGCTCTTTACGCCCTTTAGTATCATGTTCGCTAAATGCATTGATAGCATTGTGCCAAACATCCAACGGCAGTCCGCGACGCATTTCCAAACTAGAAGTAATGACTCGTGTTAAGAATAATGGCATCAATATCTCAAAGAGATTAGCATATTATTGCTTTGATAAACACTTCGTATGAGGTGCAACGAATAAAAACCAGGTTCAAGAACGTCTTCCATAATGGGTTTTCCAATCTCATATCAATTAAAATTTTATGATGAGTAACGTGGCAGCAGTTACGCGGTTCATAGGGCTTCTTGCTGACAAATGCCTCGTTGTCATCATAATGTGGCCCAATATCTTGACTGTTGGTTACAACTATTATGCAGCTTTTAAAAAAAACACTAAAAGCAGTGCAACGGCATAATTGCGGTTTGCTTGCTATGAATTAAATATTTTTTTAAGAAATTCCATATAAACAAATTTTGTTTACTGTCAAATTTATTTACATTTTTTTGGTTCGTATCTATGCTAATGACAAAAGTGAGCTAGTCAACTGTGAAATTAGAAAATATTTAAGGGCCGCTTAAGCTACCCTAACGGTTTAGCTAAGCTAAAGCTTAAGCTCACACTGTGAAATTGGCCCTTAGTCATCATCAGGGGACCTAAGGGAAGCTATATTTTTGAATTGAGTTTATTAGTATAGTATACTTTTAAATTTACATTATTATAATAAATAATTAACATTTTGTATGTTAAAATATATATTTAAGAATAATCTAATATTTTATTATCATCTTAAGATTTCAAACAGTCTTTCATTTACAGTGTCGGCCAAAACCTAAGCACCCCCTAACGAAATTTTTTCTTCTATCAAATTTTTTTTGAGAAAACGTCGTCATTGAGTTAGTTTGTGTGTTTATTTTATTTACTTATACGTTTATTATTGACAAACAAAAACTTGAAAAATTCTGGGTTTTATAAATTAAGGGTTAACGTTTAATAAACATTACAATTTAGAAAATTCATCGGACAAACCTAAAGCACCCCCTTAACATTTAATAAAAACTCTTAAAATTAATATTTAGTTGAAAAACCTTTATGCTGGGTGACATTTGCACATCTTTAAAGCATAGAGGACATTAAATTATTACCGATATCCCTTCCTAAGGCTACTTTCAAAGCTTCAAAGAGATTTTTCGTGGTTTTGCAATTTTCCTTGTAGACTTACGTGTTAACGATCTCCCAGAGGTTCTCAATGGGATTCAAATCTAAGGACTGGCCAGGTCAACCAAGAACTTGTATCCCATTGCTCTAAAACCAGGCTTTACAAACTTAAGCGGCATGCGTTTGGATCGTTGTTCTGTTGGAACCTCCATTTAAGTGGCATCTCTTGATCCGCATTAGGCAGCATCACATCATTTGTTATGTCAAAATGCATAAAACAATCCAATCATTTAACCCAAAAAATCGGCAGGTGGCATCTCCAAATTCAAAAAAATCCAGGAAAATTAGAAAATTTCCCTTTCTTTTCACAAAAGCAAAATGTAAACAAATAAAATATTTTTAAAAAAAAGCAAATTAAAGCTAAAATCAAAAATGTGTTCGTCTCAATTGTTTTAAAAAAAATTTAAATAATGAAATAGTAAAGAGCTCGTTATTTCTGGTAACATCAACAAAGACGCTGCTTTATTTCACAAATTGATAATTTCAGCTTCGAATGTAGCTATACCTAAATCATCAGGAAAATCATGCCCTAAGTTTATCTACTGGTGGAACAAAGACTTGGCTAGTCTACAAAAAACAAAGTGTAACTTTTGGTATGTTTTCAAAAACAACATGACGGCAGCAAACAGAATACTTTATAAGAAAGCAAACGCAAAATTCAAATATGAGGTTAAAAAAGCAAAAAGAAACTCCTTTAAAGAATTCACCTCAAAAATTTCTCCCGAATCACCTATACAACTCATCTGGAAAAACGTCAATAAGCTTTATGGCAAATATTCTAACCAACTGCCTAGTCCTATTAACAACAACAGCAACCTCACTTTATGTAATCCATTTGATATTGCCAATTTTTTTGCAGAGGAATGGTCAAGGCTTTCAAATGATTCCCATTTTTCTAATAATTTTCAATCGCATAAAAACACAACAAATAACTTAATACTTTCAAATACATGCCCAACTACTAAAACAGCTAAATTTATAGAGAGTGAAATAACTCTTATTGAACTAAATGCAGCTTTATCTACCGTAAAAGGAAAGACACCTGGTTTCGATCAAGTTTCGTATCAAATGCTTAAAAATATGCCTTATTCCGGTAAAGCTGCCTTGCTCAATCTGTACAATTTTGTTTTTTCAAGTGGCACTATCCCTCAACAATGGAAGACTGCCATAATTTTCCCACTACTAAAGCCCGACAAGCCTAATAATAAATTCGAATCTTATAGACCGATTTCCTTGCTGTCATGTATTTCTAAAACGATGGAGAAAATAATATCTAAACGGCTTAGCTGGTTTTTACACATTAATAAACTTATAAGTCCGAAACAAGTTGCATTCAGGCCAAATAAAGGCACACAAGATGCTGTGCTCTTTCTTGATTTTCAAATTGCAAAAGCAATTTCAACAAAAAAACACATTTCTATCATATCTATTGACTTTGAAAAAGCCTTTGAAAGGATAGGAAAGCATGCGATTATTTTACAACTAAGGGAATGGCAGTTGGGTCCCAAAATGTTGAAATATATAAACTCTTTTCTGTCTAACAGAAAAATAATAGTCAATATAAATGAATGCTATTCAAGCGTAAAGCCTATACATAACGGTATTCCTCAGGGATCCCCGCTTTCGGTCAATCTTTTTCTAGTGGCTTTTGAAAAACTAAATAAAATTATAATTCAGCACAATTTTTTTCACCACACTATTTATGCTGATGATCTGTATATAGTAGCGAAATTCGAAGCATTTAGAGAACTTCAAAGCAGAGTAAATAACCTTTTTCTAGACATTAATGAATGGCTTGATGTAACTGGTGCCAGAATTTCTTTCGAGAAATCCAAAATTTTACACGTTTGTAGAAAAAAGCACTGTTCAAATTCAAACTTACAGATTTCAAGTAATCTGGTTGAAAATGTAAATTGCTTACGTATCTTAGGCATTATTTTTAATAATAGATATAAATGGTCTTCGCACTTAGATTATCTTAAGTTAGCTTTAAATAATAGACTAAAATTAATAAAATGTATAAGTTGTTTTAACAGTAAAGCTCATCCAAATATTTCTATAAATGTGCTGAAGGCTATTTTACTATCAAAATTGGATTTCGGACTCCCGATCTATGGAACTGCTCCACAATCTCAAATCAGGAAAATACAGTCAACATATTATGCAGCAGCAAGGTTTTGCATAGGCGCATTAAGAACAACCCCAATAAGGAACATTTTGACAGAAACAGGGCTGATAACAATTAAGGAACGTGTGGAACTGACAACATCACGACTAATCCCGAAGATATTACTGCCATCGGAAAGCCCTATTATATGTAACGTTTCCAACCAGGCAAAAAGAAAATTAATAAAATTGCCATCTACAATTCATAGAGTAATTAAAATATGTAACTCAATAGACATTGAAACTAAGGTTCATCTGAAATATAAACCTAAAAACCCACCATGGCTTTTGCCAAATAAAAGCTTTATACAGTCGCTTGACAATCTATCCAAAAACTCAACTGCCAAAACAACCTACATACAAAAATTTTTGGATACAAAAAATATGCTCCTGAGTAAGGGCTGGGAATGTGTATACACGGACGGTTCAAAAACTTCAGATGCAACAGCTTTTGCTGTCATTGATGCAAATTGAACTACAATAAGTACATTTCAGCTTCCTTATTACTCATCCGTTTTTACCGCCGAAGCTGAAGCACTGTTGGTTGCAGCCAAGTACTTCAGTAACTCCAGGGGAAAGTACGTCATATGCTCCGATTCACAGTCTGTTATTAAAGCTATTTCAAACATCAACCACAACAATGAAATGATATGTAATATCCGTGATATTCTTATCTCAAACGCATCCAAGCTCAAAATCGTGTGGATTCCTGGACATATTGGGATTCCAGGCAATACAAAAGCTGATGAAGTAGCCAAACATGCAACTAAAGCTCCAATATTGATGCGCCCTAATTATGCTAAGAAAGATTGGATAAATCACATAAATCTAATTTACAAGCTAAAATTAGAAGAAAGCTGGGCAGACTACAATCACGCATATAAAACAGTAAACCTCGAAGGCAAAGCTCCGAAATATCCAACATCTATACCGAAACTGCATCTTCAGAAATTCATCCGACTTCGCCTCGGCCATACCTTGCTGACGCACAAACATATTTTTGAGAAAACAACACCGCCGGAATGTCCTTTTTGCAACTACCGCAATCTTACAATAGCCCATCTTATAAATAACTGTCCCTCTTTAAAACAGAAACAACTTTTTCTTTTTAATAGACTTATCTTACCAAACGCTCTACAAGAAATATCCGATTTAAATATTCAAAATGTCATAAAATTACTTTACTATTGCCATATTTATTTTGATATTTAATTTTGTTATAATTGCTACTCATTTATTAAATTAGGACGAAGACCTTAGCTGTTAGTGCCTATTTTTAAGTTTTCTTGTAAAATTTATTTTATAAATAAACTTTAATAATAATAATAATATATTTGAAAAAGTGAAAATAGTTTCGTGATTTGGTAAACGCTAAAAAAGTGTCATTGAAATGATAGATGACTCATCCAGGTAAAAGGTGTGAACGTGGTTCTGTGATTATCATGATTTTCTGATTTAAGGCTGGTTAACCAGGCAAGTGAGAATAGAGTATAAATCTACAAGGAAAATTGCAAAACCACGAAAAATCTCTTTGAAGCTTTGAAAGTATTAGGAAGGGATATCGCAAGATATCAGTAATAATTTAATATCCTCAATGCTTTAAAGATGTGCAAATGTCACCCAGTATAAAGCGTTTTCAACTAAAAATTAATTTTAAAAGTTTTTATTAAATGTTAAGAAGGGGGTGCTTTAGTTTTGTCCGATGAATTTTCTAAATTGTAATGTTTATTAAATGTTAACTCTTAATTTATAAAACCCAGAATTTTTCAAGTTTTTGTTTGTCAATAATAAACGTATAAGTAAAAAAAATAAGAACACAAACTAACTCAATAACGTAATTTTCTCAAAAAAAAAAAAAAATTGATATAAGAAAAAATTTCGTTAGGGGGTTAGGTTTTGGCCGACACTGTACATATACGAGTACTTTTCTCCTTCTCTGCGTTACAAACAGTTACTTTCCTGCAACCTGCCCTTAAATCCTCCCCGGCATTCCCACAACGCAAAAATTTAGAATGGCATTTTAAAATTTTACAAATTAAGTTTTAATATTTCAAAACAAATAAACCTAATATATGTTACTTATATTTATAGTTTTAGTTTGCCCACTAATGTCTAATATTTATATGAAAGGTTAGGTTAGGTTAGGTTAGAGTGACGGTTTAGCTAAAGCCTAAGTAGCACTAAAAGTGCCATTTTAATACCACAAAAGTGACTCGACAGACTGGTATAAGTGTATGTGAAAATTTTAATCACCCAACTAACGATATCTATATCCAGTTAGTCCTATTAAGGTAATTTATATGGAAAGATAATAAAATTTTTTTAATTATTTTAGGAAAAGTTACAAGTAATAATACTAATGATACTACATATAGCCCACGCAAATTAGCATAAAAATTGATGTTAAATAACAATAATTATGACAAAGCTGAAAATCGGTACAGACCTTAGATGCACCATTACAAGTAAACTATTAAAAGTCCCCATTGATCCCATGTGAGATAAAAAGGTTATTCAAGGTCAAAGGTCACAAAAAATAGTTTTTTGGAAACATCTCGCCAGCGGTCGTCCGCAATTTTATAGCTAATAAAATTTCCTATAAAAATGGTCTGCGAATCGATTTCATGCGATTTATAGCTTAGAAGATATTCTTATTTAAATTGCGGCAAAAACTAGTAAAATGAACGTGCCGATTATGAGCGCGCATAGTGGTGTGTTGAGCTTTAAATTTAATTAACTCATGAACGGTGAGTCACACGTAAAAAGTGAAAATACTGTTTAAAGGGAATTGCTTGCTTTACAAAATGCATGTTTTTTTTTTCTTTCGTGTGACTAATAACTTAGGAGATAGAGACTTCTAGTAAATGGCTTTGTAAAGCTTATTTATCAGCCTTTTAACCCTTTAACTGTTTAGTTTTGTTTCGAAAAACTTTTTCTGCCTGCTTAGTTATTTTTCATCGAAGACGAGTATACTCGGCATAAACAGAGTAAAATGTTTCTGCCTATAAAAGTTGGCAATTATGATCAAAAGTTGCGTGTTAGTTTTTTAAAAAATATATATTTTTATTCGTTGTTAACGAACAAAATTTATTTCATTGATAAAAAAATATCACATAAAATCGTTTTGTAACGGTTCTTCCCAAGAATTTGTTATTTCAGCTATTGTGAATTAAAATAAATAAGGTTGCCAGACTAACGAATATTCTAAAGTGTACATTTTTTAAAATATCTTCATTTGCCCTTTTTCAGGAAAAAAAATTACAGTTGATTCGTTTAATAATAATACGAATGCGATTTTTTTTATCTTCACGACGAGTGTCTGTTGTTTGCCGATGATTTAAAACTACATCGTTCCGTTAAATCTGAGCTTGATTGTAGTCTTTTACAATCTGACTTAAACGCAGTTGCCTCCTGTTATATGTCTAATAATCTTTGTTTTAATATCTCTAAATGTCAACCTATGTCGTTTTATAGAACAAATTCATCTTTCATTTTTAATTACATTATTGATGATCTCACTCTTGAAAGAGTTTATTGTAAAAAAGATTTGGGAGTGATTTTTGATCGCCGTCTTACCTTACAAGATCATATCGACTGCGTTATATCTAAGACATACTCTATGCTAGGATTTTAAAAGAGGAATTCTAAAGATTTTAGGAATCCTCGTACAATCAAGCTACTGTATGAAAGTTTGGTAAAACCATTCTTAAAATATTGCAGAGTTATTTGGAACCTTAGTTATACCTCGCACATTCAGAGAATAGAAAGGGTCCAGAAAGCTTTTACCAGATATCTTTTCTCCAAGTTGAATTGGCAAATCAGCATACTTTCTTACGTAACACGCTGTGCATTGTTTAGTATGTATTCACTTAAATGTCGTCGCATAATGTATTCCGTTGTGTTCATTAGAGATATTATCCATTGTAAAATTCTATGTCCTAATATTTTATTCAAGATAAATTTTTATTCGCCTCTTAGAAACCTTAGAGAGAGTTTTCACTTTTGATGTAATTTACTGAGGAGTAATTTTGCTCAGCAGGAACCCCTTGTATTATTAGCTGATATAGATATTTTTCATAATTGTTCCAGAGATTGCTTTAAAAGTTATCTCTTTCTAGTTTTAAATTAAATTGGGGTACTTAAACGCTTTTAATTATACGATTTATATGTATTTATGTTATTGTTATTTTTAAGTGATTGATGTGATTAAATCCATAAAATTCCCAGCAAATCAATTTAGAAATCAAATTATAATTACTAGAGGTAATGTGAATGCGAAAAAAAACGAAAATACTCTTTAAGAGATATATTCGACATATGATCGAATACAATAACGTAGAGGATCTTATCCCTCTTCTTCGAACTAGTGTAAATTGCATGGTCGTAAACGTGATACATTGCGACTTACCCACACTAGCTGAAACACAAAATCACGTTATAGAAACGTTTCCATCAGTGAAATTTGTTCACACCGAAAGGCTCGTTATTGATCTCACAAATCAAAACGACCAAATAGAAACCGCTTATCGCGAACACAATCGGGCACAGAACACAAGTGACAAATATAAATAATGAAACGTCGAGCATTATGTCGAGTATACTCGTCGTGAAGATAAAAAAAAATCACATTCGTATTATTATTAAACGAATCAACTGTAATTTTTTTTCGTGAAGAAGGGCAAATAAAGATCTTTTAAAAAATGTACATTTTAGAATATTCGTTAGTCTGGCAACCTTATTAATTTTAATTCACAATAGCTGAAATAACAAATTCTTGGGAAGTACCGTTACAAAACGATTTTATGTGATATTTTTTTATCAATGAAATAAATTTTGTTTGTTAACAACGAATAAAAATATATGTTTTTTAAAAAACTAACACGCAACTTTTGATCATAATTGCCTACTTTTATAGGCAGAAACATTTTACTCTGTTTATGTCGAGTATACTCGTCTTCGATGGAAAACAACTAAGCAGGCAGAAAAAGTTTTTCGAAACAAAATTAAACAGTTAAAGGGTTAAAAGGCTGATAAATAAGCTTTACAAAGCCATTTAGTAGAAGTCTCTAGCGTTCTACGATTTATTCACAAATTTCAGCCAAACCGTACACTGTGCGCCACAGGGAATTGCATGTACTACAAAATGGATGAGACAAATTTTTCCTAGGCCACAACGTTTCCGAGATATTTTGCAAATACAGTTTTTTTTTCTAAATTTTGGGATTGTCAAAAATTATCTCCTAAGCTATTAGTCACACGAAAGAAAAAAAAAAACATGCATTTTGTAAAGCAAGCAATTGCCATTTTTATTAATGAAATAAATTTTGTTTGTTAACAACGAATAAAAACATAAATTTTGTAAAAACAAACACGCAACTTTTGATCATAAATGCCTACTTTTATAGGCATATCGAGTATACTCGTCTTCGATGGAAAATAACTAAGCAGGCAGAAAAAGTTTTTCGAAACAAAATTAAACAGTTAAAGGGTTAAAACATGTTTCGGTGTCCCACAAGGAACCATTCTAGGTTACTTACTGTTCTTTTTATACATAAACGATATCAGTAAAGTTTTAAAAAAGTGTAAAATATCCTTGTTTGCGGATGATGCCCTATTGTTTATAAGTGGTAAAAACTTGAGTGAACTCATTGAAGGTATGACAGAAGATTCAAACAATCTTTGTGTATGGCTTCGAATTAACAAATTAAAAATAAATGTTAATAAGACTAAATGTATGGGGGTCAATAGTAATGAAATAGTAAATTTAATGATAGATGGAAAACCCATAGAACAAGTGAATGAAATTAAAAATTTGGGTGTTATACTCGATTTTAAACTGAACTTTCATAGTCATATGACATACGTGGCGAAAAAAATCTCAAAGAAAATAGGGTTCCTCAAGAGAATAAGAAAAAATGTTACCAAAATGTGTGCACAATAATTAAACCTTATTTTGAGTTTTGTTCAACTATTTTGTTCATGGGCAATAATGAACAAATAAATAAATTTCAAATGCTACAAAATAAAGCTATGAGAACTATTCTCAAATGTAGTTTTTATACACCAATTGTGTGGATGCTATCGTGTCTAAAATGGCTAAATATTAAGCAACGAATCATCTTTAACTTCCTGCTGTTCGTGTTTAAAATGAAAAACAACATGGTACCTAAGTATCTAACGTCGAGCTTGATTTCCGTTGATGACTCGCAGCCGTACACTGTGAGATCAAACTCTGATTTTCGACTTCAGCAGTATAGACTCCAGAACTCAAAATCAATTAAATTATCGTGGCCTCAAAATGTTTAATGAATTGCCATCAGCAATTAAAACAGAAAATAACTTAAGAAGATTTAAAAGACTGCTTATTATTCATCTAAAAGATACTATTATAAAATTATTTTGTTATTTGTTTTCTAAATAGTCTTGTTTAAATATTATGTAATTTATAAATTTATAGCAGAATTTAATAGTTATATTATTGGGTGTACAACTTAAAAACCGGAATTTTTTAGCGAAATTTGATGCTTTATTGTGGAAAAATGTTACAATATATTTTATTGTCCATTGGAAGCTACAACATTTCCCCATCTTTCAGGCAATTTATGAATTCCATCCCAAAAAAATTGCGCCGGCTTGGCGGCCAAAAATGAATCGAGCCAATTTTTGATATCTTGAACTTAAGTGAACCGTATTCCTGATAGGGCATTCTGCATCGATCGAAACAAATGGTAGTCAGATGGTGCAAGGTCTGGGCTATAAAGCGGGTGAGGCAAAATTTCCCATCCGTTGTTTTCCAGATAATTTTTGACTGGGGCAGCAATATGTGGCCGAGCGTTATCGTGGTGGAAAATGATTGACTCGTGTCTGGTCGCATACGTTGGCCGCTCTGCCTGGATTTTCTGCTTCAATCGGATCTATTGTTGACGATAGAGTTGAGCATTAATGGTTTGGCCACCTGGCAACAGCTCATAATGGATCACACCTAGCTGGTCCCACCAAATACAGAGCATTACCTTCGAAGCGTGAATATTTGACTTCGGCTGTGATGGGCCGGCCTCACCTTTCTTGACATACGCTGTTTTGCGCTTGGGATTATCGTAATGGATCCACTCCTCATCACCAGTGACAAAACGATGCAAAAAACCCTTCCTTTTGTGGCGTTCAAGCAGCATTGTGGACATCAAAAATCGGCGTTCGACGTCCCTTGGCTTCAACTCGTATGGCACCCAATTTCCCATCTTTTGAAAAATTCCCAAGGCTTTCAAACGTCTGGAAATTGTTGCTCGATCGACTTCCAATGGTTCTGCAAGTTCTTGCGTTTGACATGAATCTTGATCGAGTAATGCCTCCAATTCTTCATCCTCACACTTTTTCGGCTGACCAGGACGTTCTTTGCCTTCGACATCAAAATCACCACTTTTAAACCGTCGAAACCACTCACGACAGCTTGATTCAGCTGGAGCATATTCCCCATAAACTTCTACAAGCAAACTATGACTTTCCGCAGCAGTTTTCTTTGCAAAAAAATGACCCAACAGAACCTCCCGCAAATGCTGTCTTTTTCTCCAATTTTCGAAGGTATTTATCGTGAAAAATAATAATGATGCACATAAGATAATATTGTTTTGTTGACTGATTTTGACAGCTGTCAAATGTACCTTCAAAATGACATGTATATAAAGTTCGAGCTTTCACGATATTTGTTAGTACGGACATCCACCGTCAAATTACGGTTTTTAAGTTGTACACCCAATAACTAAATAAATAAATACATACATAGGTCAGCAAATGAAAATTTAAAACAACTGCTAGAAGACTATTTTTTTCCAGAAATGAAAAAACTTCTTAATTCCATTAACAAAAATTGTAAAATATGCTTGGAAAATAAGTACAATAGGAAACCAGCAGGCGCTATAATCAGAGAAACCCCTGTTCCTGACTACAGAGGTCAAATCTTACGCATTGATATTTTTTCAACGAATAAACAACACTTTTTGACTTCCATTGCATCGAGAAATTTTGTCGACATTAAAAACGCTCTTTTTCAAATATTAAGTAGAATTAGGAAAACGGGTCAATTTGTTCGGGAGCCAAAAAATTGGCAGAGAGTATAGAAACAAAAAAATCTATGGAAAATTCTAAAAAACTTTGCCCAAGTCGCCGCCGTAAATTGCCTTGAAGTTTTGATGTACTACTTTAAAATACAATAAGAAGAAGGAATTTTTCCTTTTTCAATTTTTTTTATACTTGTTTCATATAAAATTATTGAAAGTATATGAATTTTGTCTTTTTTTGTATTGCATTTTAAAGTAGAGCAACGCAATTTACGGCGGCTCGATATTGTTGCGGATTGGTTTAATTTCGGAGACTTATTTTAGCTATTTGATTGTTACGATAACGCTTTTCGATTTGATTGTAAATTTAAAATCAACCCTCGGCCACCTACCGGCAAAAAGCACTCAGCTTTTGCACAAATCGAAAAGCTTTTTTGTAAAAACATAAATGACTTTGAAATAAACTTGTTTGGTATATGAAAACTGTATTTGCAGTCCAATTATAACGGCGCACAAAGGGGTATTGTATGCGCTTTTACGCATTTAATTGAACAAAAATTTTTTTGAAGTACCGTATTTTTTTGATACCGTTTTAAAGATAATTAAATTCTGCGTCACAAACAATGAAAATTGTTGACCTAACATTACTAGTAAAAAAGTTATATGCGGTTGAAGACCAACTTTTTTTGCTTTCGTTCGTGCGCTGTGAAAAATTTGAATTTTTTTGCTTTTTTAAAGTACATTTTTATTACAAAAAAAAGCTTTTGTGGAAAAAGTTTTAATGGAACCTTTAACTTCAGGTAATTGTGGCTCTTACTACATAAAAGTTTTTTTGAGTTAATGTTTAAAAAACTTTGTTTTATATATATTAAATATGTGTTAAAAAAATTAAGATTTTTTATTATTCAAGTGGAGTTAAAGTATTTTAGGTTGTGCAAGGTTTTCATCTTGTTATGATTTTCTTTGACTATAGACTGTCCATAATAAGTGTTAAAAATTTGGTTGTGCCATGTTTTGCTCCTTCGGAATTATTAAACTCTTTGTGAGAGAACTCCAGTCGCTATAATCACAAGAAGCAAGTGCAGCCACCAACAATGCAATGATTTTTTTCCTTTTGTTTTGTTTTTCTTCTTAAATTTTGATGGACCCTATTAGTTCAGGTATTTTTGTAATATAAAAGTGGTTTTTGTTTTGTGAAAAAGTGTTTTGTTATATAGTACAATCATTTGGGAGAATAAAATTATGTTACCTGGAAAGTTTTGCGGGATTTTTGCAAATGTGTTATTTTGTAGATTTCGATGTGCTCTTTCAAAATTTCAACTTTGCTACCTCGAGTCGTGTTCGCTCGCGCCGCGATATTGGAAAAATGGCGTCCAAAATCAGTTTTTTACAAATATCTCTTTAACGGTTACATTTACAGAAAAATATTCTGCGACAATATTGTAGCTTATAAAATTTTCTATAAAAATGTCTCTTTAATGGTGTTCATATGACTTATAACTCAGGAGATATTCTAATTCAAAATTTGAAAAAAATTAGTAAATTGTGCATGACGCTTATGAGTAGGCATAGTGATGTGTTGAGTTTAAAATTACGATAACTTCTGAACGGTGAGTTACAGAGTTAAAGTAAAAACATTTATTAATAGGGAATTACTTCCACTACAAGCTTCATATTATTTCTTATTCACATCACCTATAGTTTATGAGATATTTTTTCAACAAACCTAAAATTTTGAAAAAAACCGTTTTTTCAAAAAATCTCCAAACGCTTCGTTCTAGAAGAAAAATTTTTCTCGCACTTTGCAGAACGTTCAAATCCCTATAAGGGTCTCTTCGAATTGTTTTTTCGTCAGACTTACCGTTCATGAGATATGGCGCCTTGAAAATCAGTCAAAATTGAATATTGTACTATGCTCCCTACTATGTTCAATTTTGAATTATTTTTAAGTCGCGATATCTTATGAAGGGTAAGTCTGACGAAAAAATAGTTCGGAGAGACCCTTATAGAGAATTGAACGTTCTACAAAATGTATGAAAAATTTTTATTCTAAGACTAACCGTTTTGGAGCTATTTTGAAAAAACCGTTTTTTTCTAAATTTTAGGTTTATTGAAAAAATATCTCATTAACTATAGGTGATGTGAAAAAGAAATAATATGTAGCTTGTAGTAAAAGTAATTCCCTATTAATAAATGTTTTTACTTTAACCCTGTGACTCACCGTTCAGGAGTTATCGTAATTTTGAACTCAACACATCACTATGCCTACTCATAAGCGGCATGCACAATTTACTAATTTTTTTCAAATTTTGAATTAGAATATCTTCTGAGTTATAAGTCGTATGAACACCATTAAAAAGTCATTTTTATAGAAAATTTTGTAAGCTACAATATTGTCCCACAATATTTTTCTCTAAATGTAACCGTTAAAGAGATATTTGTAAAAAACTGATTTTGGACGCCATTTTTCCAATATGGCGGCGCGAGCGAACACGACTCGAGGTAGCAAAGTTGAAATTTTGAAAGAGCACATCGAAATCTACAAAATAACTCATTTGCAAAAATCCCGCAAAACTTTCCAGGTAAAACTACCAAATGACTGTACTAATATTTAAATTTTTTTTTTTTTTGTTCGTTAGTTTAAAATTAAGTGCATTTTGGCTATATACATAGACATATAGTCGTTCCAAAAGTGAGCTCAAACAAAAATGTTTTGATTTTAATAAAGAGTAGAAATTGAAGTTACTTTTTATGAAAAAAAGGGTTGCGGGTTTTTACGCGGCTGTGAGAAATTTTAATTTTTTAAGGCAAACTGACATGTCCAATATGTATGAAATTGGAGCAAAAAATAAAGAAAAAGTTAAATACAGACATATAGACAGATAATTACCACCAAAAATCTGCAGAGGGTGTCAATAAAGTACGCTGAATTTTTAAAAATTTTTGAAGGTCATTAAGAGGTCGCTCAGCGCCGTTTTATGCAAAATCTCGGCTTAGTAGTTTTTATTTCATTACGATTTAAGAAACGCACGGGATGAGTCATCCGATATATCAAATTTTTTGTCTTGAGTCAAGGTATATAAAAATATTATATCTCGAATTTCAAATCATTCATATATTGTTGTTTTAGATAAAAAACCGAAAGAAAACTTATTTTCGATATTTCGGCCTGCTGTAAAACTCTTAAACTACATCTTGGAAAAACTGTTTTTCATAAGTTTATCATAAAATCATACAAGAAACAATTTTCTATTGCATCTAAACCCATTATATCCTGTTTTTATGGGTCTTTTTGACCCTTTTTTCCAAAAACTTGATTAAAATGGGTTAAAATGTTCTACAAAAATATTCTCCAAAAAATTTCACTAGGATTCACCAAAGACAGAAATTCTTAAAACTTCAGAATGATGCGTAAAAAATTTGATGACAATTTTCAATTTCCGTTTTTTATTGCCATTAAAAAAAAATTTCACTACATAATGTACAACTGCATAAGTTTTCTACTTTTTTATGCATAATTAACTAAAAAAATAAGTTATTATAACCCTCAATAGTCTGGATGAATTAATAGCGTGTTTTGGTATCTAATACCCAACTGTGCGGCGCACAAAGGGGTATTGTATGCGCTTTTACGCATTTAATTGAAAAAAAAATGTTTGAAGTACCGGCTTTTTTTGATACCGTTTTAAAGATAATTAAATTCTGCGTCACAAACAATAAAAATTGTTGACCTAATATTACTAGTAAAAATGTTCTATGCGGTTGAACATCAACTTTTTTTGCTTTCGTTCGTGCGCTGTGAAAAATTTGAATTTTTTGGCTTTTTTAAAGTACATTTTTATTAAAAAAAAAAAGTTATTTGTGGACAAAGTTTTAATGGAACCTTCAACTTCAGGTAATTGTAGTTCTTACTACATAAAAGTTTTTTTGAGTTAATGTTTAAAAAAATTTTGTTTTATATGTATTAAATATGCGTTAAAAAATTAAGGTTTTTTATTATTCAAGTGGAGTTAAAGTATTTTAGGTTTTTTTAAGGCAAACTGACATGTCCAATATGTATGAAAGTGGAGCAAAAAATAAATAAAAAGTTAAATACAGACATATAGACAGACAATTACCCCCAAAAATCTGCAGAGGATGTCAATAAAGAACGCTGAGTTTTTAAAAATTTTTGAAGGTCATTAAGAGGTCGCTCAGCGCCGTTTTATGCAAAATCTCGGCTTAGTACAGTTTTAATTTTATTACTATTTAAGAATCGCTCGGAATGAGTCATCCGATATATCAAATTTTTTGTCTTGAGTCAAGGTATATAAAAACATTACATCTCGAATTTAAAATCATTCATATATTGTTGTTTTAGATAAAAAACCGAAAGAAATCATATTTTCGATATTTCGGCCTGCTGTATTACTCTTAAACTACATCTTGGAAAAACTGTTTTTCATAAGTTTATCATAAAATCATACAAGAAATAATTTTCCATTGCATCTTAACCCATTATATCCTGTTTTTATGTGTCTTTTTGACCCTTTTTTCCAAAAACTTGGTTAAAATGGGTTAAAATGTTCTACAAAAATATTCTTCAAAAAATTTCACTAGGATTCACCAAAGACAGAAATTCTTAAAACTTCAGAATAATGCGTAAAAAATTTGATGACAATTTTCAATTTCCGTTTTTTATTGCTATTAAAAAAAAAAAAATCACTACATAATGTGCAACTGCATAAGTTTTCTACTTTTTTACGCATAATTAACTAAAAAAATAAGCTATTATAACCCTCAATAGTCTGGATGAATTAATAGCGTGTTTCGGTATCTAATACCCCACTGTGCGGCGTTCAGAAAAAAAAGAAGAACAAAGAAACTGCCACTGTGCATGTCAATTTTTTTGCTAGCGGAACATGCGATCAAAAGAAACGGTAACTGCAAAAAAAAAACAAGAATTTTTCCGCTATCGGGACATGCGGTCGCTCTGCAGCCAGTGAGAAGCGAGTTAGTTTACAGCGTAGCAAGCGGTCCGTCAAAATAAAAAATAAAAAGACACGCGTTTGCAACAACGTTTTTTAATAAGAAAATTTCAATTAGTAAAAAAAAAGAGATAAATCTAAAGTCGCGACCGAGCTAAAATGTAATTAAAATATCGAAAGTCTGATATTCAAATTAATAAACGAATAAAATGGGGGAAAAAAAAATTAAACTCTGCTAATTGCACGAAAACAATCTAGTTTAAATTATAAAAGTGAACAATGAAGTTAATAAAAAAAAAATAAATAAAATATATAAAATAAAATGCTAGTTGCAAATTAATAATAATAATGTTTAAATAAAAACTAATATGTGGCCTTGTTGCATTGCTACATAACAATGTCTAATTCGAAAATGAATGAGGAGCAAAATTATTAAATTATTAACCTATAAGTTATTTATAAATTAGGTATTATTTTAAAAAAATATTATAAGGCTTATATTCTTTTTTCAAAAATGGGTTTCCCTTTTAATTCTTCCATTGTAAAATTTAAAAAAAAAAGTACACTGAGTACATATTATAAGTATAGGCCTATACATAACATAACCTAAGATTTTAAAATTTTGTTATTAAAGTTTAAGTCATGTTAATATCATGAACAATATAAATTGCTAAATCTTCTTAATTAAGGGGGATGCTGGGTGGTCTTAGCAGGATTTCAGATTTCGACAAAAGTAAGTAGTTAGATGAGCATAGTAATAAGGATTTAGTTTTTTTTGTTTTTTGATTAATTCTTTTTTTTATGATTGCGCATGGAAATGCGGGGAAAAGCAAATTGAACCCTAGCCGGGACGTTTGCCGGAACTTGTCCGAATTTTTTTGTTTTAGAAATTTCAAAATCGTGTTACTAGCCCTGCGTAACAATATTGATTATAGATCCATGGTTCCTTGGGCAAAGTTTTTTAGAAGTTTTTGTAGAATTTTTTGGTGCTATACTCTTTGCCTGAAAAATATTTGACCCGGCCTAATAACCACACTTTCCATTCAGTTATAGAAGTAAAGCCAATTGAAGTAATAAATTACTTCTGTCAAAAAAAAAAATTAAATACAATAAAAAGTAAGCTCGAAACAGCTCAAAAAAAATTGTAAAACGTTCCACTACGGATGCCAAGGACCTTAAAGAAGGAGACGTAGTATTTGTTAGAATATAAACTTTATCTTTATGTTAGAAAACCTAAGTAAGTATAAGTATCAATGATGTATTAATAAATATGTAGTAAGTTTAAAATTGTCCAACATAAAATATCATATTTTGTATAAAATTCCCGGAACAATTTTACTTTAGCGACATTTGTTGTTTTTTTTTTTTTTTTTTTTTTTTGCCCAAATAGGGCTCTGGGAATTAATTACAACAACAACAAAAAGTTCTGGTCGAACCTACTTTCGGCGATATAGCCATCGGAAAATCGGGATATATCTTTTATAAAAATAAGTTGGGAACCTTTGATGTCATATGGAAGGTACTTTACCGGGCTATATAATTGCTATACAAAATTTTTCAATTTGAGTGATAGTTTTAGAGATATGACAATCTTTCAAAAATTCCCATTTTTTCCCAAAAAACCGTTATTTTTCCCAAAAAATTTATTATTGTCTGTTTTGGCATTGTTGTTGCTAAAAGTTCCTAATTTCAAGGAAATTGATTTGGTCTATTTTGGTTTTTTTTATAGAAATTTATTAATGATGCAATTTCAGATACATGTTGCATATCAATTCGTCGGGTTAAAACTACAACTGGACATCTACATTTTTTGATATTTTTAGTTAAGTATACAGAAACATGAAGAATTAATGGTTCTACGCCTCAGTATAGTCGGTTTTTTGAAATGTGGTCTCTATCCTGTATTATATAAGAAATAAAAAGCGGAAAACATCAAAATCTCATACATAAATCGAATTTCAAAAAACTTAAAAAGAGTTTTTCTCAAAACAATAAAAATGTAGATGTCTATTTGTAGTTTTAACCCGACGAATTGAAAAAAAAAAATAAATTGGGCTTCTTAATACCTTTCATATGACATCAATAATTTTAAGAGTCTGTCTATTCGGGGGGACAAGAGTACGCGAAAGCTCAAGTAGCGTACGCGAAAGCTGAATTAGCGTTCGCGAAAAAAGCTTTTGGAAAATTTGCGTGCGCGAAATCCAGTGAAGTTTTTTCCCGCGGGGCAGCTTCGTTACTAATGATTAATTTAGCGTGCGCGAATTGTTGCGTACGCTGTAGTGCATATTAGGAAGTGCAGTACAACTACAACAGTAATTTTATATAAAAGAAGGGGTAAGTGGGCGGCCTGCGGCCGCAGCTCAGGATTTAAAACTCCCAAATCAGTCTATAATATATTCAACACAAAGTTTGCTAGCCAAATTGCGCGCAGCGTATGCAACATTTTTTAGCGTGCGCTGCAACACTAAATTAATCATGCGTAATCAAGCTCCCCGGAGGAAAGAACTACACTGGATCCATCCAGGG
This sequence comes from Calliopum simillimum, assembly GCA_951812925.1. NCBI lineage: Eukaryota > Metazoa > Arthropoda > Insecta > Diptera > Lauxaniidae > Calliopum > Calliopum simillimum. Next base: position 67,642,619 of record OX638368.1, read on the forward strand.
GCTTACAACTTACACCGATTTTTATAAAAGATATATCCCGATCTTCCTATGGCTATACCTCCGAAAGTAGATCCGCTCAAACATTTTTGATTACATATTCTTTCTTAGAATTAAAAGCTTAACAAACCAAACTAGGTTTAAAAAAAATATTAACAGTAGCTAATCTAACATTAAGCCCTTTTTGATTATCACCGTTTATCATAGAATTAACAGCTTAACAAAACAAATTAGGTAAAAAAAAAATCTTATATATTTTAATATTAGCATTATTCTAAAATTACCTGCTGAAGACTCCAAATTTGGTGAACAATGAGACACTTGTAGAGAATTCTGTACATTTGGCAGCTTGTGCACTTCAACTCGTAGCTTTTTTAGTTTCGGTAGAAAATGTTTAGATGTAAACGCTTGTGTAGAATTCCTCTCTTTAGATAGTTTGTAACGTTTTAGTTTTACACAACAACGTTTAATCAATTTGTAACGTTTTAACTTTACACAACAACGTTTAATCTTTGGAGTCAAGACATCTTGTCCAACTTTCGTCTGCAAATTTTTAGCGTTTTCACGCCTCAATGGCGTGGTTGAAATATTATTTTTGGCCATTTTTCAGCCTCAATTTAAATAAAGTAAAAATTTTAAAGTTTATGAAGATTTAATTAAGATTAATAAAATACAAAACACCTCACTAAAAAAAAACGTCAGAGAACGCGCTCAAAAAGATTTCGTAAATACGTTTACACGTTCAAAGCGCTTGATAACACAGTCAAAGTCAGAGATGCCAGATGGAAATTGAAGCTTTTCCCCTGACTTTATTTTTCCCCAAAGTCCATCCAAGAATATTTACGGTTCGTAAGGGCTAGTTTACATAGACATTCATAATAAAAATAATAATGAATTTTTTTGCTTCATAACTAACATTATATTTTGTTCACATTCATGTGATTTTAGATTACTAGTACTATTTAACTACTTTTTCAATGCTATGTATTTTAATACTTTTTTTCATGCAACAAATAGTGTCAAATTTGTGAAACATTTTACAACACAACTCCGTTTTTGTGAAATATTTTACAACACAACTCTGTTTGATTTCGCGAAGTGGCATCGTTTGCTCATTTATTTCATGATTAAAATAATCAGCAAATGCAGTGTTGCCAACTTTTAAATTTGAAAACGCACCAAATCCGGCAAAAAAACGCGTTTTTTCCCAAAAACAGCACTAAATTATAATTTGCAAAAAAAATTAAAAAAAATTAAAAAAAAGAAAAAGTTTCGTACGTGTACAGACAAGTTTGGTAATTTTAAATAAAAACATTTTAATTATGAATCAATTCTTTTATAAAAAGACTTTTCAATAAATAATTTTTAGGCTAAGGGATGGAAATATGGACCACCAATCTTTCTTTTTTAAATAAAACTCAAAAAAATAAAACAAAACAATTAAATTTATGTCATTCGTTAAAGGAAACAATTCTCCTTTCTTTTGATTCACTTTTTGATAAATATCTCATCAAGATAAAGAAAAAAGTTAGAAAACTGAAAATATTCAAAACAACGATAAAAAAAAGTGTAATGTTATGTGGACTATATAGTCCATATATGCCCACATGTTTATTTGATACAGAAGTTGCATATAAAAATATCACTTCCATATCCGGCACATTTTTCATGACTCCAAGAACGTCAGATTATACATTCAAACAACCAAAATTCGCCAGAAGATCTTCTGAGTAAAAGGTTTTACATTATATGCATTTTTCATTTGTAGCTCACAAATTACAAATAATGAAAATCAGACTCGTCATGAAAACTGCCACTGGATTCTCCATCTAAAGTAGATGATAAATACATTTGTTTTTTGAGGCTTTTTCTTTGGTGGTCCATATTACCCTCACCACGTGATGGTGAAATAAATGGTGTTTTATCAAAAACTCTTGTGGTCAATGAACATGTTTGTGCTGATAAATTATAAATGGTATTCACTGACTAAAACATTTAAAAACAATTCTATGAAATTTATTCTATTTTGCCTAAAAATCTGAGAGGGACTTAGGCAGTTTTGATATTTAACGACACATATAATAGATATACTTACATAAAATTAAGATCAACATTACTTTGGCTTTAGATAACTCGAACTTGTAACTTATAAGCTTAAAACAAATTTGTTTAATTATTATCTTTTTTTCGGGTTCCTCCTAGCCGAAGGTTTCTATGTAATATTCTGATTTCTAGTATACTTGCAGACTATTTACATTTAAAAGTGTTTCATCTGGTAATTCATAAGTGTCGCAGTAGCAACTATTCCATTTTATTCCATATTTAATATGGAGTAAAGACATTACAGAATTAAATGAAATTTGGTTTCTGATTTTTGATTTAAACGCAGCAATCAAACTAAATACTCTTTCTACTTCAGCATTGGAATATGGCAATGACAACACACGTAGGACTAAATTTGCTAGATCTTCAAAAGGGTTTAGGTCTAAAGAATCTTTGAAACCTTTTTCATTGATCCAAAAGGACGTAGCACTATTTTCTTATTCCAAACTAAAAGCCTGTTCACATCAGCATTTTATGAACTTTTTTCAACGAGCAAAACAAAGTCTTCAAGAAGAAAGAAAAAAGCACTAGAAAAAGCACTGAAAATGAAAAAGCACTAGGCCAAAAATTTTACGGGTAATAATCCCAAAAAAGCACTAGATCTAGTGCGAAAAGCACTAAGTTGGCAACACTGAGCAAATGTTTGATTATTTTGATTATGAATGTGCATACCCAAAGGTCGCACTCACACGGAGGGCAAATGCCCGCAGAGCATATGTGTTGTTTCCCATAGAAAATTAAAAAAAAATTGATTTGAGCGAGAGAGAATGAACTTTTGCATGAAGGGCAGAATAATTCATTTTAGTGAAGTGCGTCACTGTCAGACTTCATTGGGCATAAGTGTTGCGATGGAACAGATAAAAAGCGTATTTACTTTTAGAAGCAAACTTTAGAAGAAAAAAACATTTTTATAAATGGCATGGAAAAAAATAGTGACAATACTTTTTGCAATAATCAATTGTATATATGTAGGTATTCTCCTTTAACTCCTAGGAGGAGCATAGGGCCAATATGAAACATCTCCATTCGTTGCGATGACTTTGATCTCTTTCCACGATTTTCCCGATTCTTGGATTTCCTTTTCCAGCGACCTCTTCCAGTTGGTTTTGGGTCTACCACGTGCTCTACTGCCCTGTGGATTCCACTCAAGAGCCTGGCGACAAACTTCGCTGTGTGGTTTCCGGAGAGTGTGACCAATCCATCCCCATTTGCGCAGCTTGACCTCGTTTGCTATAGCCCTCTGATTGCATTTTTGATGTAGTTCGTCATTTGATATAGTGCGAGGCCACCAAATCTTTAGTATACGCCTTAAGCATTTGTTGACGAATACTTGCAGCTTGTTCGTTAGTTGTTCAGTAACAAGCCACGTTTCGCACCCATATAACAAAACCGATTTCACATTCGAATCAAAAATGCGCACATTCGTTTTGGTAGATATAACGGAAGAAGACCATATTTGTTCAGTTGAGCAAACGCACCTTTTGCTTTTGCTATTCTTGAGTTGATATCCTCTTTTGCTCCACCATCCATGGAGATAATGCTGTGTAAATACGTGAAGCTATCGACGTTTTCGATGTCATCACTGCCAGCTCTAAACGTGATGTCATCCCTGTTTGCGTTTAACTTCATGCTTTTAGTCTTGGATACGTTGATTTTTAGGCCAGCTTTTTGTGATTCCAAGACAAGGTCTTCAATTTTGCTTTGCATATCTGAATGTTTGGACGATAAGAGGCAGATGTCGTCAGCGTATTCGAGATCTTCCAGATGTTCGGTAAAGTTCCATTGGATACCCCTTTTGGCCTTATTAAGAGCTTTATCTAGGATATCATCAAGAACGATAAGAAAGAGTGATGATAGTAGACACCCCTGCCGTACGCCTGAACTAGTGGTGAATGTCGGTGACAACAACCCGTTGTGTAACACACTGCATTTAAAGCCTTTATATTGTGCACGTACTAAATTTATGGCCTTTACGGCAATACCTCTTCGTTGCAGTAAAACCCAGATGTTTTCTCGGGAGACACTGTCGAAGGCAGTGCTATAGTCTGTGAAGACAAGTTGATGTGCAGCACGCCACTCGCATGATTGTTCGACAATTATTCTGAGGGTGTTAATTTGATCCACGCATGATCGGTTTCGCCCGAATCCTGCTTGCTGCTTTCGATTGGCTGAATCAAGTCTATCGTTTACCCTGTTCAGAAGCACTTTCGTCAATACTTTTGATGGTACTGAGAGCAAGGTAATGCCTCTATAGTTTCGGCACTCGCTTAGGTCACCTTTTTTTGGTAGTTTGACTAACATGCCATGTAGCTAATCTTCTGGCAAAAGCTCTTCGCTCCAGATTTTGGTGAGCAGAGGATGGAGAATTTTAGCTGATGTTATGGAGCATGCTTTTAGCAGTTCAGCTGCTATTTGATCTATACCGGCGGCCTTGTTGTTTTTCATGCTTTGGATAGCTTTCACTATTTCATCGATTGTAGGCGGTGGTGTTTGTATTCGACTACTACTGTGAGTCACTGCGGCTGTTGTAGTTGGTGATTCTGGTTGTGGGAATGTGGTAGAGGGATTTAGTATATCACAAAAATACTATTTCCATCTCTTTAGTTATTCGTTCGCGTTTGTCTTTGATAGGGCGGCTCTGTTGGAGTTTTCTGCCAGATAATCTGCGGGTGGCAATAATTAATTGCTTTAAGTGCAATATTACGCACAAACCAAATTAAAATGAACCATTTGCATGTTTTTTTTTCTAAGTGGTAGGCAAGATTGAATTTGTATTGGAACTCAAATTTCAATTTGCTCATGCATCTTTTGCTTTAATGATATTAGTTTGGAAAATTGTTCTTGGATCTTTCCACCAACAAATTTTTACCTACACTTTTTCATTAGAAAAAAGCACTAAAAAGTGAGCGATAGGGTTATTTTCAGTTGGTACTGAGCGAATTTTCTAACATTTTCCAATTGTATACCTACTTACTACTTCTTAAGTGACAGTTTACATTAAGAAATTTTTTGAACAAATTATTTGTGTTTGAAGTTTTTCAGGCTATAGCCATCGAAAGGTCGGGATATAGCTTTTATGAAAACCAGTATAAGTTCTGAAAACCAAAATGGATTTTAATAATATTGATGTCGTATGAAAGGTATTTTCACTTGCTAAAAAAACAATGTACAAAAGTCTTAAATCTGACTGATGATCGTAGAGATATGGCGAATTTCGAAAAATTATGAACATTTTTTTTTAAAGCAAAATATTTTCCAAAAAAGTTTTATAAACCCAGTTTTAGTAACAAATTATAGAATCCTAATCTATTTCCTTTCATTTGATATGCACCTGATTTTCTTCATTGGTACATTTTTTATGGGAAAGTAAAAAAAAATTAACCAAAGAAATTTTAAGAATTTTTAAGTGTGCTACTTAATGACATTTATATATTGAAAATTAATTTTTAATTGAACTTTTAGTCATTGCAACAATCGATTTACATATAAATCTACCAATGCATTTTCTAACACATAATTATGACAAATTAAGGAACGGATTAAAAACACGGCTATAGTGACATATGTTTCGTCTTTCGCCACAAAGACTCATCACACTATTTTTGTTGTAATCAAATTTATATTTTTTTTACTAAATTAATTATAACTGAAAAATTGCAAGTTGAAAAATTTTTTGTTTTTGGCCTGGGCCAAACAATTATGACACCACAAAGCTCACGAATTAACACACAAACAATTAAAAATTAAATGGATGTATTGATTTTTTAGGGGAAAAAAGAATATTTTAAAAGTAATTTGAGGTAAATGTTTTCTTACAAGTATATGGTGATAAAGAGATAAAGATAAAGATTTTCTTAAAAATATATGTATAAGAACACGTGTTGAATTCACGATTTTCAAAAAGTATATAACAGTTGTAAGTTGTATTTTATAACTTTGTATTATATAACTCTTTATTGTACATATAACATATTTATTTTATAATACTGTTGTACTATATTTTCATTTACTGTTTTAAACAATTGCAATGTAGTTATGACCTAATGTTATGTTTAGCGCCACCTATATTTCAGTTAAGTACTATTGATATTTAAGTATTAAAATATTGATGAGGCAACGCTGGTTTTAAAATAGCGTCACTTTTAGATTATTCTAGAACTGTGAAGCACGCCAACTTGTTTTATAAAATCGAAATAAAGTTTAATTTAATTTAAAGTACTAAGAACATTACAAATTCAGGTGTGGGGTAATCTACAATAATGGCAGATGAAAACCATTTATCGATGTGCGAATTAAAAGCCATTATGGCTCTTGCAAATATTGATTTTCCGGTAACAGCCACATATTCGCAACTGAAGGCGCTCTACAATGCGTTGCTAGCGGAGGGCAAAGTCCCGGAAAAAGATTTTCTTCCCACTGGTGATACTGCTGCTGCCGATAATTCCATTGACGCTGAGGTCACCTTTGCTGATGCTTCCAAATGTGATGCCGTCAATGCTGAGGCCACTGCTGCTGCTACAACCTCTGTCGCTGCTGCTACAACCTCTGCCGCTGCTGCAACCAAAACTGCTGTCGTTAGCACCGAGGTCATTACTGCTGCTGTAAAAGTTACTGACGTTCCTGTTGGAATCATAGCTAATACCGATGTCACTGATCCTGAAGACGGTAAGAAACCATACAATTTTAGCAAAGAAGCAGCAATACTGGAAGAAGAGATGAGATTGTTAAAAATGCGCCGTGACATGCTAGATTTACGACACCAACTACAAGCCATGGATACAAAGATTCCTGGTGGTGCTGGATTTAAGTTTGAGGAACTCGAGGCCGTTATACCTAAGTTTACTGGAGATGGCACTATTGACGTTACCAAATGGTTCACCCAGTTTGAAGAATACATTAATGAATTTGGGTGCAGCAATCGGGAGCTATGCTTGGCATTAAGGCGGTGTCTGGAAGGAACAGCTAAAAACTATGTCTCAATATGCGGGCCTGTAGGCTATGATGTCTTGAAGGAAAAAATTATAGCTACTTTCAAAAGAACCACATCGCGACAAGAGGTATACCGCCAGCTCAGGGCAAGAGTGCTGAAATCAGATGAGTCATTTTTAAACTACATAATTGCAATGCAATCGATTGCAACACGTGCAACTATTGATGAGCAGGAGTTAGTGGATATCATTATTGATGGCATTCCTGGTAAAGGGAACAGCATTACTCTTTTGTATGGTGCTCAGTCCCTAGATGATTTGATCCAGCGTGGTGACCGCTTTGAACACTATCGTTCAAAGGAAAAAGGAGCTAATATTAGAGATGTTCAGAAGGAAATTAGATGCTTCAATTGTTCGCGATTCGGACACTTCCAAAGTGCTTGTCAAAAACCAAAGCGCCCACCTGGTTCCTGCTTTACTTGTCATCAGATGGGGCATTTCCATAAGGATTGCCCAAAAACTAAGCGAGATTCCAGAGATGTCCAAGTGGCTAGTTTAGAAGATGAACAGCGAGAAGATGTATTTTATAGACAAGCGGTAAGTGTGGCTTTTTATTCTTTTGGTGGAAACAGGTGCACTAATTTTGTAAATTTTTTTTCCCTTATTGATACCGGTAGCGCGATTAGCCTTATTCAGAAATCACAAGTTCCTAGTACTGTCAAGGTATCAACAAAAAAACTACCTACTAAATTTCTTGGACTTGGAAAACAAAGAATTTTTAAATACGGTTATATAAAATGTAATATTAAATTCAGAAATGAAATTAAATCTATTTATGTTATGGTTACTACAGACGACACAATGAATGTGCCTTTAATTTTAGGTCGTGATTTTATGAATATATTTAACATTACTTTAGTTCAAAAAATAAAATGTAATGATACAAATTTGATATCGAATAAAACTTTTGGTTCTTATAAACATAATGTTAGTGCATTTGATTCCATGAATATAAATCAAGACTTTTCGGGGCATAATATTTTGACGGAAAAAAGCACGTTAGTAACTTCACGAAATGATGACTTAGTAGAAGAACAGTCTTTTGATGCAGCAATTTTAGAAATAAATGCCATTGATACTAATGAAACTCTTGAAGAGATAGATATTGATATTTTGTTAAAAAAAGAGCAAAACAGTCAATTGAGATCGATTATTGATATTTGTTATTTGAAGCAGCAAAATAAACCAAGATCTTTTTATGACTACAAAATGAAAATTAGGTTATCGGAGGATACACCGTTCCACTGCCAACCACGTAGGTTGTCTTTTAATGATAAAGAAGAAGTAAGAAAAATTATTGATGACTTATTAGCTAGAAATATTATTCGTCCAAGCCAATCGCCTTATGCATCACCTATAGTTTTGGTGAAAAAAAAGAGCGGACAGATTCGTATGTGCATTGACTACAGAGCACTGAATAAAAAGACTATTCGTGACAATTTTCCCTTACCGTTGATTGAAGATTGTATTGAATATATGTCAGGAAAGCGTTGGTTCACCTTATTAGATTTAAAAGATGGTTTTAATCAATGTAAGATTGATGAAGATTCTATTCCATTTACATCGTTTGTGACCCCTCATGGACAATATGAATATTTACGTATGCCTTTTGGGTTAAAAAATGCCCCAGCAAATTTTCAAAGATATGTTTACAATATTTTCCGAGATCTGATAGACGAACATAAAATAATAGTATACATTGATGATATTCTGATAGCTACCGATACTTTTGAAAATCATTTGAAAATAGTTAAAGAGGTATTAAATAGAGTGTATGAAAAAGGTCTTGAGTTGAAATTAGCAAAATGCAAATTTGGGTATAATGAAATAGAATATTTGGGCTATAATGTGAATCAAAGTGGTATTAAACCGAGTGACACTCATATTAAAGCAATTAAAAACTACCCTGTGCCCAACTCTTATAAAGAATTACATTCATGTATAGGATTATTTTCTTACTTCCGAAAATTTGTCCCCTCATTTTCGAAAATTGCTAGACCACTATTAAACCTTTTAAAAAAAGATACTAAGTTTTTCTTAACAGAGGATTGTTTAAAGTCATTTTACGAGTTACGAGATAAGTTAGTGAAATCTCCAGTTTTAGCGATTTATAATCCGAAACGTGAAACCGAACTACATTGTGATGCAAGTAGCCATGGATTCGGGTCAGCACTTTTGCAACGTCAAGAAGATGGAAAATTCCACCCAATTGCATTTTTTTCTAAATCAACCTCTTCAGCAGAATCAAAATATCATAGTTTCGAATTGGAAACATTGTCAGTAATATATGCGTTAAGAAAATTTCGAGTATATTTAGAAGGGATTCCGTTCAAAATTGTTACGGATTGTAATTCGCTTGCATGTACTTTGAGTAAAAAGCAGGTAAATCCACGGGTAGCAAGATGGGCGTTAGAACTAGAAAATTACAATTATACTATTCAACATAGGAATGGAAACTTGATGAGTCATGTTGATGCACTTAGTCGCGTTTTTCCAATTGATAGTAAAAATATCAAATCTTCTGGAAGGGATGATCAATTGCATGAATACATCGCTGTTCTTGATAGCTGCGACATTGAATTGCAAGTGCAGGCTACGCAAGGTAGAGACAAAAATATTCAAAATTTGCTAGAAAAACTCGAAAAAGGCAAAGTCGATGGCTATGAATTGGAAGATGGTATAGTGTTTCGCAATTATGAAAATAAAAGGTTGCTTTTGTGTATTCCAAAAGAAATGGAAGATAATGTTATTAGATTGGTTCATGAAAAATTTGGTCATTTAGGCGTTGATAAGTGTTATAATGAGATAATCAAACATTACTGGTTTGAAAATATGAGAAATAAAATAACAGATTTTATTCGAAATTGCATTAAATGTATTGTTTATTCACCACCAACTCGTAGTAATGAAAGAAATCTGCATAATATTCCAAAAAAGCCTGTACCCTTTGATACTATCCATATAGATCACTTCGGCCCTTTGCCGTCTATAATATCTTAACGTAAACACATCCTGGTAGTCATAGATGCATTTACAAAATTTGTCCGCTTATATCCAGTAAATTCCACTAGTACAAAAGAAGTGCGTTGCTGTTTAGAAAAATATTTTAGCTATTATAGCAGGCCAAGACGAATAGTGTCAGATAGGGGCACTTGTTTTACATCAACCGAATTTTCTATTTTCTTGAAGGAAAATAACATTGAACATGTTAAAAATGCTGTAGCTTCCCCTCAAGCAAATGGCCAGGTAGAGCGGGTAAATAGAATAATAAAAACCATGTTGGGTAAACTTAGTGAACCGATTAAACATGCTAATTGGGCTTTGAAAATATCACAGGTAGAATATGCAATTAACAATACAGTTCATAGTACAACAAAACAAACTCCTAGTGTACTTTTGTTTGGCGTTGAACAGAGGGGAGTAGTGATAGATGAATTTACTGAATATTTGACAGAAAAATATGATAAAAATATAGACCGCGATTTGGTGAAATTAAGAGACGATGCATCAAAAGCAATTTCGAAGTCTCAAGAATACAATTTGGAGTACTTTTTGCGACATAGTGTTCCGGCAAAGTCCTATTCTGTTGGAGACTATGTAGTAATAAGGCATGTAGATTGTACTGTTGGTAAAAATAAGAAATTTGTAGAAAAATACCGTGGCCCATATATTATAGATAAAGTTTTAGCAAACGATCGATATGTTGTTAAAGACATCGAAAACTGTCAAATAACCCAAATACCTTATGAAGGTATAATAGAAGCGTCAAAAATACGTAAATGGATTGCTCCTAAAAGTTTTGATTAAATTTAAGCCACACTTCTTAATTAAAATTATTTTAAATGTCATTGATTGGGTCAATCAATAGTGTCAGATTGGCCGAGTTGTAAGTTGTATTTTATAACTTTGTATTATATAACTCTTTATTGTACATATAACATATTTATTTTATAATACTGTTGTACTATATTTTCATTTACTGTTTTAAACAATTGCAATGTAGTTATGACCTAATGTTATGTTTAGCGCCACCTATATTTCAGTTAAGTACTATTGATATTTAAGTATTAAAATATTGATGAGGCAACGCTGGTTTTAAAATAGCGTCACTTTTAGATTATTCTAGAACTGTGAAGCACGCCAACTTGTTTTATAAAATCGAAATAAAGTTTAATTTAATTTAAAGTACTAAGAACATTACACAGTGGAATTGAGTTAATTTTTTTTTTTTTAGAAAATATATAACAATGAAATTAAGACAATGCTTCTCTAGGAAATATATAACAACGAATTTGAGTTAGTGATTTTCAAAAGGCAAAAAAAAAAAAAGATTCAATTCTGTTGATTACATAAGTCTCAGTGGATCAACTTTGTTAATCTGCTCGCGGGCAGGTTCCGTGAAATACCCAGCCAAAGATGGTTGACTGCGCATCGGGAGCTCCACGTACGGGTGACGTCTTCTTTTATTTTTGAGTAGTAGTCAGCTCTGATGACAATGTCCACCCTCAGCGGCAAACAAAAATGAGGATCGGCCAGCTTGAGGTCTGGGTAGAAAATGGCGACCGGAGTTGAGTCTGCTTTGCGACTTGGATATCGGTCAAATTCACCCTTGATGATTCTCAGGCAGCACATAATTCCTAGTGGTGAAGTGCGTGACTGAAGCTGAACGTGACAATTTGGCAATGTCTTCGAGGATTGATGGAAAAAGGTGGTTTTTATCTCCTTTGCCGCATCGTGGATGATGAACGAGCGGTGCTGCCTCGGATTGAGCAACTCTCGAAGCGTGACGTATTCATCGCCCACACGTACCCTGACTCCGTCATTGAGAGTTTCACGCTGTCTGCTCCTACTTTATCCTTGATGGACAACAGACTCAACGACTGATGAAGTAGAGTGTGATGTCTACAACGGCAGCGATGGCAGGTGTCGGCAGTGGTGCATCGTTCGGTGCTGTGGGAGTGCGCCAAGTAATTTCGGCATAGATGTTGCCGTTTAACGAGGTCAATCCTCCGTTCTACGTCCATCGTCAAAAATTTCGGACAGTGCCTTAAGCCGTGGCTGCCTTTGCAATGGGCACATTTAAACTTTAAGCGGCCATCGAAACGTGACGTCATCCTGATGAAAGAAAATGTGAGGTAATATTGCCCGAATGAGAAGAAAACATTATTTTGCAACCAATGAGAAATATATGGAGGTCAGATAAAAGTATTGAGAAAATTATTTAAAAATAGTAAATTTTATTGAGGCAAGAATGGAAGTGAGACGAAGTACATAAAGCAGGAGAATCAAAACTTATTGGGGAATCGCTACAAGTTTGTGTATTGGCCGCGTGATTTCTCCTAACTCGGTTTTGAGGTCAGCTACACGAACTCGTCCGTCGCGACCATAATACGTTTTAAGGATACGGCCAAGTCTCCATTCAGTGGGGTATAGCTGCTCCTGTCGAACGACAACAAGGTCACCAATTTTTACGTCACCAGATGAGACTTGCCATTTGTTGCGCTTATGCAGCTCCTTCAAATATTCCTCCTTCCACCTGCGACAGGTTTCGTGAGCCATGGCTTGGACTTTTTTCCAACGATTCGAAATGCTAATTGAGTGATTGAGATTTTCCGGTTCTGCGGGAGATAATAAAGGTGCACCTATCAGAAAATTGCCTGGCGTGAGAACAGCGAGATCAGCTACATTTTCAGATACTGGATTGAGAGGTCTGGAGTTTAGATATGCCTCTATTCGAGCAAGCAGCGTAGCGAACTCCTCAAATGTGTATTTCATTTGACCTGCTACTTTTCGAAAGTGTTGCTTAAAAGATTTTACGCCCGCTTCCCACAAACCCCCCATATGAGGGGCGGCCGCCGGAATAAAATGCCAAGAGCGATTGTGTAGTCCATACTTGGCAACTGAGTCATCACGCACTGTTTGAATGAATTGTTTCAAGTCTTTTTTGAGTACTTCTGCTGCGCCAACGAAGTTCGTACCATTGTCAGGGAAAATCTTATCTGGACACCCTCTTCGAGCAACGAATCTAGCCAAAGCTGCTAAAAACGCCAACGATGATAACTCACTAACAGCCTCGAGATGGATCGCCTTCGTCGAGAAGCACACAAAAAGACATACGTAGCCTTTTGTAATTTTGCAATATCTTCCAGTGAAGCTTTTTATTTCGAAGGGCCCTGCAATGTCGACGCCAGTATTCGTGAAAGGGCGCGACACAGTGACACGTTCTGGAGGTAAGGATGCCATCAGTTGCCCGAGGTATCGTTTTTTAGCGATGACACAGACTTTGCAATTATTGATTGTTGTTTTAATGAGGTTTTTTAATTTGAGAACCCAAAATTCACAACGGACTAATCTGAGAATTAATTGATTTTCGTGCTGGTGAAGATATTCGACTAACAGACGAGCGAAACGGCTATGGTAAGCGAGAATGATAGGATGTTGTTCGTTGTAATGTAGAGCTGGAGACGGTGATAAGCGCCCATTTGCTCGCAGAACATTGTCCTTATCCAAAAAAGGTGTTCGTGTCAACAGCTGACTTTTGGAACCGATTGGCTCTATTTTAAGGAGACTTCGGTTTTCTTTTGGGAAGTGCGCTCGTTGAGAAATTTTAATGAGTCGCATCTTGACAAATTTGATTTCTCCTGAGGAAATCTTCTCGGAATGGCAAACATAATTGGGGTTAGAAAGTTTCTTAGAGTAATAAAAAAATCGAAAGATATATGCGATTACACGCAAAGCTTTTGGAAGTGACGAAAATCGTTCGAGTACTTCTTCGCTCAACGCCGAGCTCGTAAAAAAGGTTTTGATTGGTTTTATTTCCAGCGTAGTGTCAGGCTGGACTGAGGATGCGCTTTGTGGCCATTGCGACTTTGAAAGTTTGAGCCATGAAGGCCCTTTCCACCATAATTTATTTTCCTTAAGGTCCGCAGGGGGGTACCCCGTGTTGCGAAATCGGCAGAGTTTTCTCGGGAAACTACATGGGACCAATTATTGAGGCCGATTTTATCGATAATAGTAGAGACCCTGTTGGCAACAAAAGTCTTCCAAGTGCACGGTGGTTTTTGCAGCCACGCAAGCACGATTGTGGAGTCTGTCCACTTATATATAGAGAAGTTATTAAAATTTAGTTTTGGAACCACAGCATTGAGTAGTTAAGCCAACAGAACTGCTCCGCAAAGTTCCAGCCTGGGCAATGAAACGGTCTTAACTGGAGCGACTTTTGTTTTTGAGATAAGCAAATGTGTAAAAATCTGATCCTGAGAATTTACGCGTACATAAATTGCCGCTGCATATGCCTTCTCAGAAGCATCTGAGAAAGCGTGAAACTCTATTTTGCTCATGGGGAAAAAGTTTACCCATCGAGGCAATGTTATGTCATTTACTTTATCATAGTTTTCAACAAATATACGCCATTTTGGAGAGATTGAACTTTAATGCTGTCATCCCAATCCGTTTTTTCCAGCCAGAGCTGTTGCATTATGATTTTTGCTTTGACTATAATTGGGGAAAGCCAACCTGCGGGATCGAACAACTTCGCAATTGTCGACAAAACTTCTCTCTTGGTGTAATTTAATTTTAATTCGAGTGGCTGAACAATAAAATAAAAATAATCATATTTTGCGTTCCAGCGTACCCCAAGAGTTTTAGCTAGGCTTTTATCCTCTAAAAGGAGAAATTCTGCGTTAAGCAAATAATTTTGAGGAAGGTGAGCGAGTAATTCTTGTGAGTTCGAAGTCCATTTTCGTAACTCAAAGCCCGCACTGAGCAAAATGTCATTTAGTTGAACACGGTGTTCTTTAGCTGAAGCAATATCGTGAGCACCTGCCAAGACATCGTCTACGTACATGAACTCACGCAAAATTTTTGAACCTATTTTGAAATTGTGTTCCTCATCGTCGGCAAGCTTCAAAAGAGTTCGAATTGCGAGATATGGCGCGCAATTCACCCCGAACGTCACTGTTTTCATTTCGAATTCACTTAGTTCATCTTCTGGAGATGATCGAAAAATAATCCTCTGAAAGGATGTGTGGTTTGAATTCACCAGAATCTGCCTATACATCTTCTGGATGTCTGCGTTGAAGACAATGTTAAAAAATCTCCATTTGAGTATAAGTGTGACCAGGTCACTTTGGAGCACTGGTCCAGTATATAAAATATCGTTCAAACTTTTTGAGTTCGAAGAAGGGCAAGAAGCATTGAATACAATTCTCATTATAGTGCTTGCACTCTCTGGCTTGAGTACAGTATGGTGAGGGAGATAATACGAAGAGGAAAGTTGAAAATTTTGAGGTTTTACAATATTTTCACCATATGGTCAAGTTCCAAATATTCTAGTATGGCGTCATCATACTGAATTTTTAGCTCAGGCTTTTTGAGAAGACTTTTTTCATTACGGTGGAACTGGCTTCGAGCTATTAATTTTGATTGTCCAAGACATTGTGAGCTTGGAAACCCTAATGTAAAGGGTAAGTCGACAATATATCGCCCATCATAATTTCTCTTAGTGGTTTTATTATAAATTTCTTCGCATATTTCATCTGCCTGGCAACTGGTTTCTGAGGAACCTCCTCAATTTCCCAAAATTTTTTGAGTTGTTCATTTAAAGAAATTTCAGTGAAATGAGAAACGACTTTTGCCTGGATATTTGTGTCTTGCTGGATAGGTAATGGTTCTGTGAGGATTCAGCCAAAAATTGTCTCTTGTGCAACTAAAGTGCCAAAAATATTTTTTTGAACTCCTCCAAGGAGTATTAAGGGGTATATATCACCACCAATGAGAACATCAATCGTTGAATTTCTATTGAAATTTGGATCAGCAAACGTAAATGTTGGCATTTCAGAAAATTGTGAAATGTCAAAAGTAACTGAAGGTAAATTTTCTGTCACTTTCGGCACCACAAGTGCCATCACCTCGACTGGAATTTCTCTGAACTGAGGGGAGCCAATGAAAAATGAAGACATCGTAGTAGGATTTGAACTTATAGCTCCATTGAGCCCGGATACTTGAGCTGAAATTGATTTTGTAGGCAGTTTCAAAGTGCGTTGTATGCGTTCCGATATGAACGAGCATTCAGACGCTGGATTAATCAAAGCGCGCGCTTTGAATGTTGATCCTGAGTGGTAAATGTCAACTAAGGCTGTGCCGAGTAGCACTTTTTTTGTGGCTGTGGTAAAACACGTGTTAATTCTGCCTTGTGGGCTCGAAACTGAAGAATTGTCATTGTTATCCGATGTAGTCGGATCCTGCGATGTGGACTTTATGGTTGAAGCATATGTTAAGGAAGACCGATTTTGGCTATCACTTTTTCTGATATTGAGGTTTTGCTTGAATATTTTGATTTTTGAAGTGTGGATTTGCTTGAGTAATTTCTCTGTGCAAAAGCGTATTGTGCTCCTTTTGCACTTCGAACAAGTATATGAGCTTTTGCAGTCTTTTAATTCGTGTGTATACGCTAAGCAGTTGATACAGCAGCTGAATTTTTTAACTAGATTAAATCGATCAGGAATACTGAGTTTTAAAAATTGGCTACATAAGCGAAGTGGATGGGATTCCCTACAAAGCTTGCATTGAAATCTTTCAATATTATTGTGAAAATAACGGATTGCCTTTTGTTGTTTTTGCGTAATTGGTTGCGATTTGTTGGACTGATGTAAAACGGGTGTTTTAATATCAGAGACAGTTTCTAGAGTTCGAAATCTATCTGTCAAGAAGGTATCAAAATCTTGCCATTTTGGCATTTCTGTTGACTGGGATATCGATTGTTCCCATAAGGAGAGAGTATGCTCAGGCAGACGCACTGAGCATTGGTATACGAAAATCGCATCCCAATTAGCAATGTCTATTTTGTATAATTGCAGTGCTGAAATGCAATTATTTATTTCGCGTTGTAGGTTTTTAATCTCAGATCCCGTTTCCCAAGCACAGTTAGGGAGATTGAAAAGTATTCTTAATTGCTGGTTAATGAGGATTCGTTTATTCTCATACTGAGACTTTAAATTTTCCCACGGTATGTCGGAACCCTCGTTTGTCAGAGGCACCTTTTTCACAATTTCATGAGCTTCGCCTGTCGTTTTTTTCAGAAGGTGATACAATTTCTCGACTTGAGATAAACGAGAATTTTTCACATAAATTGCCGTGTACATATCACGAAAGGTCGGCCACGAAACGTAATCCCCGGTAAAAACTTGGGTATCGCATGGAGGAACATGAATTGAGGAATTTTGCTCATCTGACTCAACTTGGTGTAAGTTTGGCCTTGTTGTCCGACTATTTGAGCCTACTAGACTTTCAATCCAATCAGAAAGCTCACCCATAGCTTCTGAGTATGACCCTTCGATTTCATCATAAGTGTCCTTTTCTAAAAAGTTTTTAATCGCTGGCTCAGTGAGTTCTGAGTTTATTATTTCATTATGTTGTACATGGAGCCATAATTTTGCCAATATTGCTCAAGTAAAGCTTTTCGTGATGTAAAATAACCAAGTGTTTGTTTGGTTTTTGCAACTTACGCGTATTAACTGAGAAATTTGTGATGGCTACTCTATAGCGATTGATCGTTATTACTTTTTGTTCCATTTTTGTTAATAGGGTTTGTGTATTTGTAACAAAACCAAAAAAAAAAAAAAAAAACTGCGAAAAATCACGATGTAGTTGCAAAAAAATCAAAAAAAATCACGAAAGCCACTTGAGGACAAAACGTTATTTCCATTAAAAAAACTTCTTAGCAAACAACGGAATTGAGAAACAGGTAAAAAGCGAACTTCCAAAACTTCGTGTTACTGAGCAAAAAAAAAGGGAGGTTTGAGAAATCACGCGGTTGTAACTTTGACTTGAGGTTAAAAATTACATGCGAATGAGCGAGACAAAAAAAAAAGTGGATTGAGAAATCACGCGGTTACAAACTTGAATTGAGGTTAAAAAATGGCGGCTTTCTTTTTTGAGAAAAATTTTAAGCAATTATGAGATTTTTTAAAGAAATAAGTAGGTGCTGAGTTTCAAAAGAGGTTTGAAGGACCAAATGTTCTGGTCGTTGTCCTGCACCCACGTGAGGTTTAAACAATTTACTGAGTATTAAGAATATATATTTCACAATTTGTACTTATTTAAATTTATAGATATATATAATACTACAGCTGCAGCTGCTCGACTTGTTCTTATGTTAATTTATAAAACCGAATGGAAGAAGAAAGCAAAATAGGAACAGAAATTTGACAGCTAAAGCAGTGGGGCATTGTTTAATTTAGCAATAAAGTTGCGTTGCCAACTACGGGAAATTTATCCCTACTTTTGGGGATTATGCGTTTTCGCATAAACAGGTGTGTTGAGACAAGCAATGAACACCCTGTCATCGCACAGCTGTGTTCATTCTAGTTAGTAAGGTTTTTCTATGTTTTTTTTCCCTTTCTCCTTTCTACGTCTTTTCTTGTGAGGGCAGCGCTTCTCGCTCCTTTTTCTATCTCGACATTGTTCTCATGTCGATGAAGCAATAAAGTAATTCTTTAAAATCGAACTCCGCGACTTTTTATTTTCCCCGCAAAATTTCCCAAGTTTTTTTAAGTTTTAAATTTTAAATTTCCCCTCGCATTTTCCCGCCGGAAAAATCATTGGTCCTTACGATCCGTTTGGTGTATCGCGCAATTGAAAAAAAGCAAAGCTTTTATTAAAAGTGAAAAAAATATATATATAATTCATATATGGGCAAATCCGAAAATAATCTCCTCTTATATGACCCAGTTTTTAAAAAAAAAATTTTTTCATGTACAATAACCAAATGTGGTGGAATTTATTCGTAGACCTGAGGGGGTGTCAGGAGGTCTTTTATCTGAAAATTTTGGGAAAATCGAGATTTTCGATACTATACGGGAGAGCACATACTTCAGAAGTAGTAGATATGTTACGGGGCACTTTTTCAAATATTCTGAAGTAAAATTCAAAAACATCGTATGTGGGTCGTGGCGACAAAATGGGTTAAAAAGTCTAAATCACTCATTACGGCCACATAACAGGTCCTAAAATTCTGAAAAAAATCAAGCAAGTTCCTTGATAAAAAACAAATCGACTTTGCTTATGATATTTTTTAATCTAAGCGCCCCCTGCCGAGTAAAAAATTAAAAACGCTAAATTTTGGGTAAAAAATGCGATTATTGGCGATATGCGATCGAGCACACCATAGCGACACATAAGGCAAGATAGCGGGATATCTAACAAACATTTTGGAGTAAAATTCAAAAAAATCCTATGTGGGTTGTGGCGCCAGAATGGGTTAAAAAGTTTAAATCGCTCATTACGGCCACGTAACAGGTCCTAAAATTCTGAAAAAAATCAAGCAAATTCCTTGAGAAAAAATAAATCGACTTTTTTTATGATGTTTCTTTAATTTGAGCCCCTCATTTGGAGCAAAAAATTAAAAAACTCAAAATTTCGCTTTTCGCCAAAAATCACGTTTTTTACCCAAAAATTAGCGTTTTTAATTTTTTACTCGGCAGGGGGCGCTTAAATTAAAAAAACATCATAAGCAAATTCGCTTTATTTTATATCAAGGAATTTGCAGAATTTTAGGACCTGTTTCGTGGCCGTAATGAGCGATTTAAACTTTTCAACCCATTCTGACGCCACGACCCACATACGATTTTTCTGAATTTTACTCCAGAATATTTGTTAGATATCTCGCTATCTTACCCTATGTGTCGCTATGGTGTGCTCGATCGCATATCGCCAATAATCGCATTTTTTACCCAAAATTTAGCGTTTTTAATTTTTTACTCGGCAGGTGGCGCTTAGATTAAAAAATATCATAAGCAAAGTCGATTTATTTTTTATCAAGGAACTTGCTTGATTTTTTTCAGAATTTTAGGACCTGTTATGTGGCCGTAATGAGTGATTTAGACTTTTTAACCCATTTTGTCGCCACGACCCACATACGATGTTTTTGAATTTTACTTCAGAATATTTGGAAAGGTGTCCCGTAACATATCTACTACTTCTGAAGTATGTGCTCTCTCGTATAGTATCGAAAATCTCGATTTTCCCAATATTTTCAGATAAAACGACCTCCTGACACCCCCTCAGGTCGAAAATTTTCTGTTCGCCTATTGGAAATTGCAGCTCATACGTTTACGAATAAATTCCACCACATTTGGTTATTGTACATGAAAATTTTTTTTTTTTAAAAACTGGGTCATATAAGAGGAGATTATTTTCGGATTTGCCCATTTATATATATATTAAAAATATTTAAAAGTGTTTAAAGTGCAACAAGTGCATTTAGTCAGCACTATTTTTAATAGTTTCACCACCAAAAGTAGCCGCTTTATCAGCATCAACAGCAGCAGCCTAACAAGAACAACAACAACAACAAGAAGATTATCTGTTTGCCGTCGGCAAACTGCAGTTTTATATTGAGTTATATTTTTCTTAAAAAACAAAGAAAATAAAGGTACGAGGTGTTTTTGTTATTTTAAAGCGCGAAAAATTTGTGATTTGTGGTTTATATACGTTTTATATAAAACCATTTTTTTCCAAAGTCTCGGTTCGGTTTCCGTAAATTTTTAATTTTCTCGTTTTGCAAAGTGAGTTTTCTTGTTGTAAAAAAGTGCATTTATTGGAAAAGCCAATTTAAATAAACATATACATACATGCGTTTTTCGTTTAGTTTATATGTACATACATACATATATATTTAGCGATTTATTTTTGAGCGCCAATATTTGCATCTTATATACCATAACGTTTATGACATTTTTTTGCAAAAATCTGTGTACGGTTTTTTTTGTTAGTGCATTTCGTGAAAAAAAAAAAAAAAAAATCGTTTTCAGTTTCTCTTGCCTTTTTTTGCAAGACGAAAAATTGCGGGATCGCAAGAAGAAAAAAATTACAAAAAATTGTTTCAATTTTCATTGTGTTCCCCTTGACAGCAACTTGTGCTGGTCAGTTCGTTGACCTGTACATTGTTGTTCCTGTGGTAAACTACTTGCACAGTGGGACTATGGTAGTAAAATTTAGGGCAAAAATTTTCGATTGCGTTTTTGTTAGAAATTTGCACAGTGGAGTGAAAATATTTTTTGACTGGTAAAAAATATTTTGTATATTGAATTTTTTTTCTTTCACGATTCACATACATATTGTGAGCAAAGGTCACAGTGAGTCAAAAAATATTTTTTTAACTGGTCAAAGGATATTTTTTAATAAAAATACGTTACAATTAAATTTTCTCTGCAATATAATTGTGTTTTTTGTAATATTTTTTTATTTTTACGGACAAATCGGGCATTTTTATATTTGTTTTGAATATATTTCTTTATATTTTTCAAACATTTTTTCAGATTTTTTTATTTCGCTAGTTTTTGTTGCGGTTTTTTGGTGAAAAGCACTTATTTCAGTGAAGTTTAATTGTATTTCGCTCTAAATTTTTGACTTTTTGTGCTAAAATCTTTTTTCATAGTCATATGCTTTGAAAATTTTTAAGATTTTTTTTCATTTCGCTATTTATTGTTGCAATTTTTTGTGAAAATCACGTATTTTGGTGAAATTCAATTGCACTTCACATTAAATTTTTTACTTTTTTGTGCTAAAATTTATTTTTTTTTAGTTTTTCTTTTTAAAGTATGACACAGCAAAAGAGTTTCATCCGTCTGTCTGATTCGTTCATCGAATTCATATCTGAATTTGATAATGCTGGAGAGCATAACATTTTCTCCTTAGAGGCTGAAAATGATGAACTCAAGGCTCAGTGGAGGAAAATTAAAGTTTCCTATGAAGCTTGCTTAGCCGAAGCGGATCAAGACGGTGAAATTGATTCAATTAAAAAAAAGTATCGCACCTGCTACCAAGCTTATCTTCGCGTGGCAGGAAAAATTTCTAAATTTTCTCAGAAAAAACCTAAGCAAAGGGTCGTCGATGTTCCTTTGCCAGAAGTTGGTCACAGCATGGCTGTACCACCTTGCGATACAGAGGTTTTCGACGGCGATTACCTATCGTGGCCGTGGAAAAACTTTTCCACTTAAATCAAAAAACTCGTGGTGAAGCAAAGGAGATTGTGCGGAAATCTCCTTTGACAAATGATGGTTTCATGCAAGCATGGCAAAACTTGTCTGACAGGTACGAAAATAAACGTATCCTTGTCAATAGCCAGCTTAAAGTTCTTTTTAATTTGCCTCAAGTGCCAAAAGAGTCTGGCGCTGAGCTCAAAAAACTTCAAAGAGATATTAACAGTTGTATTTTTGCGCTTCAAACACACAATGTTGATATCTCAAATTGGGATGCAATCTTAGTTTACTTATGTTCTACAGGATTGCCTGTGATCACACTTTCTTTGTGGGAGCAGTCCATTCAAAATAAAAACGAAATCCCTAAATGGAAAGACCTCGATTCTTTCTTGACAAGCAGGTTTCAGACACTTGAAACTGTTTCTGATATTCGCAGCTCTAGTGGTGCGATTCCCCGGCAAAATTCTTTGCCAGCTACTTCAAATCAAAGCGCTTGTTCTAGCAAACGGCTAAATAATTCTCAGGTAAAGATAACTTCGGCCAATTGCAAAATTTGTTCGTCGGAACAACATGCGCTGCGTTATTGCACGAAATTTTTAAAAATGGATGCTAAACAGCGCTTAGCGGTTGTTCGAAAGCATCACTTTTGCATCAACTGCTTGGCAAATTCTCATGAGGTGAAGGAGTGCAAAAGTATGTATACTTGTGCGACGTGCAAGCAACGTCACAATACTCTTTTGCATCGCAATTCCACCCCAGCCTCTGCCCCTGCTTTGAGTGTTGACTCAAGCAAATCGAATTCGTGACCCAATCCCTCGGGCTCTAACACTCAATCTCATTCAACTCAAATACAGTCCACTAGTAACGACATCCAGACATGCTGTGCTTCGAGTACTAAGCACGTATTGCTTGGTACAGCAATGGTGACCATATGTCACTTAGGAGCAGCGTATACAACCAGAGCGCTTTTCGATTCTGGCTCTGAAGGTACGTTTGTCTCCGAGCGTTTACAGAAGCTTTTAAAGCTCCCTACTCGGGAAGTCAATGCTCAGATTTCGGGCGTAAATAACGCAGTTTCGGCACAGGTTTCAAAAGCTTGTGATCTGATACTCAGTTCTCCCAGAAATAGACAATTCCAGATTGAAGCCACTGCTTTTGTGCTTTCACGCGTTACTGAAAATTTGCCGTCGGTTTCGATTGACCCAGCTGTGTGCCAGACTCTGCCAGATTTTCAATTGGCAGATCCACACTTCTTTCACAAGGGTCAAATAGATGTACTGATCGGTGGCGATCTGTACCCCGCCATAATTCTCGATGGCATTAAAAGAAACGTTTTAGGGTCACTGCTTGCTCAAGAAACTGTTTTCGGCTGGATATTTACAGGCCCTATGCCTCGTAAAGAAATCTCCAGTTTCACTACTTGCCTTACTCATTTCAGTGAGGTTGCGATCGATAAGCAGATCGCACGTTTTTGGGAGTTGGAGGAACTTCCTAAAAAACAATTTTTAACGGAAGCTGATCAATTTTGCGAAGACAATTATAAGAAAACGACTAGACGAGACGCTAGGGGTCGTTATATAGTCACGTTACCATTTAAAAATGGTTACCCCGATGAAATTAATTCAGGATTCTCTCGAGGCATTGCCTTTAAACAATTTTTAAGGGGAGAAACTCGATTGAACAAGAATCCTGAACTTAAAGTTCAATATGATGAAGTGGTCAACGAATATATTAAACTGGATCACATGAAAAATATTGCTCCGCCAAAATTCGAGAACTCACCATCTCACTACTATTTACCGCATCACGCGGTTATAAAACCTGATCGTACTTCCACGAAAGTTCGCGTGGTGTTTAATGCGTCGAGTCCATCTTCAAATGGAGTTAGCTTGAACGATGTCTTGTACGTTGGTCCAACTCTTCAAGCTGACTTGACTCTTTTGGTTTTAAAATGGCGATTTTTTAAATATGTTTTTAATGGCGATAATCAACAAATGTATCGTCAGATTCTTTTGGATCCAAAGCATTCTACCTATCAAGGAATTCTTTTTAGGAGTTCACCTGATAGTGAAATTCAAGATTTTGAGTTGAAAACCGTAACTTTCGGTGTCAATTGTGCACCTTATCTAGCCATTAGAACTATGCTGCAATTAGCAGATGATATTCAACAGCAGTTTCCACTTGCTGCTCAAATACTTAGGCATTTCACATATGTTGACGATGCTTTAGCAGGCACTCACGATGTTGAAACTGCTTTAAGGGCTAGAAATGAGCTTATCCGCTCTTGATTCTGCAGGTTTCGCTATGCGAAAGTGGACCTCCAATGCGACAAGCATTTTGGCGGGTCTGCCTGTAGAACATCTTCTACGTGAAAACTTTTTAAAGTTAGAGGATGAAAGTTGCGCAAAAACTTTAGGTGTTCGTTGGAATGCCACTTCAGACACATTTTATTTCTCAGTCAAGCGTTTCAAAATAAAGTCTTTTTATACTAAAAAGGAAGCCTTGTCAACTATAGCCCAACTCTTCGATCCTGCAGGTTGGCTGGCACCAATTGTGGTGACAGCAAAAATCCTCATGCAGCGAATTTGGTTGGATGAAATTGATTGGGACGAAAAAATCCCACCGCACAGTCTCCTTTCCTGGCAAACATTTTTGCATCAATATAGAAATTTTGAAAATATTCGTATCCCACGTTATGTGGATTATTCGCCAACTTCAGAAGTAGAATTTCACTTCTTTTGCGATGCTTCTGAGAAGGCGTATGCTGCGTCGATTTATATCCGCGTCAAGCAAGCTGATTGTATTGTCAGTCATTTGCTTTTTTCTAAAACCAGAGTGGCACCAGTTAAGACGATTTCACTACCTCTTCTTGAATTGTGTGGTGCTACGTTACTAGCTGATATGGTTGAATCTTAATCTCCCATCTTGATATAGATAGGCACCGTTTGTATTGTTGGACAGATTCCACAATCGTTCTTGCCTGGCTTTTCAAGCCCCCTTGCTCGTGGACAACTTTTGTTGCAAATAGAGCTTCTAAAATAGCTGAAAAAGTTGGGAATAAAAATTGGTTTCATGTTGACACACATGAAAATCCTGCTGATCTAGCAACTCGTGCTATTTCACCTCAAGAGTTAGCTGATAATTCTCTTTGGTGGCATGGGCCATCTTGGCTTTCTTTAGAAAACTATTGGCAGGGAAAAGTGCAACCTTCAGCAGTTGATACGTCTCTCGAACGAAAAGCTGTTAAAGTTCACTTTTCTTATTTTTCAAGGTATGAAGATATCTTGGAACGT
This sequence comes from Calliopum simillimum, assembly GCA_951812925.1. Classification (NCBI taxonomy): domain Eukaryota; kingdom Metazoa; phylum Arthropoda; class Insecta; order Diptera; family Lauxaniidae; genus Calliopum; species Calliopum simillimum. The sequence continues at coordinate 67,667,981 of OX638368.1, forward strand.
TTCTCCTCGCTTCCACGAGGCTTACGGGTGCTGGCATACGTTTTTCGTTTTGTGAATCGTACCCGCCTGCAAACTCGTGCGGCATTTTCGCACAAGTCACCTCACATTGAGTGTGAAGAAATAAAATTTGTTAAAAATCGCTTGATTTTGTTGTGCCAAAAAGTAAATTTTTCGGAGGAGTACCACAAACTTGAGACCAAGCAAATCCTTGGTCCTAAAAGTGAGCTGTTATCTCTAAATCCGTTTCTGCACAGATGCACTTTTACGTGTTGGTGGGCGGCTAGCCTCTTCACCTTCACTTACTTACGATGAAAGATTTCCAGTTATCTTGCCATACAACTGTCGTTTTACTCGACTTTTAGTACGATTTATTCATGAAGATTCACTTCACGCAATATTGGATCCCACGTGCAAAAAACCTCATAAAAACTACTTTATTCAATTGTAAAACTTGTGTTATACACAAAAAACAGTTAAGATCTCAAATAATGGCTGCTCTTCCACCAGAGCGAACTGTTTTGTCACGCCCTTTTTCGTCTACCGGCGTTGATTTTGCTGGTCCGTTCGATATAAAGAGCTATCTGGGTAGAGCCTGTCGAATTACTAAGGGCTATGTCTGCCTTTTCGTCTGTTTTTCCACAAAAGCAGTTCATTTGGAAGCCACCAGCGATTTTTCTTCAGCTACCTTTTTGGCAGCGTTTACGCGATTTGTCGCTCGTCGTGGTTGTCCAGCAAAGGTTTATTCGGACAATGGCACCAACTTCGTAGGAGCTTCAAAGGTGCTTACAAGAGAATTTAAGGATTTTCTAAACCAGTCCAAGGATATCGTGCAGGCACAATATGCTCATCAAGAGATCTCTTGGCATTTCATTCCCGCTGGTGCTCCCCATATGGGAGGATTGTGGGAAGCTGGGGTTAAAAGTTTCAAGAGCCATTTCAAAAAGATGGCCGGAGCTATGAGTTATACCTTCGAAGAATTTCTCACTTTGCTAAGTCGTATCGAATCTTGCCTTAATTCACGCCCACTTAACGCCATGTCGGAAAATCCAAATGATTTTCAACCACTTACTCCTGGCCATTTTTTGGTCGGCGGGCCACTGTTATCTACAGCTGAGCCTGAAATTGCAGACCAGCCTTTGAAAATTGTCAATCGATGGCAAAAAGTCAAAGCAATGCAACAACACTTTTGCCAGAGATGGAAAAGTGAATACTTAACTTAAGTGGAAGTCACCTCAAAAAGATATTTGCATTAATGATTTAGTTGTCGTTAAAGAGGAGAATTTACCATCAAATGAGTGGCGGTTAGGTAGAATAATCAAAACTTATCCCGGTAACGATAATCGTACACGGGTCGCGGACATCCGAACCGAGCGTGGTTGCATCACGCGACCAATTATAAAGCTTGTCGTGCTCCCAACGGCATAAAACCAAAATCACTTTTTTCCCCTTTAAAATAACATCTTTTGTCTCGTTTCAGAATGTCTTCTACTTCCTCCATCGCTGGCGATCTTCTGGAAGAGTTGAATATCCAGACAGAATCCGAGGTTCAATTTAGTGAACCCGAGACTGTTCGCGAGCGTTCTTCGGATGTGGTGAGAAGTGTGGTGGTACAAGTGCCACGTCAAACGAAATGTCGTTTGTGCTCGTTGGAGCATGGTCTTGCGGGGTGTCGTCAGTTCCTGGACAAGAACCTTGAAGGGCGATTGAGGGCAGTATTCAGTAATGGATATTGCTCCAATTGCCTGTCCTCAGGTCACTTGCGCCAGGGCTGCCGAAGCACCGGAAGATGTCACCACTGTGGTGATGATCACCACACTCTTCAGCACTCACCCACTCGGGGACGTTCTCGACTGTCCTCCTCTTCCAGAAGGTTCCAAAGACGGAGAGCGGGCCGCAAGGCAAAGGCACAGCGAGACTATCCCAGTCATCACCGTGGTCAGCCAGCGCTTCAGGGATCGAATACGGGGTCCCGGCAGAGGCCGCAGTCAGGGCCTATTGCGTCCTCGACTAGGGCACATGTCCCTACACGGCCTCCCCCCGCAACACTTTCTGCGCTGACACTTCAACGCTTGGTAACGCTGTTACCCACGGTATTGATGCGGGTCATGGTGCATGGGCGCCTTGTGACGGAGCGTGCGTTATTGGACGCCTGCTCACCAAAGACCCTGATTTCTGGGTCGATGGTTAGGAAGTGGCGTTTGCATACCTCTCACTTCGACGGTGAAGAGGTGTGTGCATTGCAGTTGCGGGCTAGAAACGACACAAGCATGACCATCGATGTCATGGCGGTCGTTGACGCGAGGTGTGAGCTGCTGACTCCCTCGCGTACACTGGATGCAAGGGCTCAAGACCCTTTCATCAATTTTAAGCTAGCCGATCCAGGCTTCTTTAAATCGGGGCCGGTACACATCCGGCTTGGGGTGGACATCTACCCCAAGATTATGCTTACAGGCGTGTGCCCTACCACAAGTGGCCAGCCTTTAGCTCAGAACACTATCTTCGGATTTGTTCTGTCAGGACCCTGTTCCTGGTGATCTTCGAAGCCGCGTGCCAAGTAAGAGGTTTATTTCCATATTTTTTTTCCTCTTTCTTATGCCGTTTTTTTTCCTCTAGATGTTAGATGTTGCATTCTTGCAAGGCGGGCGGAATGTTGACACCAGCAGTGAACACTCTGTGATCGCACAGCTGTGTTCATTCTCGTTAGTAAGGTTTTTCTATGTTTTTTTCCCTTTCTACGTCTTTTCTTGTGAGGGCAGCGCTTCTCGCTCCCTTTTCTATCTCGACATTGTTCTCATGTCGATGAAGCAATTAAGTAATTCTTTAAAATCGAACTCCGCGACTTTTTATTTTCCCCGCAAATTTTCCTAAGTTTTTTTTTAAGTTTTAAAGTTTAAATTTCCCCTCGCATTTTCCTGCCGGAAAAATCAAGGTGTCATATCAAAGGTATTTTAACTAACTACAAAATTGTTGTACAAAAATATTAAATCCGAGTCAACATTTTCGAGATATGAGGAATTCTCAAAAATTGTAGAATTCTACAGTTTTTGAGGCACATTCACCAAACTTGGTGGAGAGGTCACTTTTTATATAAGAATCAAAAATTGGAAGGGTACACGTCACGAAAAAAATAGTAAAAAAAGTTACGCATATATATATGAAGCAAAACACGTCAAGTGTACCAGCTGAAAATTTTCTTGTCTCCGATTTCGCTCAAATTTGGCAATATAGCAGTCCTGGTATATAAAAACAATATTCCGGGATGATTTAGTCCTAGTACCATTTATTGTTAAAATACAGGGTGTTGAAGTTGGCATTTTTAGTCATTTTCTTGAAAAATTTTTTTTTCACCGAAATATTTTAAACTTAAAAATACTTTTGAATTTTTTTTTTAAAAAAACCCCCTTAAATTTTTTTTAAAAGTACTTTAAATTATTATACTTTACTTTAAATTAATATATATGTATATATTTATGTATTTAAAAATGAATGGGACAGGTTACTTAACAAACTTTGGTGTAAGCTCTAAATTTTTCAAAAAACTCAAAATGTCAACTTCAACACCCTGTATTTTAGCAATAAATGGTACTAGAACCAAATCATCCCGGAATGTTGTTTTTGTATACCAGGACTACTATATAGCCAAATTTGAGCGAAATCGGAGACAAAAAATTTTTCAGCTGGTACACTTGACGTGTTTTGCTTCATATATATATGCGTAACTTATTTTACTATTTTTTTCATGACGTGTACCCTTCCAATTTTTGATTCTTATATAAAAAGTGACCTCTCCACCAAGTTTGGTGAATGTGCCTCAAAAACTGTAGAATTCCACAATTTTTGAGAATTCCTCATATGGCGTATTTTCAAACATTTCGACCAGTTTTTTATTTTTAAGGCACTATTTTTCCAAAAAATGTCTGATTAACCTTTAGCTTTTGTAACAAATTATGGAATCATAATCAATTTCATTCGATTTGGTATGCAATTTATACCTCATTTCTTTCATTAGCACATTTTTTATAGGAAAACAAAAAAGTAAGCCAAAGAAATTTTCATGAACAACAACAGCAACGGAAATTTGGAATTTTGCTAGCAAACTAGGTGATGGATGTATTATAGACTGATCCGCGGCCGAAGACCGCCGTGAAGCCGATATTGGATTTTTGGGAGTTTTAAATCTTGAGCTGCGGCCGAAGCCACCCATTTACCCCTACTCTTATGCCAAATTACTGTGGGAAAAAAAATCGGCCCAAATTTCAGAAAAGTCGTAATATCTCGAAAACTACGAACCAGATTTAGAAAATTTTGTGTTCAGTATTGTAGCTTATTAAATTACCGTTCGTATGCCGATTTTGTTAATAAGACATTTTTGGAAAAATTGTGCATTAAAAACAAAAAAAAACTGGTGAAAATTTTCAAAAATTCGCCATATCTCCAAAACCACGACATTGCATGTCGTTTTTATAGCTAGTTAAATTACCTTTCATATGACACCAATATTATTAAAGTCCATTAAGGGATTCTGAACTTTTACCGGTTTTCATAAAAGCTATATCCCGATCTTCCGATGGCTATATCTCCGAAAGTAGATTTGACCAGAACTTTATGTTGTTGCTGTTGTCATTAATTTTGAGAGCCCTATTTGGGCAAAAAAAATATAAAAAAAACAACAACAGTTTTTAAAGAATAATTGTTGCCGAAGAATTGGCAGTTGTTAAATTTTTGTTTGATTTGTGTGAGTGATAATGATAAAGGGAAAAACAAAATTATAACTATTTTGGTTTAATATTTGTTCTAATAGTTACAAAAGAAAAGAAAAGTTTGTGTAAAAACATGTAGCAACAATTTCTGCACAATATTATATGGCGGCGCGCAAGAAGAACTTATTTTGCATGTTAAAATAAAAAAATGGAATCCGGCATCTTGCCTTGCTATCTGTCAAAAGGCTTAAATCAAAACAAAGAATTTTGACATTTTCGTAGTTTAAGAAGAAGCAGCATTTGTTATCGCTGCAACCAGAGCAATTCAACCATGTTATTTTGCACAATTTGACAAGTTCACCACGAAAGCTTTTGTGTGGTGAATTTATGAGCTTTTTCTAAAAGATTTCTGCGCCAGAATACCGAATGTCTTAAAAAATCTTAGAAAGTAATTCTGACATGTATTCCGAAAGACTTACTGCTCTCTTAGTCAGAATAGCTCCATAAATCTGAAAGAGCGTAAAAAACTGGTTTGCCCTGCCGGCATCTGCCCTCCGTGTGAGTACGACCAAAGTGAATCACTTACGAACTGTAATTTCACTAACACATGTGTAAACTTTGTTGTATTTGTCAGTTTTAAATTTTCAAATCAAAAAAAAAAAAAAATGACAAAAAATTTGTGAAATCAGATCGTGGAACGTGGGCGCACGTTGTTTGAGCATCTCGGATACCAAAAGCTCGCTAATACTATTTTTTTGGAACCCATACATATTAAGCTTGATTCTCTATTTTAATTTTCCACAACTGATTCAATTGAGACCATTCCACAGCCGCGTTGACGTCTCACCTGCTATGTTGGTCGTGAAATGGGTTTTGGTGCTTGTACTCAGTGTCATCGTAATAGTTATGCCGCCTTCCGCCAACATGCTGGCCTGTATATGACCATGGACACCGTCAATGAGGGAATCAAATATGCATCTAAGCATGTCCAAAAATATGCCTATTTAAACCATACACTTTATGGGCCTTACCGTAAATAAATATTCTCTAGAATTTATTCTCTTACTCCCTAGGTATCAATCGCAAAAAAATTTTTCTCTGCAAAAATAAGGCTATCTGCAATAATTTGGGAGGGAGTATTTTAACGTTCATTGCTAAAATTTATTCCCGAACATTTTACTAGGGAATAATAGCTGTGTTTTAGATGACAGCGTGCTAACATATAATTATCACTGTTCTTCTAAAATGAGTTTGTGTGCTATCTCCTTTTCTTATTTTTTTTTTACTTCATTCTGCTTATCGATTCCGTACCACTTTCCTCCGCTCGGAAAGACAATTGGAAAAAATGTGGTGCCACTATTTATTACAGCTTATATACAGTGTAGTATGGCAACATCAACAGTTTACTTTGTGCTTAATAATCAAACACGGAAACTCATCTGTATTAAATTAAACACTTTAGTTGTTGCTTTCCCATACGATTCTCAGAAAGTGCTTAATTAAACTGTAAAAATTGTTGTCTAAGACACAGCTATTAATTTAATTTAAACTTATTGATTTTCCTTTATAAATTAATTTTAAGCACAATTATTCTTATTTATTTAATTTTCATTTAAATTTAAAAAATATATAGAGTTCTACATTAATGCATTTCGAGCGAACCTGTCACTCATCACCAGAATGCTAACAAAATAGAAAGAATATTAAAAACAAAAAGTCTAAAGTTCAAACATTTTTTTTTTTTGTTAATCGTTTTCGTCTTTAAATTCGGGGATTTTCGCGAGTGCAAAAAGAAATGACGACACATTGCCGTTGTCAAAGTTCATAAGTTTATTTGTTTTAGCAATAAACAACGCTTCGTAAACATTTAATTTTCTGTTGTTGTTTGTAAGAGACGCATACTCTCTTCAAAACCTTCAATTGTGTGCAATGGCTTGTTGTCTTCTTTTGATTGATTGGTGTATGCAGCAACAGCTGATCTCCTGATTTCTTTATTTTTAATGCAATTACAATGTTCTTTAAAACGCGTTTTAACATTTCTTCGTATTTGTCCAATATATTGTATTTCACATCGCAATCGTTACATTTTATTAAATATATTCCACTTTTTTCTTCCATCGGTGTTTTGCCTTTTGTTGATCCAAGTATGTTTTTAAGTTTGTTGTTGTTAGTGTACACTATTTCCATGTTCTCTTTTTTAAATTTGCTTGTAAGTTTATTTGTAACCGCTGGAATATATTTGAAGCCTTGTTTGTTTTTTTATTTACATTATGATTTTGGGTAAACAACGTTGATTTTATATTTTTAGCTTTTTTGTTAAAATCTTTTTTAATTAATCTTTCAATAAATGATTTATCAAAGCCATTGGTTTTTGCAATTTTCACAATAGTGTTGAATTCTTTTTCATAGTTGCAAATTGACAAAGGCAAGTTGCACAAACGATAAGTCATCGATTGAAATGCTGCAATTTTATGTTGATATGAAAAAAAAAGAATCTGAAGATATGAACCTATCCGATGTTGTTGCTTTTCTGTATACAGCGAAATCAATGCGATTATTTACCCTTTTGCAAATTAGATCCAGGAAAGAAATAGAGTTGTTGTTTTCCTTTTCACAAGTGAATTTAGGGCCAATTTCACAGTGTGATCTTAAGCTTAAGCTCAGCTAAACCGTTAGGGTAACTTAAGCGGCCCTTAAATATTTTCCAATTTCACAGTTGACTAGCTCACTTTTGTCATAAGCATAGATACGAACCAGAAAAATGTAAATAAATTTGACAGTAAACAAAATTTGTTTATATGGAATTTCTTAAAAAAATATTTATTGTGCCGTTGCACTGCTTTTATTGTTTTTTTTTTTAAAAAAGCTGCATAATAGTTGTAACCAACAGTCAAGATATTGGGCCACATTATGATGACAACGAGGCATTTGTCTTGAAAGAAGCCCTATGAACCGCGAAGCTGCTGCCATGTTACTCATCACAAAATTTTAATCAATATGAGATTGGAAAACCCATCATGGAAGAGGTTCCTGAACCTGGTTTTTTATTCGTTGCGCCTCATACGAAGTGTTTATCAAAGCAATAATATGCTAATCTCTTAGATATTGATGCCATTAATATTAACACGAGTCATTGCTTCTAGTTTGGAAATGCGTCGCGGACTGCCGTTTGATGTTTGAAACAATGCTATCAATGCATTTAGCGAACATGATACTTCAGGGCGTAAAGAGTATGGATATGGTTACCGAAATGCTTAGCAATTTGGCACACAATGAGTTAAAATTTATTGAACTTGAAGATGATGGGGGTATTGAAATAATGTCCAGAATACATTGGAGTATAGCAATTGAGTATAGATGTAGTTTTCATAAAAATTTGAAATTGTAGGCATAAACAAACACAATCAAAATTAAGCTATTTTCTTTGACTTTTATTGAAAACAAACTTCCAATTGATGCCGGTATTGGAGAGAAAGCACTCAGAATTGAACGCTTGCAATTGAAGACGTTGGGTTACAATTTGACTTTTTTTAAATAATAAAACGCTGCGTGTTCCAAATAAATTGAGATATTCATCCCACTGGCTCTATGCTTCTCTTAAAAGTTTCAAGAGAATACATAGATCGCATCCATCGAAGTCATCATGACGCAAATGTACGCAACCCCAAATTTTGTCCTTCTGGTACAAATGTAACTTATTCCTGGAAATTTTTTGAAAGTTAATATAAATCATTTATATTATATACTTACCCAAACTGTTCTATTTACTCAAAATTTCGATGATTGTTTATTTAAATTTATTTTTGAATTCAAATTATTCTGTTTATTTTTAATTTTTTGACAATGTCAATTGTGACATGTATGTATGTATGTATGTATTCTCCTTTAACTCCTAGGAGGAGCATAGGGCCAATATGAAATCTCTCCATTCGTCACGATCCCTTGCGATGACTTTGATCTCTTGCCACGATTTTCCCGATTCTTGGATTTCCTTTTCCAACGACCTTTTCCAGTTGGTTTTGGGTCTACCACGTCCTCTACTGCCTTGTGGATTCCACTCAAGGGCCTGGCGACAAACTTCGCTGTGTGGTTTCCGGAGAGTGTGACCAATCCATCCCCATTTGCGCAGCTTGATCTCGTTTGCTATAGCCTTCTGTTTGCATTTTTGATGTAGCTCGGCATTTGATATAGTGCGAGGCCACCAAACCTTTAGTATACGCCTTAAAAAAAAAAAAATTGTGACATAAACACCGCTTAAACCGCCCTAACTATTTGTAGTGTCGATTGACCGGCGCTTAAGCTGCCCTTAAATTAAAATGACAGTGAAAATGAAATTTGAAGTTAAACTACACTCAACAGATAAACTACGCTTAAGCTCACACTGTGAAATAGGGCCTTAATGTTTTCATATCTGTTATTTATTATATTTAAAATATTGCCTACTTCGTTGTGTTTTATTATGCTGAAAACATCAACAACATTCCTGATCCATACAGGTGGCAGAAGTCTCTTGTGTTTAACGTGAATCTCACGGTGTTCTTCACACTTGGTCCGTAAACGACGGACAGCACCATTTTCAATACGGCAATTGCCCCTGAAGATAACCATAAACTTACCTCCTGGTCTGGAGGTGAGGACTATCTTAAACCTCTGCCATTCTTTGGGTCATGGCACCCGGTTGAGAATGCAACTCCACACCGAGCTTCCGAACTCCCCCCACAATTTTGGGTATAAACCACATCCACCACGAATCTCCCCGAAGGACCATCCCAATAGTCAGACTGGATAAATCCAGCGGGCTACTGACTCCCGTGGTACCAGAAAATCTCCGGTCAGACTTCGTAGCCAAAGCTACTACCAGTATAGCTCCATCCAGCTTGGACTAGTTACCGTCACACGCATGAATGCCATACCACATATACTAAACACAGTCTACACATACACATCCTACCTATTCGCCCAACTACCGTCCAGTCACTATTACCTAACAGTCTCCCTTTTAAGAACCTACACCTAAGCCCTATCCCCAATTCCACACTTCACACCCTACTTACATACATCATACAATTAACCCGCACGCACACACCATATAAAATAAGTTGTAATGTATTTAGTTTTGTTTTATTTAATTTTTATTTAAAATTGAAATCATAAATTGGACGTTTGTCCTGAGCTATGTTAATAGTCTTTTTGTTTTACGAGTATTTTTCAATCTGAACAAATTTAAATAATTTTCTAAAACAAGATTCAAATATAAATTGATCGTAAAACATTGAAACAATTAAAGTAGAATATCATTTTCTTGCAAAGTGCTACGTCCGGTGCCTGTCAATAAGCCAAATGCAACGTCAGCACTACATGTTTGTTGGATGATGAAGTCTCGAGTTAACTCCTCCTCCACTTAAATGGAGATCGTCCTCGATCTTCTTCAGCGCAGTTATGATAGCATCGCGAACAACAGCATGATTGCGATGTCTGGAGTAATATCTCTTGAAGAAGATGGCAATATTACGGATCGTAAAAATCAATAACTCAGTGCATCTGATTACTATGGGTTTCGAATTTACATCATCCCGAAACTTGTTGATGTGCCACATATTTTTTAACATTCATCTCATCCAGGAATGGTAAACTTGTTGCTGCTGAGATGCATGAATCTTCCTTGAAATACCGCCATCTTCTTTGATAGTGGCATTAGCGTTGTTTATAACCGTCACTGAATCGAAATTGCCGGTTACGGTGACACAGTGTGCGAGACCTCCAGAAACCAGCTGTTATGCGCAGGTTGACTTTCCCAAATCTTGGCAAAATGTTGTTATTTGGGATATCTTCCTTTTATCAACGGGGAGAACATGACTATTGCATTCGCCTACCACGTTGCCATCCTGGAAGTCCAGGATTCTTCCAGAGCGTAAAACAGGAAAAACGCTTATTTTCCTACATGCTAATCTTGGTTTTGGAATTTTGATTAAAAAGTACAATATTTGATTATTCTGTAAAACCCTAACACTAGCTACTCCTAATATGTCTAATACGCTAACATTGGTGAGATGCTCATCTGTTACTAATTTTAAATTATTGTCTAGTTACCGCCATAATTAAATTTTATAGATCCTTTTTGATCATTCAATTTCTTGCTAATAAAAACTCAAAAAGGTGTCCCGTGTCATTTCATGATTCTTTAATTTATTTAATTATGCCTGTATTTTTGTATTTATCTAAATTTGAACATTTTCTCATTGTTATTAAATGTATTGTATGTCAGCGTCGTAAAGGTCAGGATTAGCACAAATAATATCCTAAAGAATTAAAATTATAATAGATGAAATAATAAAATGTTTTATGAAAATTGTAATAAATGAAATAATTATAAATGTTTTATTTAAGATTGTCTTTATGGACCACCCTCCCTTTTATAAGAACTGTCGTCCCTAGATCTGCTTCTACTTTTTCTTCCACACACAAAGGCGTAAGCTTATTTCCTAGCCGCCTGTTAGTTTTTACTAATACCGTTTCCCCTACTTTGAAAGATTTGTATTTCCTTTTCTTATTCTGACCCTCTAGGAGTATTTCTTGTGCCTTTTCTACTTTGTTCCTAATTTTGGCGTTAAATTCTGGTGACGATGCATGGATAACCTCTAATGGTTTTTTGTTCGTCACTGAGTGTACCGTTCTGTTGTATTCTATGGTTGCCAGTAATATCAAGTCAATCGTACTTTCAATTTTTTTGTCTATTTTAAGGCATCTTGCAATCTCTAATAAGGTGCTATGGAACCTCTCTACTTGCCCGTTTGACGTACTGTGCAATGGTGGCGCATTCGAAACCTGAACATTGTACTGACTTAGTAAAGTCTTTATGGTTTCGGAATTGAACGAAGCTTCATTGTCACAAAAAATTGTTTTTGTGTCCGAAAATATATTTAATAGTTGTAAAATGGGGTATTTTACGTCTAGAATCGTTCGGGAGGCTATGGGTTGCACTATGGCGAATTTCGAGAACTTGTCAATGCATGTTAAAAAATATTTTTTATCAGTGGAGAAGATATCGATATGCAGTATCTCACCTGCATGTGAAGGTATGGGTGTCTTTCCAATCTCATGTCTTACAGGATGTCTGTCATATTTTGCCTTCGCACACGTTTTACAATTTTGAACAATTTCGTTTGCCAGTTTAGTCATTTTGGGGAAAAAGTAATCAAGCATTATTTGTTTAACGTTCTCCTGGGCTGCTCTGTGCGCTCTATTATGCTCTGCTAATACTATCTCTCTTTGTTCATTTTCATCGAATATGTCGGTCACGAATAACTTTGAATAAAGGAACCTTACCGCTGGAAATAACTCAACAAGTCTATGTTGTATAAAAGCTAGGATTGGTAGCTCGCAATGGATTGCATTAACTACGTCAGGCTTAACAACATCCACGATCATTCCCATTAGGGTGTCCCTACTTGAAAAACGTACAATGTGCCTACTCTTTTTCTGGTATAAAATGTAAGTACTTGTAGAGGAGTTATTGTCTTCTTCTATGACAATCTGATTTGCATAGCAATTTATTGGCTTATCCGTTGTTTCTATGGTGTAGGTAAGTGATTCCTCACTATGAACAGTGGCAGCAACCGAAAAGGTGTGATCGTCCATTGCATTAATGTGTTGCCGTGACAATGCGTCAGCGACATTGTTCTCTTTTCCTGGTTTGTAAATTATGTTAGCGTTGTGCTCGTCAATAAATGCTTTCCACCGTTTGATTTTTGCATTTGGGTTTCGGTCTGAAACAGCAAATGTCAGAGGCTGGTGGTCAGTAAAAATGTTTAAAGTCTTCACCCCGTACAGGTAATTCCGGAGGTTTTTTAGTGACCACACTATAGCCAAGAGTTCTCTCTCATTTGCCGCAAAATGTGTCTCATTGTCCCTTAAGGATCGAGAGATCATAGTAATGGGTCGGCCTTCTTGAGAAAGTACCGCCCCCAGTCCGGATGCTGAAGCGTCCGTGGTTAAATCAAAAGGTTTTTTGAAATCAGGATAAAACAACATTACGTCTTCTGAAATCAAAATGTTCTTTAATTTATTGAAGGTTTCAAGTTGTGGACCTTCCAACTTTATTTTTATTTTTTTAGACTGAGAGGCGCATACTTTTCCGTTATTCCCTTTTAAACAATCAGTTAGCGGTTTCGCTATCGAAGCGAAATCTCTGATAAAGCATCTATAATAACTGGCAAGACCCAAAAAGGACCGAATGCCAAATAAATTAGTTGGGACTTGGTAATTTTTTATGGCGTTCACTTTTTCAGGTGACGTCTTTATACCGCCCCTGGATACTATGAATCCGAGGTATTCTACGCTTTCCTTAAAAAAGCGTGACTTTTCCTCCGATACCCTCATATTAGCTTCATACAAGTTTTTTAAAACCCAGTCAATATGTTTTAAATGTTCTTCCTTTGATTCCGAAAAAATAATTACGTCATCGACGCAAACATAACAGATTTTTCCTATTTGTTCTCTCAGGACGTCATCTATCGCCCTTTGAAAAATACTTGGGGCATTTTTCAGCCCAAATGGAAGCCTACAAAATTCATACTTTCCGTTATTCACGGAAAAGGCTGTCTTTTCCCTATCCTTTTCGGCAAGCTCTATTTGGTGAAATCCTGATTTTAGATCAAGGGTAGTGAAATATTTAGCCTTGCCCATATTTGATAAAATAATTGAAATATTTGGTATGGGATATTTATCAACAGTTTTCTGGTTGAGCTTTCTAAAGTCTATTACCAAACGTTTCTTTTTATTTCCTAAGTCATCCGTTGCTTTTTTGTCAACTACCCATATTGGGCTGTTATAAGGTGATCTGGATGGTCTTATTATTCCATTTGTTAGCAGTTGCTTTATTTCGTCATTTACGAAATCTGCAACACCCATCGGATATGGGTAAAGTTTTGAATAAACCGGTTCATTGTCAGTACGTATAGTAGCAACAGTGTTAATGTTGTAGGGAAGACTCTCGTTTGCATCTGCAAAAACCTTAAATCTCTTTTTAATCATGAGTTCGAAATTCTGTTTTAAGTCAGGGGGAACACTAACATCATCAATTTTCATAAAATTAACATTTTTGCATTTGGCAAATTCTAAGTTCTCTGATCCAGCGTCATAATTAAGCGAACCATTTTTCAAATCAATTTTTGCATTTATCTCAGTGAGAAGGTCTAGACCTATAATACCATCAAAAGCGCTCAAGGATGGCAGGATGAAGAAAGGCGATTTTCTGTTAAAAAGGTACATATAGCATTTTTCTACAATGTCACTGAAACCGTGTATTGATTTCACTGAGAAAGGGCACTCTACTGTTATTATATGGTGTAGTTCGGGTAGTGGCTTGATGTAATTTTTCGAAGCCCCCGTATCTATTAAGAGTTTGATAATTCTCCCCGCTACTGTACGTTTGACGTACGGGAGCAGGGACTCTCCTCTAAAAAATTACATTGATCAAAGTCAATACTATAAATTTCATCTACTTCGGTTGCTGCTGCCTGCGAATATTGAACAGAAGCTTGGGATTCGTTTTGGGTCTCTTGAGTCACATTATTAAGCCTCTGCGTTCTTGTTATATTATGTCTTTCAGAGTTGGTTGGCCTTTGTAACTGTTGCGTATTTTGCCTAGCAGACTGCCATGCAGCTGTTGTCTGCCGAAAACGGGATGAGGAGTCAACCTCCATTGGTTCCGTTTGATTTTTCTCTTTAGCATTGTTATAATCTTTGTGCTGATTTCTTGTAAAATAGGGGGTCTTTTGCTGTCCCTGATATTCTTGCCTATTTTTACTGAACTTCGGTCGACCCTCTTGTTTATCATTTTTTGGCTCGTTCCGCTTTGCGAACGCTGTTGCAAAATTATACCTTTCGGTATTTGCTTCCGACTCTTGAGCCATTGCCAACGCACTTGGCAGGTCTTTCACTCCAGAGGAAAGTAAAATGTCCCTAAGCGGTCTTCGAAGGCCTGATATAAAGGTACGCAGGGCATCGGCTCTCTGCTTTTCATTAACATATTTTGCAACGTCCCCCTCTAAAGTCATTGTGGATTTATTTATCAAAAGTTTTAGCTTTTTTTCTACTTCCTCGTAAAATTCTAAAACTGTAAGATCGCCCTGCCTCAATATATTTAGCTCTTATTCAAGTAGGTGCAACGACTTCTTATCTGCATAAGTGAAGTCCAACCTTGCAATAATTGCTTTGAAGTTAAGTGGTGTATCGAACGATGCCAACACAGAATCAGCCTGTCCCCTAACTTTATTTCTCATTATGGCAACCGCTTCATAATGACGCGTACTGCCGTTGTATTGTTCAAATAAGGCATACGCTGTTTGCGCCACCTGTCTCCATGAGACGTAATTTCCATTTTTGCCATCGAATTCGGGCAAAGATTTGACTATATCGAGTGATTGGTCGCAATTTATGCCTGGAATAATCTTAATAGCTTCATACACCTCTACTTTAGCTGGCATAGATTGCGCTACTCTTTGATTTAAGGCTTCTAACTTTGCCTCATATTCTAATTTTTGTGCCAACAGAGCACCACCTATAACTTCATGAATGTAAGCAGTAAGATTTTCTTGACTCATTATGTCCTTTGTGCTGTCACAGATTTGTAAGTCTAAAAATAAATTTTCTAGTCCTTCGGTGCTACTCATCAAGTCTCAGAGGTATCAGAAAATATTTAAATTGCCCTTCTGCACTTAAGTCTCAAAAAAAAAAAATTAGCAAAATCAAAAACTCTTCATATGACACTAGTTATTTCCTAGTTGAATTTTCGCATTTTAAACATTTGTTTACGTTTTTTACATATTCATTTAGTGATGAGCATTTCACTTACATTTTTTGCTCTCTGGTATTTAAGTATTAATGCGTCGATTTATTTTGAAAACTTTTTCCTGTTCCACTCTCCTAATGATGATCGGTTTACTGCTGCATCTTCTTGTTGAATTGAAGTCCGCGTTGTTGGTTTGCTTATAATTGCTGCTGGGTTTTTTCCCGTTGGGCGCCAAATAAGTTGTAATGTATTTAGTTTTGTTTTATTTAATTTTTATTTAAAATTGAAATCATAAATTGGACGTTTGTCCTGAGCTATGTTAATAGTCTTTTTGTTTTACGAGTATTTTTCAATCTGAACAAATTTAAATAATTTTCTAAAACAAGATTCAAATATAAATTGATCGTAAAACATTGAAACAATTAAAGTAGAATATCATTTTCTTGCAAAGTGCTACGTCCGGTGCCTGTCAATAAGCCAAATGCAACGTCAGCACTACATGTTTGTTGGATGATGAAGTCTCGAGTTAACTTATACACCCCCAATTTACACACCAAATTGCTCAACCAACCGGGCACGCCGTCTCCGAAACACCTCTCGAGCATACTCATTCATCCGAGAGATTTGCTCACTAGAAGCAAGCACACCTCTAAGATCATACACTCCATTGACCTGCAAGATCCCCAAGGCCTCGTGATTGCGAATATCCTCATAAAAAGGACAGCCGCACAACACGTGCAATGAGTCCTCAAGGACTGCCCCACAGTCGCATCCGTCGACCTCACTGAGAGTTCTTCGATGTAAAAATGCATTGAGGGACCCATGCCCCCTTAGCAGAAATCCAAGACAAAGGTTAAAACCAAAGTCAGGATGGTTTGCCACAAACGAGACATCCCCAATGAAGCCGTACGTCATTCTCCTTTTATCACTCGCATTCCATCTAGATGTTACACACTCACGCAACAAAGCTTTACGCTCCATCCGATTCATATCTCCAATATTAATCCCCATCAACCAGTCACTCACTGGAGGCAAACCCCTCCGTACTCCATAGGCAATACTGGATCGTATTACCTCCAGATCAAGAGGAACTGCCCCCAGCAACACCTGCAAGGCGTCGGTAGAAACCATACGACATACAGGCATACAAGCAATCAAAGTCACACGTTGAGTTCAATAAAGCATTCACATTCAGGTCTTAGGACCTGGCGTGCGGGCAGTTTCATCCACTAAAAACCCCCTAAAATCGCCGTGGAACAGCTACGCGTGCGAACTTGTTTGCGGGGTAGAGTCAAACTTAGTAGCGAACTCCGTGCAAGGTCTGGCGAACCCACGGTTTAATTTAGCTATGGGGAAATGTTTCTCTTTTCAAATATTTCATGGACATTCCACAAAATAAAAAAAGCAATGGACTGCACACCAACAAAAGTGCATAATGAGGCTTTAAATAGCCTTACTAACCTTACTTTAACTAACAGCTCAGCTCGTTCTAAAGACAATGTATACTGTATGGTTCGTATATTGAGTAAACAACAAAAAGGTCTGAAAGTATGTCACATTAATGCACAAAGTTTAAAAAATAAGATTGACGAATTTAGATACATATTTGAGGGATCTGGTATGGATATAATTTGTATATCTGAAACATGGCTAAGCAAACACATCACAGATGGTTTATGCAAACTTCAAGGCTTCCGTATTTTCCGAGCAGATAGACAAGGTCATGCTGGTGGTTCAGCGATCTATGTGCGTAATAACATATCTTGTAAAATTGTTTGTACATCACCAACAAACAGCTTAATTGAATTTTTATTTGTTGCCATCAGTAACGGCTCCCAACAAATGCTTATTGGAAACGTTTATCGACCAAATCGCAACGTAGACACGTCAAGTCTTGTTAGCGTAATTGAAAATGTATCTCTGTCATACTCAAACATTTTAATTTCAGGTGACTTTAATAGCAACATTTTAAAAGAAAATCATTTAACCATAAGCATGGAAGTCTTAGGCCTCTCTGCTGTAAACACGACAATTCCCACTCATTACACCATGTCTGCAAACACTTTACTAGATATTTTTATTGTTAACAATACCTCTAAGATACTTATGTATGACCAACTGTCAGTCCCATTATTCTCTAAGCACGACCTTATCTTCCTAACATATGATTTTCAGTTGCAGAATGAATGTCACACTTTCTGTTATCGTGATTTTAAACAAATAAATTATATAGCACTTGAGCATACAGCAAGAAATATTATCTGGCCGATTATTTTCAATATGACGTCGGTTGATGACCAACTTAACTTTGTGCAAAATAACGTTTGCAGCCTTTTTGAAGAATTTGTGCCAATAAGAACAAAAATAATAAAAAATGATCAAAAACCCTGGTTCAGTACCGCTATTAAAAATCTGATGGTTCAACGTAATGCGGCCTACAATCATTGGAAGCGATATAAAACACCTGAGTCCTATGAGAGGTACAAGGAATTAAAAAGAAAAGTCGTCACTAAAATAAGGTCCTCCAAAACTATTTTCTACAATGAAAAATTTCAAACTGCTATAGGTAGTAAAAAAACATGGAAGGAAATCCGCAATATAGGTATAGGGAAAACTTGCTCCAACCTTAGGAATGACCTGATTGAAGTTGACGAATTAAACCATAAATTTGTTGGCATTAATATTCCATTAGTCTCTAGTAACTCCTATACAGACTATACGGATGCTCTAAGTCAGGACATAATCTTTAGTTTCAGATGTGTTGATCAATATGACGTTCTTAAGAGCCTAATGAATATTAAATCTAATGCGATAGGTTTCGATGAGATACATCCGACGTTTTTAAAAGCTTTACTTCCGATTTTACTTCCTTATATCACTCATATATTTAACACGGCCATAACTGTATCTTCGATTCCCAAGGAATGGAAAAGAGCAAAAATCATTCCAATACCCAAATCAAGTAGTGAATATAGACCAATTGCCATTTTATCTTTCCTTTCCAAAGCGTTCGAACTTAAATTGAACTGGCAAGTTAGTGAATTTATTCACGACAATGGACTGTTAACGGATCGGCAGTCAGGTTTTAGATCTGGGCGTAGTTGTGTTACTGCAATAATAGATGTGACAGAACAGTTAAGAGTTGGCCTGGATAGTAACGAAATAAATTTTTTGATACTTCTAGATCATTCCAAGGCTTTTGATTGTGTTGATCATAACATCCTTTATACTAAACTAGTCAATATGTTTAATTTCACCACTACAGCTGCCAACCTAATTCTATCATATCTCACTGATAGATCACAAGCTGTTTATGCTAACAATTCAATGTCAAATTTCTCCACCTCAAAAGAGGAGTCCCTCAAGGCTCTGTTTTGGCACCACTTTTATTTGTAATTTACACCAATGACCTACCACCAAACCTAAAATATTGTAATGTGCATATGTATGCGGATGACGTTCAGCTATATGTTAGCTGTAATCGCAACACTATAATAAATTGTGTAGCTGAAATAAATGAAGATCTAAATCGGGTGCTGAATTGGGCAAACAAAAACGGGCTGTGTCTAAACCCAACCAAATCAAAGTGTTTAGTAGTTAGCAAAAAGATTTTTGATATTTCTTCTATTCCTAAAATAGTCCTAAACAACAGCTA
The DNA here is from genome assembly GCA_951812925.1 of Calliopum simillimum. Taxonomy (NCBI): domain Eukaryota; kingdom Metazoa; phylum Arthropoda; class Insecta; order Diptera; family Lauxaniidae; genus Calliopum; species Calliopum simillimum. The sequence continues at coordinate 67,687,128 of OX638368.1, forward strand.
CATTGAACTAGAAGAATCAGCAAAAAATCTCGGAGTAGTTTTTAATAGAATGCTGTCGTGGAACAACCATATCAGCTGTACTATTGGTAAAGTTTATGGTATGTTACGTGCGCTGTGGACAACTCAGTTTTTTACACCGGTAAGGGTAAGGCTTTTGCTTGCGAAAAGCTACCTACTGCCCACTCTTCTGTATGGGTGTGAAATCTTTGCTAATTGTGATTTTTCTATGAAGCATAAGCTAAACGTAATTTTCAATAATATAGCACGGTATGTCTTTGGATTAAGGCGCACAGACCATATCTCAACCTACGCTAAAAAGCTATACAACATGTCCTTTGAAAATGTATTGAAACTTCGGACTCTACTGCTACTGCATAAAGTGATATACACGATGCAACCTTCTTATCTCTATAGCAAACTAACTTTTTCGAGATCTACTCGCTCGAAGTCTATAATTCAGATACGCCATTCTTGCTTGACATCCGAAAGACAATTCTTTATACACACAATACGTCTTTGGAACGCTCTGCCATCAAACTTAAGATCCATTCCCAACTTCGTGCAATACAAAAATAAACTGCTTATCCATCTAGCACAGCTGCAATAATAGGTTTTAGTTTAAGTTATTTTTTTGTAATTTTCACCAAATTTTTTTTATTTATTTTTATTTTTATATATTATTTCTATAAGTATGTGAACTATATCTAAAACTTGTATTTAATCATCTCATGTATTAATTTGTCGCCATGTGACTAGTACTATAATTATAAGATATATATCTTGTTGTGCTAGGAAGGAACTAAATAAATAAATAAATAAACAAAAATAAATAAATAACCTTTCACTAGCTGACGGAGCACATGGTTCCGCGGCTAGTGACTCTATGGACTGCGACGTCTTGCCGGAAGGGGTACTAGGTGCCCTTACTGGTGGTCCAGGGGGGGAGAATGCGGTACTCACTCAAGATTTTTGTGTGGGGGCATCCATCTCCTCGGACCAGGAGCGTATGCTCCTAAGTTCGCCCCAGTCTGAGCGCACCGCGAACTCCTTGGCCCCGGTCAAGGAGCCTCAAACAAGGGCGAAGGTGAAGCTGTCTGGTGCCGGGCGCAAGAGACTCAAAACCTTGATCGCCAGTGGCCTATCGCTGGAAACAGCAAGGGATCTGACATCAAGGCCGGGTTCAACGGCCGGCATTAAGCGTGCTTCGCAGGCACCCAAACGCGGTCGCTCAGACAGCACCTCACCGACGTCCCCTGTCAGATCGGTGAAGCGATTTGCTCCTCAAAGCGAATCTGGAGGTAGGAACAGCACCTCGGTGCAAAGCCTGCCACCAGATGCGCCTAAGGGATCTCCCGCTTTGCCGACCCTGGCGGAGGACAAGGGTGAAACAGTGGCCATTTCCGAGAAGGAGGCTGAGCAGAGTATTCCCACGGGAGTTCAGAGCTCAAAGCCCACTTTAGCGGAGGTGGTCGTTTCCAAGAAGGTGGGCATTATGCCTGCCGACTTTCCGCAGGGCATATGGTCCCATGAACAAATTGTAGCGGTGCAAAACTGCATCCTACAAGGTGTTTATGATGACAGGGATGACCCTGTGAGACCCCATTTTGCAGGCTGCAGTTTCAAGCCTGGTTGGCTGGTCATCAACTGTCTTGATGACAAAACTGTAGCCTGGCTAAAGGCTTCAGCACCAGCTTTTGAGCCTTGGGAAGGAGCTAAATTGAAGGTATTGGACGAGGCAGACGTGCCAAAAGCCCAAATCTTCATCGGCTACTTCCCGGGCTCAAGCAACTGGACAAACGAACGAATTTTGGGTCAAGTAAGGTCCCAGAATTCGGAAGTTTGTCTGGGTGATTGGCGGGTGCTGAATAGGGCTCAGAAGGGCGAGCACGTGGAGCTCGCAGTTCCTTTGGACCCCTCATCAGCTGAAAAGGTCAAAAAGCTGGGACATAAAGTGTTCTATGGTTTTGGAACTGCCCAGCAGCGACCGAGGCTGAAGGGAAACAGACTAAAAGGGGAGAGTGCACAGGATGATCGCCCCTCAACATCAAAAGCCGCGAGTGCACCACCGGCTAGGAGTAAAACCGCTGGGCGAAGTACCACACTTCGAGCACCCGCAGCAGAGAAGGGCAACAGTGCCTCACGACCAAAAAAATTCTCTGCTTCGGGTCGACTTAGAAAGTGGGAAAGAAACGACCCAGATACTCTGCATGCCACTAAAGGTGGCAAAGTTAGGAAGGGGACTTAATGTCCCATTCCCAACACAATGCAGACCCCACCAGTTGGAGGCAACTTAAGTGCCTCCAAATCAACCTCCACCGGGCAGCAGCAGCTTCCTACAGGCTCAGTGCCATGGTGGACGAAAAGTGTCTGGCTTTCGTAGCCATCCAGGAGCCATGGGCTTCTAAAGGCCTCGTAAATGGCCTTTCGACAAAAACATGTAAGTTGGTCTACGATAGTAATGTCGACCGTCCGCGGGGGGCTATCTTAATCAATGAACACTTTAAATTTCTTCCCATTTCAGAGCTCATCCAAAGGGACCTGGTGGCGGTGCAGGCAGAGGTGCCTAGTGCCAGAGGGAAGAAGAACATCGTCTTGGCGTCACTCTACCTTCCGGGCGACTCGGAGGAGGCGGTAACCAATGAGCTAAAGCAGCTCACGGAATACTGCCATAGCAAAAACCTCCAGTGGGTGGTGTGCTGCGACGCCAACGCGCACCACACGGTATGCGGCAGCACAAACACAAACAAACGAGGTGAGTCCATCTTTGATTTCATTACTACAAAAAACTTAGTGGTGGCAAACAGGGGGAATGAACCCACATTTGTAAATGTCGTTAGGAGAGAGGTTATAGATCTTACCCTATCTAGTACTTTTATTTCAAATAACATCTCTAACTGGAGAGTGCTAGATGAAGTCTCCTTGTCGGATCATCGTTACATAAGCTTTGATCTGAAGGGAGATACAGAAGACACCTTTGCGGTTAGAGATGTTAAGAGAACCAACTGGTCTCTTTATACATTCCATTTAGAGCAAAACATTGAATGCCTGAGTGGGAAAATAACTAACTCACAAGAATTAGATCACGTAGTTAGCACAATCACAAACAGTATCACTGATGCTTTCGAGAAAAGCTGCACACCAAAAGTTAAAAAACGTTCTCGCAACGTCCCCTGGTGGAGCGGGGAGCTGGATTAGCTGCGGCTGAAAGCTCGACAACTCTTTAATAGGGCTAAATCCAACGGGGATTGGGCAGCATATAGAATTGCCCTAACAGACTACAACAAGGAGCTGAGAAGGTCAAAAAGGGCATCATGGAGAGAGTACTGTGAGGGGATTGAGTTACTCCTAACAGCTACAAGGCTCCAAAAGTCCTTTATAAAAGACCACTCAAACGGCCTTTCAACACTTAAAAGGGCAAACGGGGATAATACGGAAAGCCCGGAGGAAACTGGACAGCTATTACTGGACACACATTTCCCAGGCTGTGTTAGGTGCGAAGAGTCCTGCGAACCAACAGAGATACAAAACTCCTGGTGGCTACCAGACGGAACTTCTCCTTAGCCCGTAAAATTTTTACCATTGAAAAAGTTAAATGGGCAGTCTCCACTTTTAACCCATTTAAATCTCCTGGGGCGGATAATATTCAACCTTGCCTATTGCAGAAAGGTATAGATATACTGGCACCTACTCTAACTAATATCTTCAGGCTAAGCCTAGAACTAGGAATAGTATCTGAAGATTGGACTTAAGCCCGAGTTGCTTTTATTCCTAAAGCAGGCAAAAAGGCGGACCACACGCCCAAAGCCTATCGACCTATAAGTCTAACCTCATTTCTTCTGAAAACAATGGAGAAAATTTTAGATCAGTATCTTAGAAGTGTGTACCTTGAGGCTGCACCTTTACATCCTGAACAATATGCTTACCAATCGGGTAAATCAACTGAAACCGCCATACATAGCCACACGACTAAAATCGAGAAGGCTTTAGGGGTCAAGGAAGTAGCCCTCTGTTCATCTATTGACATACAAGGAGCTTTTGACAACACGACTTTTAAGTCAATTGAGGAATCACTGATCAGGAAGGGAATACCCGAAATGATCATTGATTGGGTCCTCAACATGCTTAAAAATAGGACAATCATCTATGAAGCGGGCACAGAAAGATTAACTGTAAGGACAACTAAAGGTTGCCCCCAGGGAGGTGTACTGTCACCGCTCTTATGGATTTTAGTCATCGACGAACTACTAGAAATTCTTGATGGTCACAAATTCGAGGTCCAGGGCTTTGCTGACGATCTCATTATTATGGTTAGAGGCAAGTTTGACTATACCGTAACTGAACGAATGCAACTAGCTCTCAACTTAGCTCTAGGCTGATGTCGAGAGAAAGGACTCGAGATTAACCCTAGTAAAACCACACTGGTGCCCTTTACCTGGAAGAGGAAGCTAAACCTGAAAGCTTTAAATCTGGGGGGAAAGGTACTAACGGTTTCCGAGGAGATGAAATATCTAGGAGTAATCCTAGATAAGAGTCTAACTTGGAACAGTCATTTATCATACATAACAATTAAAGCCTTAAGAATAACATATGCTTGTCAAAGGCAATATGGTAAAACATGGGGACTACGGCCAAAAATGATGCCATGGTCCTATAAAACTATCACCGTACCAATGATCACTTATGCTGCATTAGCATGGTGGCCAAAGGTAGACCAAGTAGGGGCTCAAAATGAACTAAACAGGATCTTCAGAATAGCCTGCTTGGGTATTACAGGGGCACTAAAGGCGTGCCCGACAGTAGCTCTAGGCATGCTTACGGGTCCGACAAGATAACTAAAAAATTTGTTTTCTCTAGAACATTCAAAGTGGTAATTAATGACCGCGCTGAATGGAAGTGGAAGGACATAAATGTAAAACAGGGCTCGCAGGTATGGTTCACTGACGGGTCCAAAATGGAAGATGGCAGCGCGGGAGCTGGAGTTGTGGGACCAAGATTCCAGAAAGCAGTTGCAATGGGAAAAACAGCTTCTATTTTTCAGGTGGAGGTCCACGTTTTAGAGTTGTGTGCTAGAGAATGTCTAAGAAGGGGCACTTCCGTCACCGACATATACATTTACTCGGACAGCCAAGCAACTCTAAAATCACTAATGGCTTTTTCAATGCACTCCAAGCTTGTCTGGGAGTGTTTTGAACTTCTTCAAGCCCTAGCCAGGAGGAATGAAGTTACTCTAGTTTGGATACCAGGGCACGAGGGGCATGAAGGCAACGAAAGGGCAGACTGCTTGGCCAAGAGGGGCGCACTCAATACTTTCATAGGCCCAGAACCCTTCTGCAGAGTAAACAACAGTTTTAAAAATAACTTAATACGGGAATGGGAAAAGGAAAGCCTCTCCAATCACTAAAGCGCCAAAGAAGGTATGCGACAGGCGAAGAGGCTGATCGATCCAAAACATGTTAAGGCTGAAGCTGTTCTAAATCTCAGCAGGAAAGATATAAAAACGTACAGTGAGATAATGACAGGTCACTGTAAACTTAATTATCACCTAAAAAATATGGGTTTGGTAGACGATGACTCCTGTAGACTCTGCTTAGAGGACTTGGAAACAGCAGAGCATGTGCTAAGTGCATGCCCTGCTGCGTTTAGACGCAGAATTAAGTATCTAGGAGCAGAGATTTTATATCCAGGTGACATAGGTAAAATTAATCCCATGGCAGTAACTAGATTTATAGATAGTCTGGAACTGTTTTGATTAGGGAAAGAGGCTCTACAAAAGATCTTTTAGGTCGCAGTACAATCTAGAGCCTTTTAAATAATAATAAAATAATGTCAACAGGTGCCTGTAGCTCATTTTTCATTGAAAAATTCTCGCAAGTAATAAAAGTTTTTCGCGCGAAACTAAGCATGCCTTTCTTCGGTTGATTTAAGTAAGTTAATGTGTGGTTAGGTAATAATTATTTACGAAAGGATTAGAGAAATTCAAAAAAATTTTGAAGAATTTTCTATTTTTTTATTGCTACCTTTGTACACTTTTCAAAAATAAGTAAATGAAATAAACTAACTGACTAAGAATGCCATTATTTCAAAATTACACATTTTCCGAATAAGTATAAAAAGGATTCAATTCAACCTGATACAATATAGTGGATTGTTAACTTTAAAAGTGTATTAAAAAAAGCATGGTAAAAATTACAGCAAACGTGAAGAAAACAAGTGGACTACAGCTCCAAAAATTGGTGAATCTGATGCAGAGAATCCAGTTGACAACTTTTGGTCAAGAAAGGCTAACAATAAAGAAATCTGGAACAAATTAAGACCTCCGATACGTGATGGAAGCGGTTGGAATAAGATGTGGCTAAATTACAAATTGAGACTGAAGTAAAGGTTTGCTTCAAATAGAAAAGAGACAGTTGCTACCATGGTGGGCCATACACTAATTTATCACTTTCGCCACTAGAGCAAGCTGTGGATTAACTTTTGAGGCTTCATCGTTCAGTTTACCAATCTAGGATCTGTTTTTTGGCTTGAACAGACCTCACCCATCATCATCAGCAGCAATTGAAGATGCAACTGAAGAGGTTATTCAAAGTGAAGCACCGATTGAAACTAAAGCGATAAACCAAAATAAATCTATAAGTGAACCTGAAGCAGGTTTCAATGGAGCAAGTTCAACATCTCGAAGAATAGTTCGACCATCTGCGATATCTGTAAATGTTAGGAAAAAAAAAAGATTGGAGCTTTTAAATAAACAAATAGTAGCTCAAGAAAACACCCTTGCAATTGCAAAGAAGATATAGGTACATCTTTATGACATCGCAAGATACAAATGAAAAGGCTACGAACTTAAACCCTAAGAGAAAAGCGCAAAATCTAAGAAGCCCGACACAAAATGCAAAGGCGCAAAGAAAACTAAGAGCTTAAACTACGTGAAATAGAAATTAAAGAAATAAAATATAAAAGTAAGAAGATTATAACTTCTGTATTTTTCATTAATTAATTTATGAACAAATAAACATGGATTTAATTTAAACAAATATCAATTTTTTATATGAAAGATTTCACCAGTTTCCTGTTGGTGATTCTGAATTTGTGACTTGGTAGCCTTGATTCTAGATATTTCAAACTTCACGATTGACATTTAAGCTTCAAATTCTGAATTGGTAGCCTTGGCGTTTGGCGAATCGAATATTCGTGAACCATCTTAGGGCTAGTTTACATAGACTTTCATAATCAAAATAATCCTGAATTTTTTAGCTTCATGATTAAAACTACATTTTGTTCACATTCATGTGATTTTAGATTACTAGTACTATTTCACAACTTTTTTAATGCTATTTATTACAATACTTTTTTGTATTATTTTTTCATGCGACAAATTTGTGTCAAACTGTGAGTAAATTTTGTTTGGTTGTAGCGTGGGCCCTTTTGAAATTTTTTTTTTTTGTATAATTAATATTTCGTATTAATATGCATATGTATATAAAAAAGTAAATTGCATTTTTTTTTTTCCTACGATATCTCGTATTTAACATGGAAAAAACGTATTTTCAAAAAAACAAAAAAAAATCATCCGAGCAAAAATTTTGAACCCGCCCTATAGTGGTATCAGTACCATATCTGGTATCCAAAACATAAACGTGAATGTTAGAATAATCGAAAAGATATTTTTATTTTTGAGTTTGGATCTTTCGTTGCGCAAAAAAAAAAAAAAAAAAAAGAATGCATAAAAAAACAAAAAGCAAAGAATCACTAACCCACAGGCATACGCATATGTATACGTATGTATGTAAATTGGTAGACATCAATAACAAGTGATCAGTCAATAACAAAGGCAAATTTTCTGATCATGTGGTTGTTGTTATGTTGTAGTACGTTTTACATTGCGTGTATTTACAACGATTTGCACGTTGGGACAATAAGCAAAAGCAGTAGAGAAAATATGAGCATGCAGGTAGCGTCATTGAAACTTGCATTGTGCAGTGCTAGACCTTTTTAGGACAATGGGTGTAAGTGGTGCAGAACGAAAATATGCGAAAAGCTTGATTTTTCCTTTTGTTTCGTATGCTGCTGCTATTGATGATCGCCTGTTATGATGATGTATCTTTTAGAACATAATTTTCACCGAAACCGTTTCGTTAGGGATTTTTTTTTGATTTTCTCGATCGCATATTCTTGGCCTTGGCCTTGGCCATGAAATTTAAGGTTTTTGACCCACTTTTTTTTGGTGCTGTGGTAGCTCACCATATAAGACAGACCTTTTCTTTATTGGAATTTTAAGATCGGAATTTTTGAAATCACGCCAGATCGGCCTTGACCATGAGGGTGGTTATTGACCCGTAGTCCCGCAATAGTTGGATCTTTGCAATAACATGTTTACCAAAAAAAAATAGAATGTTTTTGCAAGTCTCCACAAAACTTTCATTGGGCGGATAAAGTTGGGACTGCAGAAAATCAAAGGTGTCGTCGTGGCCTTAGATAGAATTTTAGTTCAGTTTTAAAATTACATTTCAATTCGGCGGTCGCTTGTTCATTCGATACTAAAAAGGTTACAAATTTTGTTAAAAAAAAAAAAAAAATAATTAGAGTGCTAGTGCCCGGTCGTAAGGACTTCGTCGTTGCGTTCTAAAAAAAAGTCCTTTTAGTGGTTTTGTGGGAAAAAAAATTAAACAACAAAATTTAAGCAAAATTCGTTTAAATAAAACTTAGAAAAAAAGAGGCTATGAAATAATTTACAGGCCATCAAAAAACAGAAAGCCCACAAAAATTGAAAGCATAAGGCCTAGTGCAATTTAAAACAAGAAAAACATAAAATTAAATAAAAATAAGTGGCACTTATAATAAAGACGACTGGAGGTTTACAACTGAGCGCAGAAGGACGATACAGGGCACAGCCAAAAATAAGGATTACTCCTAAAAGAAAAAGGATCTTAAGCGGGAAAAAGGACTCAACAGTGACCGCCAGGAAAAAGCAGATTTCAGGAGATTTACACAAGAAGATAAGTTCTATTTTGCAATGTTTTGCATTTATTTCCTTTTGGACCCGCGGTAGATCCTTTTTATAAATTTTTATAATTTATTTTTGAAATATTCGACAAAATATTTTAAGTCGTCGAAAATTTTTAAAGGAAAAGCAGGTTATCAGGATTCCAGGTTGCAGTCACCAATATTATACGAGATTTCAGCAGATATACATACTTTTTCGTACAGTTAAAATTTGATAAAGCGGAAAAAAATATGTGATAAATTGTCTAAAGCTTATTTAAAATTTTGATAAAAAGATACTAATAAGTAGAAGGAAAATTTATAGCGTTATATTTATGTTGGTTAAGGACTAAGGTTAGGGTGTACCTTTAAGGAAATTTAATTTACAAAATTTAAAATAAAATTCTGTATGTATTTAAGTACGTTAGTGTTAGTTTTTTTTCTGTTATGTAGACCGCTACAACTAGCCAAAATCCTTTATATTAATTTAGTTTTTTTTTCGAACGATTTTCTTGTCTTTTTGCCCATCGACCAAAGAGCTCTTAGGTGTTAGGGTATAAGAAAAAAAATATTAATATATAATTGGAAAAAAGAGAGATTTATAGGACAAATTTTTAAAGGCAAATAAGGTATTTTGGCCCGTTGTGCAGGTCCCCCCAAAGGATCTTGCTTTTGTATTTAAGTATATTTAAGTATAAGGTTTCAATTCAGAATTGTTGTTCATTACGGGTGTGTGTGTAAATCATTTAGTTTTTTTTTTGTATTAGTACATATTTATAACTTTTGTAATATAACTTTTTAAATGATTAAAGCTAACATTTAAATCGAACTTCCGTTTCCGTTCATTTACTTAGTTCCGGTTATTCTATCTAGCTTTGTTTTTGGAGACTCGCAATGATTTGCTAAATTGCGATTTTGGGGAAATGGTAGTGGGGTGTGGCAAGCAACGATGATCGAAAAATAAAAGTATGTGTGTAAGTATGTGTGCCTTTTAAATAAGTTGTTTTGGGATGATGTCAAGGACATCATCATTGGAGGGGTGGGCAGGCTACAGGCAGGAACATCAGGCCTGCGGATTTTGTGTTCATTTGCAGATATTGGGTTTGGGTATTTTGGAGTATTTTTCCTTTTTGTGTGTTCTTAATTTTTTTTGAGGAATAAATTTCGAAGCTATAGTTTTTGCGATTTATTTAAATTTAGTTTGAAATTATGGTTCAGTTTTCTGGCCTGATTTTCATTTTTTTTGATTTTTTTTTGTATGCCGGCTTAACTGGAAGTGATGGGTCGTGCCTCCCCTGAGGAAAAACCTGAGCTAGCCGACGATCACTTCCGGTCATCCACCATGGCGCAGCCAATGAACTTGTACTGGTGGTGATAGTTTTTTTTTGAGTTGGGGGTAAGGAAAAAAATAGACACTCAGCCAAAAAAACAAAAAAATAAGAAGGTCGTGCTACAAATATGGCGCCCAAACGGAAGTAGGAAGAAGAGGGTGCGCCATTACAAATATGGCGCCCAAACTAAATTTGTTTTGAAAATTGAAGTATTTACAACTACACTTCAGTCGAAAATGAAAGTCAGTACACAATGATGCATGAGTTTTCTGGAACGGCTCGTGAAAAGAGATGACATAGTTAATGGTGAATTTTTACATATAGCTATTTGCACTCTTTCCAGTCGTTGTTGTTCGGGATAACTTATTTGTTGGAATAAAAAAATTGTAGTAATGTAGTCCATTGTCAGGCGATCCAGTTTTTAGGTGACTTAGGCAGTGTTTTAAGCAATCACTCTAATTGCACCAGGATAAGGGTAGTATGATGAAGGGACTACAAAAGATAGTAATTTTGCATGGGGATCATCGAGTTTTTTTTATGGGAACTTGTTTCTGTGTTAGATGGCTTAGTATGTTTAAAGTAATGCATTACTAATTGCATCTACGAAAGGTGATAGGTTTTTGTAAATTTAATAGGGTGATTTCCTAGTAACATTTCAGGGCGATAGATTGTTGAAGAAAACGAGCTGCGACATGACTTGAGGATGGTTATCCTTTTTACAACATTTGCGCAGATTGTAATTTTTAACGTTCTATTGTGGGCTGGACATGTTGCTGTAGGATTTGATTTTTATAATTTTTTTTAAAATTTTTTAGGGGTTATGGTGCGAACACAAAATCCGAGTACAATATGACAAGGCGCATAAGAATGAATGTGTGTGTGAAAGGATTGATTTTAATGAGGGAAAATCATCGTTGCTTTAATCCGACCCAGTAGACTACAATTTCCCCTAATTTAGTTTTGTTGTGTTTGAAAATTAAATTTTTGTTTTTTTTTTTTAATTTTTTCTGAAAATTTTCATTTAGTTATATTTACATATACATTCATATACATATTTAAATAATACTTTTTATTGCATTGCCACTATTGCGGGAGGCCATTTTCAGGGTTGAGGCTGACTGTGATCTTAATTATTTTTTTTTGATTTTTATTTCCTTTCCGAATTGGAATTGTATTTTATAACTTTTGCAGGATATGAGTGCTGAGAAAAATAGGGTTAATCAGGCTATACAGCGAAGCATGAATTTTGACTCAAACCGAAGTATAGAGCCGGGGATGGGTTTGCCCAGGACGCCTTTGCATACCACTGCCACAGATAATTCAATTAGGGATTTATCTGATACCATCATAAATCGGCGTGATAACGAGAGCGCGGCTCGCTACGACCTTGCTTGCCAGGGGGCGATTCCGAAGGGTTCAACAGGAGCGGTAGGGCAACCGGAAGCAGAAGTGGTCACCTTTCCACCAAACATAAGTGTGCCACCTCCGAATAATCTATTCGAAGAAATGAGAAACGCGAGAAGATCCGAAAGGGAGGGGTTGTCTAGCGAGATTAGCTCTGCGATTAACGTGGCAATCGCTCAGGCAGGTGAAACGTATAGGTCTTCATTGAAAAACGAAATCTCAGAGATGCAGCAATCTATGAGAAATGAGTTTTTAGGTTTCATGAAAAGTATTAATGAGCTAATAAAGCCTATACAGCAGAATATGCAAGCCAGGGCAGAACCAGTAGATAATCATAGCACAGCGGATAGCGAGCGAAATAGTTTACGACATGAAGCAGGTGACTTATTGCGTTTGAGTAATTTGACACTAAACGAAGGTGCAGTTGGAGGTAGAGTTGTGCCAGCACAAAATAGTAATACCCAAAGGGAGACAGGTTTTTCGGCAAGACAAAGCCACAGGCGTCATGAACAACATATAAATTTTCGGGCTGATGCAAGCATGGCACAGATAACTGATGACTCAAATCATAGAGTCGGAGTGAGGTACAGCGGAGATGGAGCTGGCCGTGGGGCTCAATATAGGACATATATGAACCAGCAGAATGATGCAAATGGGAATAGAGAGCGTGAACCTGGTGAAGATAGGCGTAATTATAGCAGGGCTCAGGGGCATAATTTTGAGTATTCGACAAGAACACCGTGTGACAGGGATGATAGGAGATCTTGGACTCAGGGTGTAATTAAAATCGACAAGTGGGATCTGGTTTTTGACGGAGATAGAAAAAAAATGACAGTCGAAGATTTCGTTTTCCGTGTGGAGTACCTTCAGGCGCGTTATGGTATCCCTTGGGAGGAGGTGATACGTGATTTTCATCGTTTGGTTAGCGGAACTGCTAAAGAGTGGTTCTGGCTTCAAACTATGACTAATCCGTCGCCAAATTGGTCAAGTTTAAAACTAGCCATCCTTAGACAGTTTCGTTCACATAATAGTGACTTTGAAATTATGAGGGAGCTTTACGAGTGTAGGCAGACACCTGAAGAAAGTATTGATCAATATTTCCACAAGATGTTGAAACTTCGTGCTCGACTACATAACCCGATGCCAGAATATGACATGATACGAGTTTTAAAAAGGAATCTGCGAGAAAATTTAGGTAAAATTGTTTTCCCTATCGCTGTCTAAAACGTTGAGCACTTGCGCTACGAATGTCTTGAAGCAGAATCTAGTTTTCTACGACGAGATATACGAAATTTTAGACCAGCGCAACCACCCATCAGATATCCCCAGCGAGGTCAGCAGCTGCATGAAATCATGTATGATGAAGATGCCATCAACGTTGGCTATGAGGATAATGTTGAAGCGATTCAAATAGATAGTAGAGCAGCTTTTCCTCAAAATAAAAGAGCACTGGTGTGTTGGAATTGCCGTGAAAATGGTCACACTTATTTTGATTGTGAGGCAGATGTGCGAAACATTTTTTGTTACCGATGTGGCCTAGAGAAGGTTATTTCAACCAAATTCCCTGGCTGTAATAAGGGAAATGGAAAGAGGAGTGCGATAAAATCGGAGGAGTCGCGTTCCACGCAAACCTCCGAAGCATTTCAACCCAAGTGGAACTAGATCCAATAGATAAGCATGAAAATATAAAAAATTTATCGGATATGAAAAATAACATAGATGCAACAAAAGCTGAGGTCGTAGATAATAGTAGTAGTAAAAAACTGAAATTTAAGCCCCTGGAACAAAAAGTAAAAGAATATTTAGAAGTGAGGAATAGGATTTTCGGTGTAAATCAATGTTTAGGTATGAGATTAATTTCACGAAAAATTCAAAAAGCGCGCGATAGGTATAATACAAGAAAACTACAGCGGCGTATGATAGCAGAGGCGATACAATCAATAAATACAAAAGATCCAAGAGTGTTTGCAGAAATTTATATAAATGACATCATGTTGAAAGGTTTGCTAGATTCTGGAGCATCGGTGAGCTTATTAGGAAAAGGTTGCAGGGAAACCCTTGCTAAAATAAATGTTGAGATTCAGCAATATTTTTCACACATTAAAACTGCGGGGGGCCGTAGTCATCATGCTCTAGGTAAAATTATTGTGCCTGTGAGATATAAAGAAAAGACTCGTGAAATGATTTTTTTTGTTTGCCCCTCATTAGAGCAAGAAATATATCTTGGAATAGATTTTTGGCGAAAGTTTGAGCTGGCTCCCGAAGTATTAGGTGTAGAGGAGGTAGAATTGAGCGAAAATATTGGAAACTCGCAAGATCCGAAGCAACATATACTCACGATAGAGCAACAAAATAAGTTAGACGAGGTAAAACAAAAATTTTTGACATTTGAAAAAAATGGGCTAGGTAGAACGGAAGTAGAAAAGCATAGTATAAAGCTTAAAGAGGGTGCTGAACCCGTAAAAGATAGGTGGTATCCGATCTCACCTGCGATACAAAGCTTAATTTATGTTGAGGTAGATAATATGCTAAAATTGGGTGTTATCGAAGAAAGTCATAGCCCGTGGTCAAACAGAACGACGCTAGTAAGAAAGCCAGACAAAAATAGATTTTGTCTAGATGCCCGTAAGTTAAACGATAGGACAATCAAGGACGCCTATCCATTACAGAATATTGAACAAATTTTAAGCCGGATAGATGATACAGTTTATATAAGTAGTGTAGATCTGAAATTTGCTTTCTGGCAGATTGAGTTGGACGCAGAAAGTAAAGAGTTAACAGCCTTTACAGTTCCTGGTCGTCCACTCTACCAGTTTTGCGTTATGCCGTTCGGTTTATGTAATGCGGCGCAAAGATTATGCAGATTGATGGATAAGGTTGTTCCTGAAAGACTAAAGGGTAACGTCTTCGTATATTTGGATGACTTACTGGTGATCGCGAAAGATTTTGAGTCACATATTTCTATTTTAAATGAGGTTGCGAAATGTTTTAAGGAGGCGAATTTGACTATTGGGATGAAGAAGTCAAAATTCTGTTTTAAGGAATTAAAATATTTAGGCTTTGTCATAGGAGGGGGAGTTTTAAGAACCGATCCTGACAAAATCACAGCAATTTCTGCAATTCCAATACCAAAAACGCCACGACAAGTACGCAGTTTCTTAGGGACAGCTGGGTGGTATCGGAGGTTTATACCTAATTTTGCTGGAATAGCGTCCGCGTTAAGTGATACCCTTAAAAAGGCGAATGCATTCAAAATGACCCCTCAAGCCACTGAAGCATTTGAAGAATTAAAGCGAGCATTGACAACAGCACCAGTTCTGGTACATCCAGATTTTAAAAAACATTTTTACATTCAATGCGATGCTTCGCATATTGGGATAGGGGTAGTGTTGTTTCAGAAAGATAGTGAAAACAGTGATAGGCCAATAGCTTTTTTTTCTCAGAAATTGAATGGAGCACAACAGAACTATAGCGTGACTGAAAAAGAGTGTTTGGCAGCGTTACTGGCGGTAAGGAGATTTAGGCCATACGTTGAGCTAATGCCATTCACAATAATTACTGACCACGCGAGCCTTAAATGGCTCATGAGTTTACGTGACTTAAGTGGACGCTTAGCACGGTGGTCTTTACAACTGCAGGCTTTTAACTTCAATATTGAACATCGAAAGGGCGCTGAGAACATAGTCGCGGATACACTTTCCAGAGCTTTTGAAATAGATACAGTAGAGGGAATGGAGCTGTTGGACTTGGAAACCACAGAATTTCAATCTGAAGAGTACCTAGAGATGATAAAAACTATAGAGGAAAATCAGGAAAATTTGCCTGACTTAAAAGTAGAAGATGGGGTCGTATTTAAGTGTACTAGATATGAGCAGGATGAATATAATGATTCAAAGTGGAAAATGTGGATACCTGAAGGTCTGACAGCAGCCATGATCACTAAAGCGCATGAACCAGAAAATACAGCTCACGGAGGCATCGCTAAAACGTTATACAGATTGAGACAATATTATTTTTGGCCACGAATGACGATACAAGTACGTAATTATGTTAGTAATTGTGTTGTGTGCAAGGAAACGAAACCCACCAACAAACAGCTACGACCTGGCATTGGGACTGAAGTGGTTACAGATAGGCCTTTCCAAAAATTATATGTGGATTTTCTTGGTAAATATCCGCGTTCAAAAGGGGGAAATGCATACATATTTATTGTTGTTGACCATTTCACAAAATTTGTTTTCTTGAAATGCATGAGAGAAGCCACTGCTGCGAATATTGTTACATTTTTGGTGCAAGAAATATTCCATAAATTCGGGGTTCCAGAACTAATCCACTCTGATAATGGTAAGCAATTTACCTCCAAGGAATTTCAAAACCTTTTAAATGCATATAAAATTCAACACCTTAAAACCGCTTATTATGCACCCCAATCGAATGCTTCAGAGAGGGTAAACCAATCTGTTTTAGCAGCGGTTCGTGCTTACCTGCAATCGGACCACAGAGACTGGGATTTTTATATCTCTGAAATTGAGTGCGCTCTGCGTACGGCAGTCCATGCATCAACGGGGGTAAGTCCCTATTTTGCGCTTTTCGGCCAACATATGTTTACGTGCGGCACGGACTATAAGCTGGCCAGAAAATTAGGTAGCTTAGAAAGTGAAAATATTTTAAATAAAGAGGATAGATTGCAGCTAATTAGACAAAAAATTAAGGAAAATATACATAAAGCCTTCGAAAGGAATGAAAAATTGTTAAGCCGGCGGTGTAGAGTCGTGAATTTTGTAGCAGGACAAGAAGTTTACAAACGGAATTATACGTTGAGCGAGTTTAAAAAAAATATAAATGCGAAGTTTTGTCGCAAATTTAGCAAATGCAGGATAGTAAAAGCGATAGGCAAAAATATGTATGAACTTGAAACGTTACAAGGAAAATCTCTTGGAGTTTACCATGTGAAAGATTTGAAACAATAGAGTCGTTTTTGTAGATAGGTAGTATTTACCAAAATCTTGCGTTATTTAAAACATACACCAAATTTACTAGTCGCCTTTGCTTTTTACATGATAGTGTGAGCATCTGTTTCGATTTCCTTGAAAAAAATCCTGAAGTATAAACCAGGCTGTTGAAACAGAATACTGATCGGTTTAAAAATGCCCGGCGAAGTCAGTCGATAAAGCATGAAACTCTTTTCCTCAGGGTGTGGGCGCTTGCCTACGTTGGGCGCTGTAGTAGAAACTTTACCTAAACTTTTTATCCATGGACCCTTAGCTCACTGCATCCTCTGCACGTAGTTAGTGGATTCAGAGTTTTGTAGCGTGGGCCCTTTTGAAATTTTTTTTTTTGTATAATTAATATTTCGTATTAATATGCATATGTATATAAAAAAGTAAATTGCATTTTTTTTTTTTTTCCTACGATATCTCGTATTTAACATGGAAAAAACGTATTTTCAAAAAAACAAAAAAAAATCATCCGAGCAAAAATTTTGAACCCGCCCTATAGTGGTATCTAGTACCATATCTGGTATCCAAAACATAAACGTGAATGTTAGAATAATCGAAAAGATATTTTTATTTTTGAGTTTGGATCTTTCGTTGCGCAAAAAAAAAAAAAAAAAAAGAATGCATAAAAAAACAAAAAGCAAAGAATCACTAACCCACAGGCATACGCATATGTATACGTATGTATGTAAATTGGTAGACATCAATAACAAGTGATCAGTCAATAACAAAGGCAAATTTTCTGATCATGTGGTTGTTGTTATGTTGTAGTACGTTTTACATTGCGTGTATTTACAACGATTTGCACGTTGGGACAATAAGCAAAAGCAGTAGAGAAAATATGAGCATGCAGGTAGCGTTATTGAAACTTGCATTGTGCAGTGCTAGACCTTTTTAGGACAATGGGTGTAAGTGGTGCAGAACGAAAATATGCGAAAAGCTTGATTTTTCCTTTTATTTCGTATGCTGCTGCTATTGATGATCGCCTGTTATGATGATGTATCTTTTAGAACATAATTTTCACCGAAACCGTTTCGTTAGGGATTTTTTTTTGATTTTCTCGATCGCATATTCTTGGCCTTGGCCTTGGCCATGAAATTTAAGGTTTTTGACCCACTTTTTTTTGGTGCTGTGGTAGCTCACCATATAAGACAGACCTTTTCTTTATTGGAATTTTAAGATCGGAATTTTTGAAATCACGCCAGATCGGCCTTGACCATGAGGGTGGTTATTGACCCGTAGTCCCGCAATAGTTGGATCTTTGCAATAACATGTTTACCAAAAAAAAATAGAATGTTTTTGCAAGTCTCCACAAAACTTTCATTGGGCGGATAAAGTTGGGACTGCAGAAAATCAAAGGTGTCGTCGTGGCCTTAGATAGAATTTTAGTTCAGTTTTAAAATTACATTTCAATTCGGCGGTCGCTTGTTCATTCGATACTAAAAAGGTTACAAATTTTGTTAAAAAAAAAAAAAAAAAATTAGAGTGCTAGTGCCCGGTCGTAAGGACTTCGTCGTTGCGTTCTAAAAAAAAGTCCTTTTAGTGGTTTTGTGGGAAAAAAAATTAAACAACAAAATTTAAGCAAAATTCGTTTAAATAAAACTTAGAAAAAAAGAGGCTATGAAATAATTTACAGGCCATCAAAAAACAGAAAGCCCACAAAAATTGAAAGCATAAGGCCTAGTGCAATTTAAAACAAGAAAAACATAAAATTAAATAAAAATAAGTGGCACTTATAATAAAGACGACTGGAGGTTTACAACTGAGCGCAGAAGGACGATACAGGGCACAGCCAAAAATAAGGATTACTCCTAAAAGAAAAAGGATCTTAAGCGGGAAAAAGGACTCAACAGTGACCGCCAGGAAAAAGCAGATTTCAGGAGATTTACACAAGAAGATAAGTTCTATTTTGCAATGTTTTGCATTTATTTCCTTTTGGACCCGCGGTAGATCCTTTTTATAAATTTTTATAATTTATTTTTGAAATATTCGACAAAATATTTTAAGTCGTCGAAAATTTTTAAAGGAAAAGCAGGTTATCAGGATTCCAGGTTGCAGTCACCAATATTATACGAGATTTCAGCAGATATACATACTTTTTCGTACAGTTAAAATTTGATAAAGCGGAAAAAAATATGTGATGAATTGTCTAAAGCTTATTTAAAATTTTGATAAAAAGATACTAATAAGTAGAAGGAAAATTTATAGCGTTATATTTATGTTGGTTAAGGACTAAGGTTAGGGTGTACCTTTAAGGAAATTTAATTTACAAAATTTAAAATAAAATTCTGTATGTATTTAAGTACGTTAGTGTTAGTTTTTTTTCTGTTATGTAGACCGCTACAACTAGCCAAAATCCTTTATATTAATTTAGTTTTTTTTTCGAACGATTTTCTTGTCTTTTTGCCCATCGACCAAAGAGCTCTTAGGTGTTAGGGTATAAGAAAAAAAATATTAATATATAATTGGAAAAAAGAGAGATTTATAGGACAAATTTTTAAAGGCAAATAAGGTATTTTGGCCCGTTGTGCAGGTCCCCCCAAAGGATCTTGCTTTTGTATTTAAGTATATTTAAGTATAAGGTTTCAATTCAGAATTGTTGTTCATTACGGGTGTGTGTGTAAATCATTTAGTTTTTTTTTTGTATTAGTACATATTTATAACTTTTGTAATATAACTTTTTAAATGATTAAAGCTAACATTTAAATCGAACTTCCGTTTCCGTTCATTTACTTAGTTCCGGTTATTCTATCTAGCTTTGTTTTTGGAGACTCGCAATGATTTGCTAAATTGCGATTTTGGGGAAATGGTAGTGGGGTGTGGCAAGCAACGATGATCGAAAAATAAAAGTATGTGTGTAAGTATGTGTGCCTTTTAAATAAGTTGTTTTGGGATGATGTCAAGGACATCATCATTGGAGGGGTGGGCAGGCTACAGGCAGGAACATCAGGCCTGCGGATTTTGTGTTCATTTGCAGATATTGGGTTTGGGTATTTTGGAGTATTTTTCCTTTTTGTGTGTTCTTAATTTTTTTTGAGGAATAAATTTCGAAGCTATAGTTTTTGCGATTTATTTAAATTTAGTTTGAAATTATGGTTCAGTTTTCTGGCCTGATTTTCATTTTTTTTGATTTTTTTTTGTATGCCGGCTTAACTGGAAGTGATGGGTCGTGCCTCCCCTGAGGAAAAACCTGAGCTAGCCGACGATCACTTCCGGTCATCCACCATGGCGCAGCCAATGAACTTGTACTGGTGGTGATAGTTTTTTTTTGAGTTGAGGGTAAGGAAAAAAATAGACACTCAGCCAAAAAAACAAAAAAATAAGAAGGTCGTGCTACATGGTCTCTCAAATTTTGTTGGTACTGATTCAAAGATTGCTATAACCACTTATTTCATCCATCTCGTAGATTTCTTCACGAAAACTGAACAGGAACAAATTGTGAAACATTTTACAACACAACTCTGTTATTGTGAAATATTTTACAACACAACTCTGTTTGATTTCGTGAAGTGGCATCGTTTGCTCATTCATTTCATGATTAAAATAATCACCAAATATATGATTATTTTGATTATGAATGTCTATGTAAACTAGCCCTTACGGAAATGCAGCCGACTCTGCAAATCAGCCGAGCCGGCAAACTTAAGAAAATTAAATTGGTTATAATATCTTATAATTTGAAGTAATTTATCTAAATCGGCATATTTTCAGTAGGTTTAACTTCTATTTTTTATTTGTGTATGCAATTTAGTAGATTAAACATATGAAATATGCAATTTTTTTTACATTCGCGTAATTTCAGCTGTGCTACCAATCTTGCCGATTCGTTCCGTTTTTCTGACGAATCTTGCCGACTCGCGATCGCTGCTAAGGCCCATACATTTATTCCTCTTTCCACACAATTCCTACAGCCGTATTTATAATAAAAGTAAAACCATGGAATGAGGCTATTCCGAAGTTAAACATGAAATTCTGATTTTAAACAATTTTATTCCCAGTTTAAATTTTAAACTGCCTTCGATTCGAGCAGGTTTAAAGCTAGTTAAGCGCCACTATGGTTTTTTTTTTTGACAAAAAAGTTTACACAAAAATAATTCACTACAAGGACACATTTTCTTTAAAAAATTAAACGCGAAATTAAAGGTTATGCATTCACCTATCTGAAAAGATGCCCTCTTTTTCCAGCATCTGATCCACAAAATAGTGACACGGGTCGAAATCTCTTGAATTTTGAAAAAATCGATTTTTCTGTTTAAAGATGTTAGTCGCATTAAACGCAGGAGTGATATATGAATAAATTTACATGTATTCAATCAAATCAATTAAGATGAAATGAACTCAAACTGAAAATGGGCGGTGCCACGCTCCAAAAACAAATTCGTGATATCTCCGAAACTATTAGTCGCAGATAGATAAGATTCGGTATATTTGTAATAGGCACAGAAAGAAATAATATTTTTTAGAAAAGTGGGCGAATCCACGCCGCAAAAATATAAAACACACCATATCTTCGAAACTATTTGAACCACGTGGATTAAATTCGGTTTATATACAAAAATCATCAAGACAAATAATGTCTGCTGAAAAAATATGTGGTGCCACGCCAACAGGCAGAGCTACATGAATGAACTTATTTCCTATAGAACAGAGTAGCAATTAATAAGGATATGTTCATTATTGGGTGTGGTACCGCCCTTTTTTTCAGCAAATGTTATTTGACTCACTACCTTTTATATATATACCGAAATTCATCCCTGTAGCTCAAGTAGTTTCGGAGATATGATAAGTTTTATATTTGTTGAGCGTGGCACCGCCTCCTTTTTCAGTATTTCTCTCTGTGCCTTTTACAAACATACCGAATCTTATCTATCTGCGTCTAATAGTTTCGGAGATATGACGTATATGACGAATTTGTTTTTGGGGCGTGGCACCGCCCATTTTCACTTTGAGTTCATTTCATCTTAATTGATTTGATTGAATGCACATTAATTTATTCATATATCACTCCTGCGTTTAATGTGACTAACATTTTTAAACAGAAAAATTGATTTTTTCAAAATTCAAAAGATTTCGACCAGTGTCACTATTTTGTGGATCAGATGCTGGAAAAAGCGGGCATCTTTTCAAATAGGTGAATGTATAATCTTTAATTTCGCGTTTAATTTTTTTAAAGAAAATGTGTCCTTGTAGTGAATTATTTTTGTGTACACTTTTTTGTCAAAAAAAACCATAGTGCGCCGGTTTAAATTTTTTGACATGATGCAAATATTGTCAAAAAATCAAAACAAAACTAGTAAGGGTGGTATCTTTGGCCTGGCCAAAAACTAAATACCCTACACTGCATTTCAAGTATATTATTAGGAGAGTATAAGAACAAATTGCTTATATGGGAAGTGCCACGCCCTCGCCTCCGAGCTTACCTTGATTTTGCGTAGAACTTGCATTTACTGTTCTGAGTATTTGAGTAAAATTCGGTTAGGTTTTCTTAAAAAAATCGTTCAGTATAGCATTTTGAAAATTTTGCTTGTATGGGAGGTGCCACGCCCTCTTATCTTACTTCGCCTACTTTAAGCTCAGAGTTTACAATTAATGTTGCAATTAATGTTATCTCAAAAAACACTTTCATTATATAATTTTGAAGCATTTGCTTATATGGGAGGTGCCACGCCCTCTTTTCCAAGGTAACATAGATCTTGCGTATAGCTTGTATTTATAGATCCAAGTGTTTGAGTGTAATTTGGTTGGGTTATCTCAAAAAACGCTTTCCGTATAACATTTTGAAACTTTTGTTTATATGGGAGGTGCCACGCTCTCTAGTCCAAATTCACCAAGTTTTTGCTCAGAGCTTATACTTACTTTCCCTAGTATTTATGTGTATTTTGCTTCTGTTATTGCAAATAATGCTTTTATTATTGCATTTTGAATATATTTTTTGTATGGGCGGTAGGCGGGTCCGTTGACCGATTTCGCTCATTTTCAATCCCCCGAGCAAACTTTTACAACGGAGGCAGAATACCAAATTTCATTGAATTATGTAGCTCAGTTTTCCTAAAAAATGTATTTCCACACACACCCAGCCAGCCAGACAGACGGACATGGCTATATCGACTCAGGAGGTGACGCTGATCAAGAATATATATACTTTTCCATACCTGCCACGCCCCCTTCTCTGCGTTACAAACGGAAGGACAAAGTGAATATACCCTGGGTTTAGGGTATAATTAGTTTTTCAATTTATCTTAACAAAAAGAAATTCAATTTCAATTTCAAAAATAAAAAATATAGTTTATGCAAAAACAAAATCTGCAAAACAAAACTACATCAACTTTATTTTTACAAATTGATATTCTGGATGTGCTTCCAAAACATACATATGCATGTATATATGTCGAAAACTGCATTACTTGCGTTGACCGCAGGGGCCGAAAAAATGAACGCAGTGATTGCAACGGATGTACTGCGACGAGGTGCTGTGAATGGTATTGTTGAAGGATAGTTATGAAATACTCGCGAGGTGTGCAAATCAAGCCTGATGCAACCGTAGAAGCTGTCGAGTGCAATCCGAAGGACGCATCATTGCAGCAATTTGTTCTGCCTAGGGACTCCAATTTTTGGACTTTTTGCGATCCCGGGATTTTCGGGATCAGAAATTTGAATCCCGGGATTTTTCGGGATTTGTATGAATTTTTTTTCTGTCTAAATAAAGCAGAATTTAGTATTAAAAACTCCTAATATTTTATCTTATATACCCCTACTACACCTCTTCAAAGATATTTTATTTAAAAACTATCGAAAATATAAAAGAACAATTTCTTAAAACAGGCACATTTATTAAGCAATTCACGCCTTTTTTAAAAAACAAAAATTCATAAATACTTATTTACTTCAAAAACAAACATAAAGGTACATTGCAGCACTATATTGAGCCCTAACCGCCAAAAAGACTTAACCGACACGATTTCGGATTTTCGTTTTTTGATGAAAACCTATAATTTGTGTCCATACGCATCTTCTCTACAAATTTTATAACTGTAAAAAGTACCGTTACGGAATTATAGAGAAAGCAATTAAGACTTAGTATTTTGTTTATTTTATTTTTTGTGACTGCGAGTTGTTAGTTAAGTCTTTTTTCTTTTTGTGTCAAAAATAATTTGCAAATAATGTAATAAAAAAGGAAAATTTATTAAAAAGTCTTGATGTGGGTTAATAGTATATGTGACCACAAATGCTTTTTGGTACAAAAACTGAAGATCAGATGGGGAATTTGGAAAAGAAAAAAGGCTTAACCGACACAACACTGAAAAATAGCCTTTATATTATAAATAGATGAATGAAACTAGTTGCATCGCATGTCTAACACAAAATATAGCTTACATACTAAATTTCACTGTTATAGCTTAAACACAATTGGAGCGTACGACGAATTTCACCCGACGAATATTCGCTGTCAAAGATAAAACATACAAGAGTATATGAAACTGAACACAACCACACCGGACGACGAAATTCGTCTGACGAATATTCGTTGCAATAGAACTAGTTTTAATTTTGCCGCCGGCGGCAGGGATTTTTGAAAATGTCAAACTGGAAAATTACGTTTCAAATGTAAAATTTTTAGATTTTTTAGAAATTCAAAGAAATAGAGATTTTATAAAACATTTATTTATTAAAATTTTCATCAGAAAACATAAACAACAATGTAAAATAAAAACAACTATTGCCGTCGTCACTCTGATTGTGTTTAACAGAGCGAACTTCGTTGACGAATTTTTATTGACAGCTAATATTCGTCGGGCGAAATTCGTCGTACGCTCCAATTGTGTTTTAAGTCTTTTTGACGGTTAGGGCTCGATATGCTTAGTTAAATACATATATAAAATATCATACATATTTTATTATTTAAAATAGTGAAATCAAAGTTTTAACAAGTGTTGGACTTGAAAGAATTAACCTTTCTTTTAATCAGTTTTATTATTATTAAAATATGATTTTAGGAAAATTATAGCATTTATTGTTTTATCATCCAATTTAGATCTAAATTTATTACATATCTGTGGACTTTTGACAAAACAACCTAAGTCGAGATAAGAAAATTCTTCGGGATTTTAGTCCTAAATATAAAATTTAAATACGATTCTATTGGTATAATCGACATGTCTCTATAATTTCTTGTCCCAGAGATATAAGGGTGTCCCATAGTTCACACAAGATTTGAACTTAGCGCCATTCGTGCGGTGAAGTGCTATGAACCAAAAAAAAAAAAATAATAATAATTTGACAGCTGAGACTTTAAGATTAGTAAAAATGAATGGAAAAAGGAGATTTAACGCTGCATCAACGAAATGGAGCCATATTATTGAAAAGTAGTTAATCAGTTTTTACGCTCTCCTGAAAAGTTCCAATTTCGAGTTAGGTTGTTTTGTCAAAAGTCCACAGATTTATAACCTGCACACGAATAGCATCTTTCTGATTCAACACTTGTTGGTTGAATTGAAGAAAGATAATCGAAAGTTTTCTGGAGGAAATAACCCTATCAACACCATTACAAAATATATCAATTTCTTTCATTAAAACGTCGGATAAACTATAAGACTTTTAAGAAAACAAATTTTTTGAAGTGTTATTCAAAACTAGATTTAATTTTTCGTTCAAGTTTTTTGCTGCGTTTACTTTAACTGTATGGCTATTGTCCTCAATTTCGCAAGAAGTTTCAGTTTCAAATCTAGAGAGAATACGTTTTATCTCTACTTAATGCGATTTTTCTGTTATTTAAAACAAAAAAACTTACAAAAGAAATCCCGGGATTGGTAGCACGAATCCCGGAATTTTCGGAACTCCAAAAAGGCTCGAAACCCGGGATCCCGGGACTGAAATCCCTAGTTCTGCCCCTACAGCACTTTTGGGACATTGCGCTTAAAACGCCGAGGGCAAAAACTTAATTTCTCATCCTGCACCTTAAAATGTACATTCATTAAACATGATAAAGTTGTGTTATAAGTATTTTGTGCGAAATATTGTGTCAATAAAAATAAAATCCTAATACAAAATACAACAAAGTATAATTTAAGTAGTTCATTGTATGGAATATTATGACTGTTGACTATTTATGCCATAAAAAAATCCTGGAAGCTTATTGTCTGAAAACAGAATTTTTGAAAAATATTCAAAACCAATTGTTTTGATTTTCTTTATTTATTTTTTAAAAAGTCAAGAAAAGACGTTTGAAAATTGTAATAGAATCATATATATTTGACATAAGGCTGGTTTAGTGAAAATTGCTTATAAATCAGCAGTGGCTTAACTTCGATATGAAATTTTGTACCTGGTTCAACTAAACCTAAAAAATCTAATAAAAACGGCTGCTATTGTTTTATTATATTAATTTTGTTTTCTTTTTTTTTCCGTATTTCACAATCTATCACTTAAAATTTTAGCACAATTCTTTTTCTTAACATAAAGTTCGCACACGAAAGTCATTTAAATTCGATTATTTAGTTGAAAACCCGGTAAAATATTTAAAAAACTTGCAAAGTATTGGCCGCACGAAAATTTGCTGCTTTCACAGCCAGTATTACCATCTTCCATGTGTTTAGAAATAAACATTTTTCTTCATTTACAAAAGCGACTTTAGTAATTTTCGATCGTCGATTTGTTTTGCAATGTATTATTATCGCTGATGTATCTTTCCACATCCGCTGAATGTGGAATACAAGCAGCAATTCTCGCCAACACAATGATTAGTTCTTTGTACAATTAAGGGCTTGCTTCTGTTATCGACTAATGTACAGTGGCTTTATTTCAGGGGTCGGCAAAAATAAATTTGAGAGTGTGTTAGTGAGAGAAGAGAGAATGCACTAAAAAAAAAAAATATTAACAGAAAAGAGTAGGGGAGGGGGGGGGCTAGTGTGGACTGGGGGCTAGTGTGGACAAATTCAAATTCTCGCGCCGTTTTGAATTTTTTGTTTCTGTTTTATATTTTTCAAGTTGGTATTTGCACTCTGCATCACCAGAAAAAAATGCATTTGTTGCCAGTTCAGCTTTTCATGATAACGTGACCGAACGTGTTTTAAGCAGCAAAAAGTAATTTTTTTGTTGCTTCGTAATTTCAGTGATACTTTTAAACTAATTATTCTTTTGCTGTAATGTTAATAGATAATACAACTTAAAATAGTGTTTATTTAAACCATTGAAATTATTTTTGAAGAACTTTACCGTATGGTTAAAAAAAAATATTTTAGTTTAAAAAGACATAAAGGGGCTAGTGTGGACAACTGAAATGGGGCTAGTGTGGACATGTCCGCAGCAGCTGAAATGACTCCAGAAATCGTCAAACCATTTCTAAAAGCCGTTCCAAGAAAGTACGTTACTAAAAAGAAAGAACGACAGATTCACGTATCCCGATTTACCGGATACCAGCGAAATTTACCGAAATGAAATAGTAGCAAAGCTGCCACAACCACAACAACTGTCGGAAACATCGCGATCAGCAAGTTATATGAAGTTTGAAACAACATGGACAAAAAGTATTTTATATGGGCCAAATTGTCACGATCCACGGTTCTCAAGATTTCGATATTACGTTTCTAAAAAGAAAGAACGATAGATTCACGTATCCCGATATACCGGATACCAGCCAAATTCACCGAAATGAAATAGTGGCAAAGCTGCCACAAGCACAACAACTGCCGGGAACATCTCGATCAGCAAGTTATATGAAAATTGATATAAATTTCTCCAAATACAACATGGAATAGCAGTTAATTTTTTATTTGTATTATTATTTGTATTACATCATTATTTCTTGAATAAACATGTATCTGAACTCTTTCTTAACGTTTTTGTATGAATTATTAAGTTTCTTATGGTGTCCACATTAGCCCCCAGTTAAATCAATGGTTGTCCACACTAGCCCCGTATAAGGGGCTAGTGTGGACAAATGTAAGCTCTTTTTAAAATAACTTAATAGTGCATTTATGAAAATAAAAATTCTTAACTATTGATGCAATTATATAGGCAAGAGGTATAAGTAATCGCTAAAAATTACTTTATTACAAAAATGATATATTTACATACATAATTCTGTAATTATATAAAAATTGTCCACACTAGCCCCCCCCTCCCTTACGAAATATATATTGTGCATATTCATTGAAAAAAAAAAAATATGCGTTAGTACCGAAAAATCATTGCAAAAGCAACATCGAGTGCAAGCATAGTTCTGTCTTCTTATGCCAGTGGTCAACAGGCCATAGCGCAATTGTGCAGAGAAACTTCACACGCATTCTTATGCTGTCGCAAAACCATCGGCAAAGAAACATCGAGAGCATCCGTAGTTCTGTTCACGGTGCTCTTGAACAGTCGATAGGTTTGATGAAAATGTGGAGAAAATCTGTGAATGGATTTCATTTGCATTAGTTTAGTGGTCTGAAAAATGCAAACCCCGAAATCGTTGCTGATCATCCCCGCGAAATATCGCAAAAATACATATCCCATATAAAATAAAAAAATTCAGAAAAAAAAACGCAACAAACAAATATATAGAAATAGTTATTTTTAATGTATTATAATGCTGAATCAGAATGTGGCTTTAGAATCGCTGTATCTTATACGGTTTTTGAGATATCTTAGGCTAAACAAGGAAAAAATGCCGTTTTTGCTATATATTGCAGCTTTATAACTAGAATATTGAATATTTATATGCAGAATTTGATACATTATCTGAAAGTCGCAATCTTTTTCTTTAAAACCGCATTTAAATTATGTCAATAGCTTAATTTTTCTCCCAAATATCGTAGACTGAAATAATGAGAAAACACGTTTTTTGCACTTTTTTAACTTTTTAGATTAGGGTATCTCCAAGAAAAATAAAGATATCGACATTATTTGAATTAGATTTAGAAGATTGATTAAAGCTTTCCATTTCTGCATCAGAATTTACGGTTATACGTCCTGTTATATTGCTCCAAAATATAGCAAAAACGGTCTTTTTTACTTGTTTAGGCTAAGATATCTCAAAAACCGTATGAGATTCAGCAATTCTAAGGCTGGATTCGGATTTAGCATCACAAAATGCATTAAAAATAATTAATTATTTTAATATTTGCTTGTAGCGTTTTTTTTCTGATTTTTTTTTTAATTTAAATGGGATATGTATTTTTGCGATATTTCGCGGGGATGATCAGCCACTAAACTAATGCAAATGAAACCCATTCACAGGTTTTCTCCACATTATCATCAAACCTATCGACTATTCAAGAGCACCGTGTGTTGTCTTTTTACTCACATGAAAAACTGTCTTTACAGCTATGAGAAATTCTGAAAAATATTTTATTTTATACTTTTTGTGACTAGATTCAAATTTTTAGTTTAGGAAACGCGCATATAAACTTTTTCAAAAGTATACAAAAACTTTAAGTGTCGTCATCTGGTTTTTTTTTTTTTTTGTGTAAATTTTACTTAAGCCATATATGTATTTAAAAAAAAAAAATGTTGTCTTAAAACGCTTAGATAAACTTTTTTGGGTCGAATATATAACTTTTCAAAACAGAAACTTAATTAAGAAACACAATTTTGCGAAAAAACATTTGGCAACCCTAAATTTTTGTTTCGTTGATTTTGGACAAACGATGTGAATTTATAGGGAGAAAATGATGATCTTATCAATTTGTTGAAAGAAAATTTTGGTTTTATAAAAATAACCAGGTGGCAACCCTGAAAACTATGTTGGTGTTTATGTCCAATGTAAACAGTGTGCATCCTGCATATCTGCCTGCCTTTGTGACCCGCCGCACAGCGCTGCTGTCGTTTACTCGTTGTACGAACAACGAGTAAAAATGACAAGCTGAAATTCGTCATTCTAATCGAATTAACGCAAGTCAGCGAACCCTCTAAAAACCCATACGTGAAGTTAAAACACATAAGTTTAACTTACCATTAAACACACGAAACATCAGGAACATCTGGAAAAACACAACACAAAGACGATCTGAAACCATCAACAGAAACTACAGAGAAGACATCACAGGAACAGAACCCACACTCAACAAAACAACACCACGGTGGACAAAAGGCGATCATCGTTCATTCATCGTTCATTCCTGCCAGATAGTTTGCGGGTAGTATCGTAAAGCTTCCTGAGATTTTGAGCATTAGCAGCGCTTTAGGCTTTGCTCGTTATACATTCTTCTTTTGTCTTGTCTGCATGAACGCCTGACTTCTTTATTGAGAGAGTTAAAGACCTTTTCGGCGTCGTTCTTTTGCGCTTTAGTTTTAGCGTCATCTCTCAGTTTTTTCGCGCTTCTTCTTTTTTCAACAAGACACCACGTTTCCTCGCTCATCCAGTGTTTCTCATTCGAGGGTCGGAACCCAAGTATTTGTTCACTGGAGTTTTAGAAAGCAGCCTCAGCGGCACTTCATGATGTTTCAATGCTTCCATCATAATCAATCGGGACTATTTTAAGTTCTTCAACGAAAGATCTGCGGATATCGTCGTTCTTAAGCTTAAGCACGTCGAATTTTTTTGCCACAGATTGTTCACTGGGACGTTTTATAGCGGCAAGTTTTAGTCGAATGACTGCGACGAGAAGATGGTGGTCGGAGCCTATGTCAGCGGCCCTCTTTACTCGTACATCCAGAAGACTCCCTCTCCGTTTTCTTCTTATGCAAAAGTGGTCGATTTGGTTTTCAGTGATGTTGTCTGGAGACACCCAAGTAGCTTTATGGCATGTTTTGTGTGGGAAAAGCGTACCTCCAACAACAAGACCGGATGTACCCAAACCATGTTTTCCAATCACGTGCTCAAGGTCAAGGTTTTCTGAGCACTGTTAATCGCTGCAGCGAGCTGACTGTAGAATTCATCCTTGGTTTCTTTCTCTGCCAACTCGGTGGGTGCGTATGCTTGGAAGATGGTAATATTTCTAGCGGGGGTTCGAAATCTGCACCAAATGAGCCTTTCGTTTACAGGTTTCCATTCCACCACTGCTTCTACTGCATTTTTACTTAACAAAAATCCAACTTCATCCCTGTGGATGTCATTTTGTGCTCTACCGGAGTATAGAAATTTTTCGCCGTTAGGAAGTACATATTCGCCAGCACCGTTCCATCTACACTCGCTTAATCCCAATATCTCAAGGTTGAATTTGTGGAATTCGCTTACGGCTCGATGTATTTTGCCAGTATCATTAAGAGTTCGGACATTCCAAGAGCCGATGCGTGTTCGAGTTTTCATCGATATTTTCCATCGTTTTTCGATCCATGCTTCATAAGTATAATCTTCTCAGCAACGCCCCTCGCAGTAAGTTATAAGCTTAAGGCTGGATCCGGCAAGCGCTGCAAATGTAGTGGCCAAATTCACTTTCACGTACAGCCGCCCAATCTGGACGCTGACCTGGGATCCGCCCACTCTGGGTCGGACGCTTTAGGATTTCGACAAGATGCTTATTTAAAAGCGGCATCGACTCGCCTTGTCAGTGCTAGTTACGGGCATTGTGGTTATTCTTTCAAGGCGCAACGCTGTCCAACGCTACGCCCTTCCACACCCTGGCTGGTCACCCGCTTTTAGTCGCCTCTTACGACAGGCATGCTTACCTCGGTTGTATTCTGACCCCTTACCCGCAGGGAGAAAATTAATTGATGAACCTATTTTAAAAATTTAATTAATTATTTAACTGGGCGATTTTTTCGATTTTGCGTTGAATTTGAGAGAACTAAAATCGAGCAACGCCAAAAAGTTTAATTTTGATTTGAAAGTTGAACTATATTATCTAAAGTTGCAGTCAATACTCCTTCGCTCTCAAAATATTTTTAATCTGAAATGGTATATCGAGGAGACAAATTTCAACGTTAGTTGCTGCTATTGTAGGATCGCTATTAACAACCACTTCTGAAAGTCTGAAAGATTATTACTTAGTATATAACTCTGTGGGTGCTTAAAAAGTTTAGCAGTTTCTAATTCTTTAAAAAATTTTGTATTTGATATTTAGGTACTTTGGAAAATGGCTGAGAGATACTTTCTATAACTTCCTCAACTCTTAATTTCTAGTAATCCATCGAGAATAATAGCTGAATAGTTTTTGAGATGGGATTTGTTATTGCCCGATCAAAAAAACTTGTCAAGTTCTTGTCATTGTATCAGAAATGTATATCAAAATGATATCAAAAATGTATCAGCCGCTGATATCCATTTTTTGTATATCATTTTGATATATTTTTGATATCATTGAATGACATGTCAATTTTGTATCAGAAATGTATATCAAAATGATATAAAAAACTTGTCAGCGGCTGATATCCATTTTTTGTATATCATTTTGATATATTTTTGATATCATTGAATGACATGTCAATTTTGTATCAGAAATGTATATCAAAATGATATCAAAAATTTGTCAGCGGCTGATATCCATTTTTTGTATATCATTTTGATATATTTTTGATATCATTGAATGACATGTCAATTTTGTATCAGAAATGTATATCAAAATGATATCAAAAATTTATCAGCCGCTGATATCAATTTTGTATCAGAAATGTATATCAAAATGATATCAAAAATTTATCAGCTGCTGATATGTCAAATTTTACGTTTTCGTTTGTGAATTTTATTTAAAGATAATTATAGAAGACGAACGCGCAGCCAATTTTAGTGAATAAGTTAATTTTCTAGTGAAAAACACAAAAATATAATTGAGTGCAAAAAAACCGACACTCCATTCAGTTGCTGCATGCGGCCTGTGGTTGGGAAAACAAAAAGAATGGATTACGGACGAGCAGCCAATTTTAGTAAGAAGTGAGTTTTGTCATGAAATTAGTGAAAAAGCAGAAAAAATATAATTGAGTACAAAAAAAAAACTTGTTGCCGACGATTAACCACAATATTGCAAAATTTAGCCATAATCTGCGTCGCTTTAGTTATCAGACCCAAAATTGGTTGTCATTTTTGTATCAGAAATGTACAAAAATTGTATATCATTTTGATATCTTTTTTTGATATCATTTTGATATCTTTTTTTGATATCATTTTGATATCTTTTTTTGATATCATTTTGATATCTTTTTTTGATATCATTTTGATATCTTTTTTTGGTATCATGGTGATTACAAAAAGCGTTACATTCCGTATATCACTGTGATATCCTTTTTTTATCAAAATCTTGTATGTCACTGACAAATTTTGGATATCATTTTGATATATATAAGTTGTTGTATTTTTAAAATATTTTACGCGAGAATTAAGAATTGGAATGTAGTTTAAGTATAAATGAGAATATGAGCTTTTGGAATTCTGAAAGCAGATTTTGTAGAGGCTCATCGATTTCGGAAGATGGATAAGCGGTGTTCGCTTATGGGGGATCATTTTTGTAATCCAGATTTTTCACTATATCTACATTAAGATTTCTATCTTTATGTTTTGTCATATGTTTTTTAAATGCATGTATGTTGTGGAACTGTTGTTTACAATCACATTGTTTACATTTGAATTTTGAAATTGACGGTACGCCGTGCTTTACTTTTATTGATCTGTGAGTTTCTTAGACGTGTAAAAGTATTGTAGTTTTCACTCAAGAAGCAAGATAATTTTGACATTGCACAAAATAATTAGGCTGAATTTAGTTAGTTTACTAGATTTGTAACTGATGAAAATTTTTCAGATTTATTTCGGCAAAGTATTGCTCTAAAAATATCCAAACCAACTTACTTCTTTGTGAACATTGGAATTTGTAAACATTACATAATTTTATGATGATATCTAAGGTAAGTGTACCGAATTACGGTATATTAAGGTACTCATCACTTTTAGAATGGCTCCTAGCCATACAACTCAATTCTAAGGCCGGAAATATGATTTTTCATCACAATTTATTTATACGTAGTCGATTGTAAATCAATTTGAGCATCATAATGTTGATATTGTAATAAATTTTTATATTTTAAGAAACATTGCATTTGAACCTAATTCCGGACTAAAATTTTGCGTTGAACCTAACTCCGTACTTTCGTGCAACATATTCCGTGCTAGCTTAAAATATGATACATTTTCATTATACAACAATCAAAAACGTAAAATCTCTTTTTTTTGTACAGGTTAACATTTATTTAACTTTAATTATGTTCAAATATACTTTTTTTTCTTTAAGAAACATATATGGGCATATCCGAAAATAATATTTCCTTATATGATCCAGGTTTTAAGAATTTTTTTTTTTTATGTTCAATAACCAAATGTGGTGGAATATATTCCTAGACGTGTAAAATGAAACCTTCAATAAGTGAACAAAAAACTTTCGACCCGAGAGGGTGTCAGGAGGTCGTTTTATCTGAAAATTTTGGGCAAATCGAAATTTCCGATAATGTACGGGAGAGCACATATGTTAGAAGTAGTAGATATGATACGGGGCACCTAACCAAATATTCTGAAGTAAAATTCAAAAATATTGCAAGTGGGTCGTGGCGACAGAATGGGTTAAAAAGTTTAAATCACTCATAATGGCCTCATAACAGGCCTTATAAATCTGAAAAAGTTCAAGAAAATTCCTTGATAAAAAATAAATCGACTTTGGTTAAAATGTTTTTTAACTAAAGCGCCCCCTGCCGAGTACAAAACGAATAACGCGATTTTTGGCGATATGCGATCGAGCACACCTTAGCGACACATACGACAAGATAGCGGGATATCTAACAAATATTATGGAGTAAAATTCAGAAAAAATCGTAAGTGGAGCGTAGCGACAGAATGGGTTAAAAAGTTTAAATAGCTCAGAGCAGCCGGAAAGGAATTACGTTCACTCACAAAAATATATGCACCTAATGGCGTCATACAGAAAATCGCCGTTTTTTGGTAAATTATTACTCGTTTTGTCTTGAACTTATTAGAAATCGTTTCTTTAGGTCAATATCAATTAATAATTTCACAAATTTATATTTGAAAACTGTAATTTACTTCATAAACTTCGATTATATGTAGCCCTTTAACACAAATAATACATAAAAATTTTTGTATAATTGTTCACATTATTTGCAATTATTTAGAGTTTTTAAAGAGAAAATGTTAGGCCGTAATTACTCCACAAAAGTTTACTTATTTCATGATAAATGAATACTTAGTTTATTTAACACCGATTAATAATTAAATTTCGAAAACAAAATGTCTCTTATTTTTCCGAAATAAGTGATTGCCACGAAGTTACGTTCACTCACACAAAGGCCTAAAGAAAATAGCCGTTTTTTGGTAAAATATTATTCGTTTTATCTTAAATTTATTAGAATCCGTTTTTTAAGGCAACACAAATTAATAAATTTTAATTAAAAATACTTACATGGAATCCTAGAAACACTTACAAAAATTCTGATGTTACCTTATACTTGCACACAACACGCGCGTTCAAAATGACGGTTCGTTGCAACTGATAGTTTGAAGCCTTACTATAAAGTAATTAATGAATGTAAAACATTAAATTTATACTTTTAAACATCAATAATAAGTAAGGACTATAGTTTGATTTAAAAATATTCGAAACCGTGCTTGTTTTCTTATTTTTCAACAAAATTCAAAAACGTACGGAATTAGGTACTAGCCCGTAATTCGGTAACTTACTTAGCATTTAATTAACGTACAGCATTTATATTTAATACTGTCGCAAAAAACGTAGAACATATTTTTTATATTATATAATTCTGGTCCCACGACGATAATTCTAAGTTGAAGACTTTCTTTTCGGCCCGAAAATTCTTTGCGCAATTTTTCTATTTTAGGCATAAGATCATTTATTGTTCTAACGCAAACTACAAAATCTCCTTAGACATCTGCTACGAAAGGCCTAACAAAAGTTCGCTTAGTAGAATTGAAAAAGCTGTATAAAAAATTTTTTAAATTTGCTACTTTATTCTTTCTTTATTCTGTTTGTATTTTTTCAACGTAATCGCCATTTATTTTGATACATTTTTGAAGTCGATAAATCCATCTTGGAAAACAGTCTTCAAAATCGGCTTTTTGCAGTTTTACAATTTCATCATTAACCGCATTTATCTCCTCATTGCTGTTGAAGACTCTACCTCTCACATTTTTTTTTCGAAACAACCAGAAGTCACAAGGCGCTAGATCTGGGGAATAAGGTGCTGGACGAATTTTTTCGTTGCCTAAAAGCGCAATAAAATAAGTCGTTTTTTCAGCAGTGTGCGCTAGCGCATTATCGTGTTCTAGAAAGTAGTGGTTGGTGTAGCTCTTTTTTTGGCGTTTTCCCAATAAATTTTGGAAAACTTTTGATAAGCAGGTTTCAGTATGCCACCTAGCAGTAACCGTTTGACTTTTTCTCTGGTCAAGTAAACTGACATCATTATCTTGTTGCTGACTTTTGTTGCCCTGCTTTAACAGGTGGATCTGCACCTTCTGGGATCCATACCATGGATTGTTGTTTGGTTTCAGGATCGTACTTGTAAAACCATGCTTCATCACCTGTTACAATTTTCTTGAAAGGGTTAGACTCTCCGTTTTTGAATTTTTCAAGAAAATACTTAGCAAAACACAAACGCGCCTCTTTTTGAGCATCACTTAAAATTCTAGGAACCCACCATGCAGATTTCTTCGTGTATCCAAGATATTTTTTTACTATTCGCGGTACAGCCATGGCATTCAAGCTCAGTTCCTCAGCAATGATTTCCTGGTCAATCTTGGATCTTCGTCAATTTTAGACTTCACCAGCGCTACACTTGCATAATCAGTCGAAGATTTTGGGAGGCCTTCTCGAGGTTCATCCTCCGCAGAAAAATGACCTGTTTGGAATCTTCGGAACCACTTTGAAATAGTCACGAGCGATGGCGTATTAACTTCAAATGCTATTTGGCATTCACTAAATATTTCCGCAGGCTTGAGCTTACGTCGAAATCCAAAAAGAATAGCAAACGAATTTCTCGCTGCGATGGCACTGCAATATCTGCTGATATTGTTTCACGAATTTTACGTTTTCTTCTCACCATTTTGACCGATCTTTCTGAAAATTAAAATGATATATCGTAAGACTATAACAAATGGTACGCAATTTTTTGATTAACTAAGAATTTATAACATGACACCTATTACGCGAATTTTTGCTAGGCTCTCCGTATAGTTGGCTTGTATCCAAGCCTGACAAGAGGGATGGGGTAAGGGGGGATTCCTCCCGGGTCCGAAGTTTTTTGGAGGGCCCGGACTTAAGCAGAAATTAATAAAATTTGTAGTAGTTTTTGCAAGCTTGAAAAATAGATTTTAGAGGCCCTGCATAAACACGATACAAGCACTTGAGAAAAAGCCCGGGCCCGCACAAAGTTTGTGCGCGAAATTTATATTGTTGTTGTTGTTAATAATTTCTTTTAATTGTTTATTTTCTGCAACATTTGAAATGTATGGTACACGATGATAACGTTTATTTGTGTTAATGTTATTAGAATTTGTTTTATTAGTTTTATTTGTTATTTCTGTTGTGATTGTTTTGATTAATTTATTAATTAGAGTTATTGGGAAACTGTTGTTGGTTAGAATTTGTTTAGCTATTTTAAGGATTTGGTCCAAAAATGTGTATTGTTACAATCCTTGCTGTTGTATGGATGTATAGAGCTGGTGGTGTATGCTTGCATATGCCTGGTTGTAGCTCGTCGGATTGGTATGGGTTATTGCTCTACACACTTTGTTTTTTTCACCATACAGCAAAATGACACAAAAGGAATTCATACACACTAAATTATAATTTCTGAAACCTCACATCAAATTCCCAAATGAAATTCAAAACCCTAATTAAACCCAAAAAAAAGAACAAATAATAATCCCCTAAAAGGATCGCAAAGAGTCAGAACGCCTGATAGGCAACGATGTCATGTGCCCTAAAT
Source organism: Calliopum simillimum (assembly GCA_951812925.1). Classification (NCBI taxonomy): domain Eukaryota; kingdom Metazoa; phylum Arthropoda; class Insecta; order Diptera; family Lauxaniidae; genus Calliopum; species Calliopum simillimum. The sequence goes on from OX638368.1 coordinate 67,724,695, forward strand.
ATTTCCTTACCCCAACCAAAAGTCAACAATTGAGACCAATTGTCTCCTCAACCCAACCATAAAAGGACTAAGGCTAGGTCCACTCACATATTATGTAATTGATTTACACTTTATTCATATTTTAAATTCATTGCAAATCTTATTAAAATAATAAAGAACTCATTAGTTGTTTTGCAAGCACCAGTAAAATAGTTGCCATAGATTACATCGCGCAAGACGGGAAAGTGACCGAAGCCCTTCCCCTCTTGTATAAAAAGAATTAATTATTTTTGCCTTTTTTTTTTTTTGACTTTCTTTATACTATTCAGTGCCTGATGATGACTTAAAATTTAAGTCGAAATATCTCAAAATAAAAAACATAAAAACATATAACTTTTTGTTTTTATTGATACGGCTGCAGCTCAGCATTTTGCTTAAAGTTAAAAAGAATTAATTAATTTTCCGAGTCTATCAACGACCCAGTGGGTGCAAGTCAACCCGTTGCACTAAAAAATTGTATCGCTGTGCCTCCGCTGGGACAAACACGCAGCTTCCGTCGTGCAGTCTCAGATAAAATACTGCGAATTCAATCCAAATATTATTTTGTACTATATTTGTGGCAAACTACCCCACTGTTGTTAAGGGCAACAATTCTGCACAAGAAAAATAAAAAATACAGTCTGTTAAATAAGAGCGTGGTCATTGTTGTGAGAAAATGAAAATACCCATTGCGAAAATTCTTTTTAATATTGATTTATTTGATCGAAAACTTCAATGCAAATACATTAATAGCAGGTCCAATCACCCCCAGCATCAATTATAGCTTGACATCTTCGCGACATACTTTGAACAAGATTTTGCGCATACTCTTCTGAAAACGACCTCCAAATTTTGTGAATGCGTCGAACCAGCTGTTTCAAGTTTGTTGGTGGGTGTGGTCCAGGCATGCCTGATGATAGGAAAGGCCCAAAAAGAGGATTCATCAGTGAAGATAACGTTGCCCCAGTCACGATCCAAATTGTCTTTGGCCCATTCAAGACGTTTTTGGACATGTTTTTCACTGAGCATCGGTTTTTGCAAAGTACTTCGGTATTTCACACTATTTGCAATCAAATGATTACGAATAGTTCCGTGGGAGATATTCAAACCTTTTTGGGACAATTTCGAAGCACCTTCACGCAAAGTTAATGTTGGATTTTTCGAAAATAGAGCACAGATCAGTTTTTCCTGTTTTTCCGTCACTACACCGACAGACCCGCGATTTGGAAAGTCATCGACATTTTTTACTTCTTTGAAGCGATTCACCCACTTACTCACAAACTGTTTCGACTTTTGCATATACTTCGCAGCCGCCGCTTGGGTCATTTTGGGACCTTTGGGGTGCAAACACAAAAAAACGGCTTCAAAGCGCGACGCGTACGCGGTACTCATTTTGGAAAAATGCTGAGAACGCATTGAAAACAGTGGTCAGCTGATTCACTTTCACGAAGCATGAAGGACAATACTGCCCTCTGTGTGAGAAAAAAAAATTACAGCATTATACTTTACCGATCGCGAGTAATCGTGACCACGCTCTTATTTAACAGACTGTAGAAGCACATAGTTCAATTTCCTATATGTCGAATACTAAATAACTATCTTTGTTGTTACCTTGCCCAAAAACCGGAGATCCGATCAGGAAAATTTTATAAATAATTGTTTGCCAGAGCTTGTTAAGCAATTTGAATTTTTCTACGTGCGGAGCGCCTGTCTCCAAAAGCACAGCAATGAAATTTTCCATGGAGTCGACACGTCGCGGTGGCGCACGTCAAAGTAAAAAAATTACGCCCCATGTATATGCACAATATGACAAATAATACTCTATTAGAGAAAAAAAAAACGTTCAAACTCTGTTCTTTTGTGCTGTCCAATTTTAATAAAATGTACCTTACCTTTTTGTTTTAACTGCTTCTAATAAGGTATTTTAGTTTTGTTTTTATAAAACATAAATTTTATTGGTGGTTTTAAATTAAAACATTAGTTGAATTATTTTTCTGCCAGTTCTAATTTTGCAACGTCTGCTCGCTTTCATATCGATTGCCAAAAGACTTTCGTGGTTGAAAAATTTTGCTTTCAATGCGTTATCTGCTACGAAGCCTTACACGCATACGAGTGAAGCAACAGCAAGATATCTCTTGCGCAGCGCAAAACAAAAGTTACGTTTGTTTCAACTGTAAGTTGAACTGAAATAAAATTGAGAATGAGAGTGAGCAAGTCAAATTTGAAACTGTCATCAAAATATGCGTATGTATGCATGCACGGACTTTCAGCAATGATCGAAAATAGTAGTCAAAAGAGCGTAACAGTCTTGATACTTACGTCGTTTTCCATTGGGAAATCTAGATTTTGCTTTCAGATCAAAAATTTTTGTTGCTGAATGGAACACGAAAACAGAGCAAGTATTTTATTTTTGCTGTAGCGGATGACTGGAACAAATGTTTTGACATATGTAGAAACAAATAAGGGTAAAGTAATGAATTTTGAAAATTAAAATAAATAAACAAAGTTTTTTAGAATATAAGAGTGATTCTGACGAATGGTGTCGAAAGTCAAGAAAATTACTACCCTCAACATTCCTGAATCCTGTTAAGCACAATAGAAATTAGCCGAAAAAATTTAAACAACGATTTCACTTTTTTCGGGTTATATTTTTCTTTTGTAGATTAATTCCAACCGCCTGAATAAATACAAAAAAAAACTTAGATCTTACATTTTTGCTCAAAAGTTGGTTTTTTCTTCTGTTCCCCGAAATTCATGGCATGCGTAACATCAGTTGAACCATCAAAAAACTGAGCGCCTAAGTCAGATAAATAACCTTCATCGTCGTATCACGATGTATCTTTCTCTGGATGTAAATGAATGACGGAGCCATTTATGCCAGATGCACTTATGAATAGCAGCAAAACTCAAACCCTTTAAATATTCTTGAAACTTCCAATTTTGTTGCACCTGATATTTTATCCAAAAATTGTTACATTCGACTTTTTAAAAAATAATAAATATTTTTCAATTGTCAAAAGATGCTGCCACTTTGGCACTTGCCCTTCATGCTTGTAATAGTGTGAGTGCGAGCAAATGAAATCTGAGAAAAAATCTAGATTTGAAAAAATTGATCTGAGATCAAAAAATTTTGCTCTAGATTTCCTAATGGAACGCAAATTGTAATAGATTTTGATCTAGATCAAAAAAAGATTGCTCTTTTTTACCCAATGGAAAACGACATTAATTTTTGTTCTAAAAGCTCATATTCTTGCACCACAGTGGGACCACTACTCAAAAATATAGTACAAAACTAGAATTCTTAAGTTAACTTGCAAGATAGGACAATTTCCGGAGTAAAAAGTAAATACTATGGGCCTTATCGTAAATAAATATTCTCGAGAATTTATACGCTAACTCCCTGGTTTGCAATCGCAAAAAAATTTCGTGGAAAGGGAAAATTCACTGGAAAAATTATGTAATCGGCAATAAGTTGGGAGCGAGTTTTTTCACTTTTATTTGTTAAATTTGCTCCTCAACTTTTTGCTAGGGAGTACTAAAGTATAAATGAATAGTTATAAATAACGTTTGACAAATTAAAAACTTTAGTACAACAATTTTAAAGCTTATTGAAATAGCTTTCATATGACACTAAAGTTTTTAATATCCACCTAACCGTTTCCAATTTATACTGGTTCTGCTAAAACTATTGGGTGTACAACTTAAAAACCGGAATTTTTTAGCGAAATTTGATGCTTTATTGTGGAAAAATGTTACAATATATTTTATTCAAAGTATTGTCCATTGGAAGCTACAAAATTTCCCCATCTTTAAGGCAATTTATGAATTCCATCCCAAAAAAATTGCGCCGGCTTGGCGGCTAAAAATGAATCTATCCAATTTTCGATATCTTGAACTTAAGTGAGCGTATTCCTGATAGGGCATTCTGCATCGATCGGAACAAATGGTAGTCTGATGGTGCAAGGTCTGGGCGGGTGAGCCAAAACTTCCCATCCACTATTTTCCAAATAGTTTTTCACGGGTCTTGCAACATGCGGCCGAGCGTTGTCATGATGAAAAATTATTGCGTCGTGTCTGGTCGCATTTTCCGGGCGTTTTTCGATGATGGCACGCTTCAAACGTATTAATTGTGTTCGGTACAGGTCACCTGTGATTGTCTGGCCCGATTTCAACAACTCATAATATAACGGCCCCTTCTGATCCCACCAAATACACAGCATAACCTTGCCGCCATGGATATTTGGCTTCGAGGTTGATTTGGCTGGTTGTCCGGGTTTCACGTATGACTTTTTGCGCTTGGGATTGTCATAATGGATCCATTTTTCATCCCCAGTCACAATCCGATGCAAAAATGATTTGTTTTTATAGCGCTCAAGCAGCATTTCAGACATACAGAAGCGCCGTTCAACGTCTCTCGGCTTCAACTCATAGGGGACCCAATTACCTTGCTTCTGAATGTATCCGGCGGCTTTTAAACGTTTCGAAATGGCTTGCTGAGTCACTCCTAACAATTTGGCAAGCTCGTCTTGTGTTTGACACGAATCCTCATCGAGTAGCTTCTCTAATTCTTCGTCTTCATACTTTTTTGGCTGTCCAGGGCGTTCTTTGTCTTTGATGTCAAAATCGGCACTTTTGAAGCGTTTAAACCATTCAAAACACTGTGTTTTTCCTAAAGCATCGTCGCCATAAACTTCTACAAGCAAACTATGACTTTCCGCAGCAGTTTTCTTTGCAAGACAATGACCCAACAGAACCTCCCGCAAATGCTGTCTTTTTCTCGAATTTTCGAAGTTATTCATCGTGAAAAATAATAATGATGCACACAAGATAAAATTGTTTTGTTGACAGCTGTCAAATGTACCTTCAAATGACATATATATAAAGTTCGAGCTTTCACGATATTTGTTAGTACAGACATCCACCTTAAAATTCCAGTTTTTAAGTTGTACACCCAATACTTTTCACTTAAATTTTTTTTTTTTTTTTGCAATTTTTTGGTGCAATCTCTTGATTTTTGAAATCCACAAAAATGATTAAAAGACATTTTTTACTTTGAAAAGCAAAGCATTAATTTAAATTTCACTGCTGCAATTGCTTCTTTTTCTTCTTTTGCAATTGCCGTTTCTTGTTTATATCCAGTGGAAAATGGAAAAAAATGTCAACGATTTATGGAAAAAAGCGTTGCCACATGTTTTTTATTGTGCAAAATGTCTACGAAATTGGAAAAAATCAGGGTTCAGATTGGTTGTTTGCGCAAAATGTCAAAGATATGGGAAAGACTTAGCGTTGCCAGATGATGTTTTTGTGTAAAATGTCAACGCTCTTGGAAAAACACAGCGTTGCAAACTGGTTATTTCAGAAAATGTCAACGATAGTAAAATAAGAAAAGTATCCCTGCAGGAAGGGGAGTTTCCATTCATGAAATATTCACTACTTCCAGTGCTCCTTCTCCGGGAGGGAGAGAATGGAACTCCCTTCAGATTTACGATAAGGCCCTATATTAACAAAAATTCACCATACATAAATACAATAAAATAAATCAAAAAAGATTTTTTTTTTTAAAATCCAAGCAACCTTGCCAATTACAGTATCACTGAATTTTAACATTTTATTTATTAGATTTTTTCTGTATTTATTTTATGGTGTATTGGTTGGTTGGTTAGAATGAAAATTTAAAATTCTTCCTGAAGATATCGGTTTCGTGTACCAGTCAAATTCTAATTTGTTATTGTTCCTAATTATGCGCATATCAAGATATGCTACTGAGTTGTCTTTTTCTGTCTCTACAGTAAACTGTAGTTTTTGATGATAAGTTCATCTCGTCTAAAATGATTGGTATGTCATTCTGGTTCACAATAGCAAGAATGTCGTCTACGTATTTGAAAATTTTGGTGATTTTTATGTTTTTTTCCGCTAGCTTGTTAATTATATTATCGAGATGGTCATCAAGGACTATGTCAGCAATTTGTGGAGAAAGTGGGTTACCCATTGGCATGCCGAAGACTTGATTACATATGGTTTCTCCAAGTATTATGTAGTTATTGTCTTTGAGACAAAAATTGAGAATTTTAAGAAAGTATCCTTTGCTGATGGTTGTATGTTTAGATATTTCTGGCCATTTTTTCATAATGAATTTAATCGCTAAGTGTATGGGTATATTTGTAAATAAGGAAATAGCATCTAATGAAATAACCACTTCCTACTTAAACAAATTCTAATAACATTAACACAAATAAACGTTATCATCGTGTACCATGCATTCCAAATGTTACAGAAAATAAACAATTAAAAGAAATTATTAACAACAATATAAATTTCGCGCACAAACCAATTTGGACTTTGACCAACATCTTTACGAAAACTAAAACACCAATTTAAAAAAAAACAACAATACAATGTTATTTACAAAATTAACTGTTCAGGCAAAGATGAGTCATGCAGTAAAATTTACATAGGGACCACCAAACGTAAGTTGACAACAAGAATCAATGAACACACGAACGACATCAAAAGCAAAAAAGAAACAACGGCTTTAGCACAACACATATAAAACACCGGACATTCGGCGGACCTCGGCAATGTAGAAATAATCGACAGAGAAACAAACTATAACATTAGACTTACATTAGAAAGCTTACACATACAGAAAAACATAAACAGAACAATGAATAGGAAAGAAGACTGTGACAACATCAGCAGCACTTCCCAACAAACAAAAACGTTTGGAAAATAACTTATTATAAGTTTATTGAAGCAAACATTTCGTTTGGAAATTAACTTGCAAAATGTTTGGAAATTCTTGAATTTTAATTATTTAATAATCGAAACTGGACCCTTCAGAGCAAGCTTGTGAAAATCATTTGGAGCAAGCTTATTACAAATGTTTTTATACAATATTTTTCAAATCTTTTTATTCAATATTTTTAAATTGTTTTTCTAACTTTTCAATTAACATTTTGTTAGTTTATATTAAGTTCATAAAACAACATTTTCCAAACATTTTTAATTTAATTAAAAATAAAAAAAAAATTATGTTTGCTGAGAATCGAACCTGTGACTTCCAAATTATGAGTCGGCAATCTTATCAACTGACCTAACGTGCCAGTTATGATTCAAATGCCTTGTGCTAAGAAAAAAGCTCGATAAGTCATTGAAAAAATAAAATAAAAATTTTTTCGAATGTTTGGAAAACGATTATTGAAACTTTTGAAAATAAATATTTTTCCAATTGTTGATTTTAACTTTGGAAATCAATTTTTAAAATAATAAAAAATAATATTTTCCAAACGTTTCAAAATTCGTTATGAAAACATTTAAAAATTAACTTTTTCCAAGCTTAAAATTTGAAAAGGTTATAAAATTGTTTGTTGGGTTACTATTTAGCTTTAACATAGAGCTTTTAAATTTTAACATTAAGCTCTTGTTCAACTTTTGAATGTAAATCTTAACGTTATGTTTGTATTATTGAAACTTTATTTGTCTCTTTGTGTTTGCAAAAATGTTAAGTTTAGTTAATAAACAGACGCCCTGAAGAAGAGGACAAATAATCCTCGAAATGTCGGCGCGAAAGTAGTAAAATTTAAATTATTGTTTTTATTTAAAAAAAAAAAATTTAATCGTGTTTTAGCCTTTTATAAAATAAAGTAACTCATAATGGTTTAATAGAAAAACAATGAAGAATATGATCAATATATCTAGAAAAAAAAACCTAGGCACTTCTTTAGCTGTAAAAAACTGAGCCTAATACCAAAATTTTAGTAAAAAATCAATTTGGAAAGTTAAGTTTTAATCCTACCAGAATATATTCGAACCATTTAAACATATGAAAAATGCATCTGACACATCTATAAAAAATACCGTTTTCACTGGAATGTTCCATTAGCTGAATTGTTTGCACTATTGGATGGCAAAATAAAAAGCAGCTTCAAATCTACGTCTATACCAGAAGCTACAAAGTATCATTTTATAATTATAATAATAGAGTTTAGCTACTACAGCTATTAGCCTTCTTAGCTATTTAGCTTTAAGTCAACCACAATTTAAATGTTTTAAATTTATAAGTTTAACAAAATATGTCTACACACTTTGAATGTCTCCTTACAATGGCCGGCAGCATGTACGTTTTCTTTCATTCTTGTCTTATTTTTATACCCTACACCCAGGGTAAATTCACTTTGTCCTTCCGTTTGTAACGCAAAAAAGAAGGCGTGGCAGGTACAGAAAAGTATATATATTCTTGATCAGCGTCACCTTCTGAGTCGATAAAGCTATGTCCGTCTGTCTGTCTGGCTGTCCGTAGTTTCATTGGTGTTTTGTAAAAAAAATTTAGGCAAATTGAGTTGGTATGAAATGTGAAGTGTCCCAAAATGATGATAAAAGGTAGATTATACACTTGGACAGTTCTTGATCATTATTTTGGAGCAATTTTTTTCGGTTAAAATTAACTTCAGCGAATTTTGTTAAATAAAAATATGAATATTGGTGAGTGGGACGAAATTAGCAAAACAACTGCTATCTATAAAAAGTGTTAAACTAAAGAACTGGTCATAAAATATGCAGGTCAGATTTTGTTTGCCATTTTTGCGTGTTGATGCAGTACTGTCTCAAACGGTTTCAATGTTTTTTATGGCCTCCTACATTTGTAAAGAAACCAAATAGTTGCAGCTATTTTTTACCTAAATGGCAGTTAAGAGTAGAAAATTTTTCGAACAAATTCGTTAGTTTTTTAAACAAGCTGGTTGAGCTTGTGTTATTTCACATTTCACAAGCAACCGTTCCAATTTGTGGCGCATTAAAACACATTAAAATGAAGAATTATTTACAATTTTAAGCTGGTTTATGCAGTAATATAGTTGTCTCCTTTTAACTAATGTAAATTGCGCACATTAAAATAGAGAAAAGATTTGACATTAGTTAGATCTCGAAATCGTAACTTGGCATCACTATTAAAAAAGTAACTAAAAATAATATATGTTCGCAATGTCAAATAAAATTTCCGTTTCATCTCTCGACTAGAAACGAAATTTCGTTTCTATTCACAATAGGGCTTGAACAGATTTTGGTTTTCTGTGGAAAAATCTTAAATTCAAATGAGACCCCCTGATTTTTAAAACATTTGTTTGTATTTGTTCCTCTTAAGGAACCCAAAATTAGTTAGATGTTGCTATTGTTAATATTATGTAGAAATTTGCCGATATTGCTTTTTATGAATTTGTTTTGCCAGGTAACTTATTCTTCCGCAAAACTGATTTATCCGAAGTCTGGTTGCAAAAGAGAGACAAAAAAGAAAAAAGCTGTTTTTCAATTTCTTATTACAAAATACTGAAGATACGAGTACTACTAGTCCAAGTTACTTGGGTGAAAGAGCGCATAATTTTTGCATTAGGTTTTAGGTTAATAAACGAAAAATTAGTACTTTTGTTACTTTTTTGCTTAATTCATTATTGAGAGCCACTTTTTACCTTCAAAACGAGCTCTTAAGAAGTGCTTACTTCAACAGTTAGGGCAGATTTAAGATGACATCATGAAATCCAGTCATGTCGTTTTACCAGTTTTATGGGATTTCAAGATGTCATCTTAAATAGGCCATAACTTTTAAAGGAAGTATCGTAAGGCATCTTTTAAGAGCTCATTTTGAAGCAACAGAATATAATTACGTGATAAATTTAGTAAAAATAAATAATGAAAATTTTCTGCATCTAAACTCAAAAATAGCCATTTTTCATGAGTTTGATCTCAAATAAATCCAAGCCCTGAGGTGATGGGTCAATTCTGACCTCGGATTCGGATTCTACGCATACAGTTACTTCAGAAATTAATTAATAAAATTTATTACGTACCATCTTTGACCCGATAGTACAAGGGTTAAGATTTTTTTCAGAATTATTCTTTTAGTCTAGATTCAACATAAAAACTACATTTGCATTTGGTCACTATGATAATATGGACGTTATAGGTTTTGGTCAATAAAATTTGCCTTTTGACCTATAGTGAAAACTGTCCAAGTTGCCTTTTGCTACTGATCACTTTTTTTAAAATAATTTTTATGTGTTAGTTATTCTAATCGATGCAATGGAGAATGCACGGCAGTCTGAGTAAAATACCCCTGGAACATTGATTCACGATAACCCCCATTGCATTTAGCGTTTTTTTTTTTTTCAACCTACAAATAGATAATTTATTATAGATTTTTTAAGTATTTTTTATTAGTTAATAAAATTTTGTGAAATTAAAACATATAAAATTATATTTTTATTGTTTGGGAAAAATCCTTACAGCGAAATTAGTGTCAATATTACTATTAAAAAAAAAAAAACCATTACAATGATTAAAAGTTTATTTTAGTAGTAATTTCCATAACCACTCCACTGGCTATAGCCGCCATAGCCAGATCCATATTGCCACTGATTGTAATAACCATCATATGATTGTTGATAAGCAGCATTGTTGTTTTGTCCGTAAGCAGAATAAGCAGAATTCGCTGAATTGTAATTATAATTAGCATTAGTAGAAGGGACACCATTGTTATATGCAGATGACTGAGCTAAAGAACTAGACATTGTATCTTTAATGACAGCTGAAGAGGACTTGCGGCTGGGACTAGATTCTCTGCATGTAAAAATAGAAAATTAATCAAAATTGTGAAAGTGTGCAATGTTTTAATTACCTTTTCTTTTTAGCTTCATTAGCTTTGTTCAGCGCTATTTGCAGTCCACGCTGTGCATCTTGCAAGCCCTTTGCTGAGCTACCAAAATCCTCGAGAAATTCAACTTTCCGTTGAGCGAACAGAACCTTTTGTTCTGGGTCAATATTCTCACGTGCCATAAATTTATCCATAATAAGGACAACTTCATCCTCATCAACTTTTGAACGTTGCAACGATAAATCAATCATTTGAAGCGCAACACGTGTATTTGCTGGATCTTTTTCTAGTGTTTGACGTAAAGCCCGCAAACCGGCGTCAATATCATGGCATATTTTATTCAAAAATCGTGCGTATTTAATTGCTAAGCTCCCAGCTATTGTTTTATTCTTTGCAGAGACAATGTAGTGTTCGTAAAGTTCTTTGCATTTATTTATATCGCCACGTCGCCGCTCTAAGTTTATACGCCTGTAGGCAACTTGCAAAAGGCTTGGACATTTTTTTTCAATGTTAACCAGCACATCGGCAGCCTTGTTGAAATTATTCTGACATTCTTCAAAGGCAGACCACATGAGATGTAAACTCGGTTTGTCGGGATGATGAATTTGACAAGCACGTCGATAAACGTCACTTGTCAATGCTGCAATATCTGGCTGATCATCTAATAACGTTTCTAAGTAACGTATCATCTTTAACCAAAATTCATCGTAAAGTGCACAAGCAATTAAGCACCGTTCAAATAAAACAAGAATTCGCTTGCGATCTCCCTTTTCAATTTCAAAATCTAGGTATTCTTTCCAATTCTTTAACTGGCATCGTTCCAAAGGCTTCACATGAAAATAAGGTCGCTTTATACCCTCTTCATAGGTCCAACGAGCTGTAACAGCAGCTACGGTATTTTTGTGAACCTTGCGACGTGTAGAAATTACCCTATCTTTTATTGCAGACATTTCATTCTCTGTGAGGGTAGTTAGATCAGATAAATGTCCTTTAACTTTGTCCTCCTTTTGTATAAATACTTCTTCTGATACAGGATCAACGATTTCATTTGAATGCTCAAATTCTTTTTCTTCATCTTTACCCTCTTTCTCCTTCTCAACAGTTTTAGAGTCCATTTGATCTTTTTCTTTAGACTCGATGCGACGTTCCTTTGACTTTGATGCACGTGAAGATAAAGTGTCACGAACTTCTGCAAGAATTTTTACCAATTCTTCTTGACTTATGGTGTTTACTATTGTATGTTGGTTTATGAAATCCTGAAAACTATAAGACAGGTAATAATTATTGGCATAACATGAATGACGAAACGAATAAAATGACTAAAGATCTATGATTACTATCAACCGATTGCAACTTTTCATTTAGAACTTGGTTTGACTTAAGCGTTCATTGTAGTTCAAAAAATAAAGTCTGTAAACAAAAATTTAATTTCATATATTAACATTTAAGACGTAAGCAGTAGAAAATTAGTCCCTTGATTCGATTCGTCATGCATGATAAAAAGCTATTTTTATTAAAAGGAAAATTTGCATTTCTTTGAGCTTACTTATCGAAATGGCCACTGTAACCCTGCGTTGGAATGGCTAAGAGTCGATCATAGATATGAACAACTCGATCATAAAGTTTATTGTCATTTTCCCATTTTATATATGCATCCCAGAGCTTATCGCTCCGAAACTCTAAGCCACATGATTCAATAGCTCGTTCAAATTGGGAGCGAATGTATTTTTCGTCTTCGCTATGATTGCTTTTGACATGAGACAGATAATGAATCCATAAATCGACTGAGAGCGGTATTGCTTCAAGGCCCCTTTCAAATACCTATACACATACATTGCGTTTTCGAATTTTGATTGGATTGTAGATATGTAATGTGTAGAAATGAATAAGAAGAAAAGAAATTTGTACAAAGGTTTAGTTGACTAAATGAAATTTATAGATACTTAGCTGTTTCTTTTTGTTTGTTTTGATTTTTTTCGTGTGTTCGGTAGAAAGTTAAGATACAAATTTTAAGGCAAACATATAAGAAGTTTGCTAGGATGATAATTAGTTGATAAAGATAAAAAAATCCTTATAGCATGACAACTACTAAATTTTGTTTAAGGGGTTTAGTCTGGGGGTCATAAGGTGTAAAACTTCAACAAAATTAAGTACTTTCATCACTGTTTTTAGTTTAAGGCTATTGAATTTAATGTATGAAACTGTTTCGGAAAATTTGAAAACTAAATAGAACATATTAATATTACTAACCCATTTTATGAATTCTTGGCGAAAATCTTCTCTGCAAAGTAACTCCATTTTGCATGAAAAAGAAAAAAACCAAGTGAACTATTCCGGGCGATATTTTACTTCACAATGGTAGGAGTAACAATATAAGGCAAGTCCTAATGCGAGTTCACACATTCTGCCCTTTACTATAAAATTTTTTAGAAAAAGGAATGTACGACTTGACTTGAAACATGGACAGTAACAAAATAAAACAACATCCCAGTTGTTTATGAAAAGGAGTTACACCTATTAGGAAAAAGAAAAAACCAAATGTATACCAGGCGTTTATTGATAAAAGGGTATGCAGATTCCTTTAATCGGCTACTATGTATTAGTAAAAATCAGTTAGAATTTCCAAGTAAAGTGTACTTAAGTGTTCTACAGATGCACGTAATAAAAAAAAGAATCGGGAATTTGAATAACCTGAAGTTCGAAAGTCAACTCCTCCGCAAAGTGCGAACCCTACCTTGTTTAACGGCTAACTTATGCTTTTATACAAAAGTCATTTCATATTTATGGCCACGTCATGCTTTTTTTATAGACATACTATTTTATCGCTTCAGGTGTTTTCCACGGATTTATTGCGTTTCGCTTAAGATTAATTCATGTTTAAATTTAATAAAAAATTGATATTTGTTTTTCCTTAATGCCATTTTAGGTACATTGTTTGCATGGAAATCAAAACTACTTCTCAAAATAAATTAATTCAAATACTATAAATTGCATATTTGCAATACACACAAAAAATTTTGTATAACATATTAGCCTATTGTTAAAAATATCTTAAAATATTAAGAAAGTTTATATTCATTTTAAATGAAGAGTTAATTAACACTACACATTTTTTTAATACTTAAAATTTCATTAAACTTCATTTAAATTCAATTTGTACTTACGCCTGCGGTGATTATAAATATCAGTCTGCAAATTTTGACAAAAACATAATGTACAATTGAATAAAAAAATTTTCCAGAAACGAATGAAAATTCCTGTAAAATCAGTCTGCAACAATTAAGTAACCTTTAAAAACGTGCTTTAATCAATTTGCTTTTTTTAAAAAAAATTCCAATAGGGGAAATGTTTACTTAAATAAAATATTTAAATAATTCAAACTATTGGGTCGTCTTTTAAGTTTGGAAAATGTATGACATGAAAACAAAAAATAAACATTGACGCAGCATCCATTACACAAGTACATACTTATATATAAATATACATATATGCCGATAAGAGTCGGCTGATTCGCCAACTGAACTCGGCTATCCCTCTACATGAAAGTACACTCAATCCTAAGAAAAAAAACATACAGGAAATATACCTCTACAATAAACTTTAGTTCGACGAATTTGCCCTTGAACTCATATGTATGTGACGCCACTCAAAAAAAAATTAAAATCAAGTCATCGTGAACTCACGACAAACAAAAACGAGAATTGCCGTTTTCGATCATCGGCAAGATGCTGAAGCGGAATCCGGTTGCAGAATTCTTCCATTACGTATAGTTCAAAAACAGAATTTAAAATTTTCGAGCTTATATGGAAGACGCACGATGAGAATCTACATACGATTTTTCACTCCATGGTGTCATTTTCAAATAGTCAAAACTTAAGGATATTTAAGGATACATGAAAGAACAATTCTTAGCTGATTTTAAAGACAAAACATAGTTCTCTGCGCTGTATTTAATAGAAAAGAATAAAACAATTACATGCGTCATATACAGGGTAGCTGATTCGAAGTGTTGCCAATTCAAAAGACTATATTTTTAGTTTCCATGCACAGATTTTATTGATCAAACGCTACAATTGTTGGGAAATGTTCAAATTTTAAGAATCTACTTGAGATTTTTGATATGGCCACCTTTGGCCTTAACTATGGCCCGTAGGCGGTCGAAGGACGAGTCGCATGCTGCACGAATTTGATTTTGTGGAAGTTTGCGCCATTCTCGTTGAAGGGCCACTTTTAGCGCATCAACGCTCTGGTATTTTTTAGTCAAGACCTTCCTGTCCAACATACCCCAGATTGAGAAATCCAGCGGATTCACATCAGGCGAATTTGAGAGCCATTGTTGAGCAGAAATGAAGCTAGGAACGTTTTTTTCTAACCATTCTTGATTCACACGAGCTTTGTGTGACGGTTCCGAGTCTTGTTGGAATGTCCATGGCTTGCGACCGAAATGTTTGCGTGTCCACGGTAGTGAAGCACCCTCCAACACTGATTCACGATACACCTGGGCGTTTACTTTGACGCCAGCGGCCAAAAAAACGAGTGGTGAGCGCCCATCAGCAGTCACTGCAGCCCAAACCATCACATGCGGTGGTGCCTGCGTCCTGGTGGCCAAACGAACATTCAAATTTTCGTAGGACCTCTCTGTCAAGTAAACCCGATCATTTTGTTTGTTTACATATTGCTGGATACAGTAATTTTTCTCATCAGAGAAGACAATTTGTGACAGATTTCCGGCGGCGTGCAAGCGCAACAACTCCTTGGCTCTATCGAGCCTAACTTTTTTTTGAGTAGGAGTGAGATCATGCGCCTTTTGGAACTTGAGGGCCTTTAGTCCGAGCTTGTTTGACAATATGTGTTGCATTCGTTCACGCGATATTTTCAGCTCGGCAGCCATTTTTCTGCCACTGCGTCTCGGATGTCGCTCAATTCTGGCCATCACCTTTCGAACCATTTCTGGTGATGTTGCAGTTATTTTCCGACCACCACCATGTCGTTTGGCAACGCTGCCGGTACCACTGTAACGTGTTATGGTCCGATACACAAACATTTTATTCACTTTTAAATGTTTCAGCTCACGAACAATTGCTGGTTGCGATTTTCCAGCCAAATAAAGAGCAATCACACTATTACGTTTGAATTCCATTTCGAAAATTTTTTATTTTCAATAAATTGACGCGCAAATGCTTTTGGTTACTTGTTGACAATAGAATGAACTAACATCATGCCAATTTTTAGACAGCTGTCATGTTCCATCTGTCAGATAAGTCTATCTGAAGTTGGTAACAGTTCGAATCAGCCACCCTGTATATAATCTCAAAAATCGTGATTTTTAACTTTTAGGTTAGAATATCTCAAAAAACCACACACGACAGAGAAATTCCGAGACTGGATTCGGATTAAGAACCGACAAACATATTCAAAATGACTATTTTTGTTTTTGTTTGTTGTGTTTTTCTTAAGTGTACCCTTTTCGACCTCTCTTTAAATAACATATGCAATAGAAAAAGAGGTTATATAAAAATTGATTTAAATCGAGTTTTCGACACCGTGGGGTGTATCGATCGAGTGAAAAAGGGTTTTGGAGAGTACGATTGAAGACCATTTTTCATGAGTTTGACCTCAAATATCTCCAAATCTTGAGGTGGTGGGTCAATTCTGACCTCAGATTCAGATTTTGCGCATAAAGCTACTTTGGAAATGCTTGAAAAAAAAAACCTTGCTGTTATGTGTTATTAATTTAGAGAATTTATTACGTGCCATTTTTGACCTGGTTGTCCAAGGGTTAAGATTTTTTTCAGAATTATTCTTTTAGTCTAGAGTCAACATTTGCAGTTGGTACCATCCACCTTACACTTCCGACTTGGCACCATGACTTCCGTTTTTTTCCAAGGCATTTACATGAAGTGAAGACTTTTGACTTAAACCGTTTTTTACACATGTAATTTGTTTGGAATCTCCACGTATTTTTATATTATAATTTTTTTTATCTACCTTTTTTTTTTTTGCTCAAAATTACACTGACTGATGAAAAAAAAATAAAAAATAGTTTCAATAGCACGTAACCCCTACCACAATTCGAAATGTATACCAATTTTTAGGTTTGTTGCTGACATCCCCTCATAACCCCCGAAGCGTTGAAATTGCGCTTTTTATAAAAACTAAAGATATATATATTAGGCCGGGTCAAATTTTTTCGCAGCATAGAGTATAGCAACAAAAAAGTCTACGAAAAATTCTAAAAAACTTTACCCAAGAAACCATGGGTCTAAATTAATATCGAGCCGCCGTAAATTGCGTTGAAGTTTTGGTGTACTACTTTAAAATACAATACAAAAAAAGAAAAATTCAAATACATTTAATAATTTTATATGAAACAAGAATAAAAAAGTTTGAAATTTTTCTTTTTCTTATTGTATTTTAAAGAACTACATCAAAACGAAATTTACGGCGGCTCGATATTGATTTGAGACCCATGATTTCTTGGACAAAGTTTTTAAGAATTTTCCATAGATTTTTTTGTTGCTATACTCTTTGCCAATTTTTTGCCTCCCGAACAAATTGACCCGGCCTAATATATATGGAGGATTACATATCGTTAGCTTAATATGGAAAAGGCGTAACTCACATTTTCAATACTTTACAGGAGAAGGAAAAAACTGAATAAAATTTGATACGCCAAACATTTAAAAAAACTTTAAATGCAATTTACAACAAAAACTATCAACAATTTTCATTCTCGGATTTTTTTTTCATTTTTTTTGTTTTTTGGGTAGTTTAGTGTGTTAGGTCTTTTTCATTTTAAAATTTTTTAAAAAAAAAGTGAGTTAGGGTTTTTTACAATAAATCAAAAATTATGAATAAAATTAAAGTTATTCAATATAAAATGAAAAGGAAAAAACCTTTACAAAGAAAGTTAATTGGATTGGACAAAAATTTTAACGAAAATGTTTATGTTTTGTATGGAATATTATCATAAAAGTGGTGACAATCAGCAGCTAACAATTTAAAACATTAAAGTGTACATCAAGTAAAGTTTATGATAATAAAGTACTCACGGCAACTAAACTCATAGATGCTATTAATGTTTTTCCATCAGTATATCTTGATATTCTTCGTAATGACTATGAAGCATTCGGGTGACTTTCGGGAACCTTCGGATGCCTTAGAAAACTATCAATTAAGTCTTTTTGATAGCCCGCCATTAGATGCTTTCCTTCTAGTATACCTAGGAATTCGTTGTTTTGATTTGAAAGCCTTCGGGTGAACTTCTGGAACCTTCGGATTTCCCAAAAAACTACCAGTTAAATCTTTTGATAGTCCGCCAATAATATTTTTCCTCTAGAATACCGAAATATTCTTCGTTTTGACTATCAAGCCTTCTGGTGGCCTTCGAGAACCTTCGGGTATCTTAGAAAACTATCAATTAAGGTACATTGATAAGGTCCATGGATGTTTTTCCTCTAGTATACCCAGATGTTCTTCGTTCTGACCAGAAAACCTCTGATGACCTTCGGGAACCTTCGTGTATAGCATAAAAAACTTCTCATATTTGAGATTCACCCATTGCCAAGTTTTCAGCTTAATTAACAGAATAGCTTCTGAGTGATTTTAACACTATTTAAACGCTACATATTGTGAGTTAAGGCTTTTTTCTTTCAAGAAATTTTTGTTATATGTTAGAACATTTTTAAAATTGACTACAATATGACTTGGCTATTTTTGATATTATCATGCCAAATTTTTGTAGGGAGGTGTGTTAGAGTGTAGCCAACCAGAATATGCAAAAAGTCAATTTCGAAAAAATTTGAGATACGCCTTTTCCATATTAAGCTAACGATATACAGCTGGACAAAATAAAAGGTGTGAGCATATTTTTTTTCTTTTTTCAAAAAATGTAGGCTCCATAGACATACTTTAGCGTCAAAGCAAATAATAAAAAAAAATAACTAATCTGTTTAATTCATCAAATATAAACAATTTCGGTTCATCATAATAATAGTTGTGCCCAACTAACTTGGTAATAAATATTGAAATTTTGTTAGTTATGGTCCCATATTTTACAGACTAAAACGCATTTAATATCCTAAATATCTGCCATTATTGTTAATGAATTTTTCAATTATCCGGGCAAATTCGATGCCAACTTCCGACAGTTTCTCGAGGAATATTATACCAAACTTTTTGAATATTTCCCATAAAATTTCTTTGCTCGCTTAAGGTTATCAATAGGATTGAGATCTGGGAATTGACTTATCCACTCAAGAACGTCTACATTATGCTCTTGGGATAATGCTTTGACAAATCGCGAAGAATGTTTAGGCATATGGTAGCATTACCGTTTCCAACAAATCCTTGTACACGAATCTATCCATTACGCCATCAATTCGGTGTATCAGACCTACACCTTGGCACAAAAAACAGCCCCTTACTATTAAGCTGCCACCTCAGTGCTTCACAGTTGCGCCATTCATTTTTTTCCTTGTGGTCCGCACCAGGTTATATCGAAATTATGTTAAAATATACTATAGGTAAAATTACTGCATGTATCGTTATATCAAAATATCAGCCAATCCTAAATAACCACTGTTTGAAATCTTCTTTTTGCATTTCCCAACAATTGATAAAATGGAGATAGGACTATAGCGCTCTAAGGTATCAATATGAAGTACTGCAAAGTTTTGCCTCTTCTTCAAATTTGCAGTTCTAAGCAGATTAACCGGATAAGATATCTCTTTCGAATCTCCGAATTTTTTTTTTTAAACTTTTTACTAGTTGAGACTAGAACCCATGATTTTGTTAAAATTTTTGTATCAAGCCGTTCAATCGATTAATACTTTTAAAAAGCTGAACACTAGAATACTCAAACGATTGTAAATTTTTTTTTTTTTTTTTTTATGAGTAAAGGAGCACTGAAAAATTCCTCGTTGACGGGGGGTAAAAATGTTCACCGACCCCCATTAATTTTTCCGCTCCAACATTTTTCTAGATCATACTAGCCCATTTTTCTAGATCATACTAGCCCTTTTTTCACTTCTTAAGGGGCTACCATACAAAATTTTGATAAAAATATGAAAAAAATTCCTCGTTGACGAGATTGCAAAATGTTCACCGACCCCCATTAATTTTTCTTTTCAACATTTTTCTTAAAAATTCTAACCCATTTTCCAGCCTTTAATGGAGATTCCATTCAAAATTTAGATAAAAAAAACGAATTTTGTATGGGAGGCTTCTTAAGGGGTGAAAAAGAAGTGTAGTTTCTTCGAGAGTGATGTTTGGGAGCAAATTTAATGGGAGTCGGTGTACATTTTTTCCCTCCTCCCGCAATGAGGAATTTTTATCAAAATTTTGTGAGAGCCGCTTGATGGGGTGAAAAGAGGGTTAGTATATTCAAGATGTTGAAAAGGAAAAATTAATGTGGGTCGGTGAACATATTTTTCATTTCCCCTCAACGAGGAATTTTTTAGTGATCTTTCTCCCACCTTTTTATTAATTAAAAAAAAAGATCCAATCCCATTTTCTAAAACTAGTCTTAAAATTTGTCAAATTCAAATCGAAGAGTATAATCATTGATTAAAATAGCATTTTTGTTTTAAAAGTTGAAAATTCTATAAAAAAGTCATTTAAAATATTTTTTGACTTTTTTATATTGGGTGTATTGCATTAATTTCCATCGTTTTTTTTTTTTTTTTTATTTGAGACTTTATTTAAAGAAAATGGTACAATGTATTTTATTCAAAGTATTGCCCATCGCTAGTCACTACTTTTTCCCATCTTTCTGGCAATTTATGGATTCCATCCCAGAAAAACTGCGCCGGCTTGGCGGCCAAAAACGAATCGCGCCAATTTTCGATATCTTGAACTTAAGTGAAGCGTATTCCTGATAGGGCATTCTGCGTCGATCGGAACAAATGGTAGTCTGATGGTGCAAGGTCTGGGCTATAAGGCGGGTGAGGCAAAATTTCCCATCCGTTGTTTTCCAGGTAATTTTTGACTGGGGCAGCAATATTTGGCCGAGCGTTATCGTGGTGGAAAATGATTGACTCGTGTCTGGTCGCATAAGTTGCCCGCTCTGCCTGGATTTTCTGCTTCAATCGGATCAATTGTTGACGATAGAGTTGAGCATTAATGGTTTGGTCACCTGGCAACAGCTCATAATGGATCACACCTAGCTGGTCCTGACCAGGACGTGTTTTGTCTTCGACATCAAAATCACCAATTTTAAACCGTCGAAACCACTCACGAAAGCTTGATTCAGCTGGAGCATAGTCCCCATAAACTTCTACAAGAATGCGATGACTTTCGGCAGCTGTTTTCTTTGAAATATAGTAGTGAAGTAAAACTTCCCGCAAATGTTGCTTTTTCGGCACGAACTCGGATATTTTGGAGCACAGTAAAATTTATGATGCGGATGAAAATTTTCAAATCTAATGATGCAGAGTTGTTGACAGATGCCTAGGCTTCAGATATGACGTTTCTGATCTAACATTTAAGTCACCATGTATTGATGGCGACATCTTTTGAAAAACGATGGAAATTAATGCATACACCCAATAAAAATTTAGTTAAAAAAAAAGCTTAAAAAAATTACGTGATTTGGCCGGCTATTGACGGAGTCATGAGCACATCAAAAAAATTAATAAAAGTTTTTGCAGCTTTTCACTTTTTTGAAAGTGTTTATCTCCTCCTGGTATGAGACGGGTTTTGTTATTGAGCCATAACTTGTTACTGGTTAAACCATTTCAGGTGTTTTATATATCGTTCGAAAGGTTAGAAATACACACAACTTCCTCCTAAAGGACATAGAATGCCAATTTTCTAAGTACATGTTTTTCGCAATTTGAAAATTTGTACCCGGGTATGAGATACATAGAAAAATGCAATGAAAATCAGAAAATATGAAATAAAAACCCCATAACTATGCATAAACAAAAACTTTTATTTATTTAGGAAGCCTTCAGTGGCTGGAATGATTATAAAATTACATTTTCCGCCAACCTCTTTCCTTCGATCATCGTCATCAACATCATAATCGCTTTCTTTTATGTCTGCACACTTTGCATGGACCTGTCCATGTATTGCATGCGATGGAATTGGCAGCGGTCAACTTGTTCGGCAAAAACCTTAAGCAAATGACACAAAAATCTCTATCGTCATCGGGTGCTGTCGAACGTTTTAAACGTTTAGCTGGTGGTAACTTCTTCGGTGTTTCTTCTTTTGTGTCCTTTTTTATCATCCAATTCTCCCGCCTCTTCTTTTTTCTTTAAAAGAGCAAGGTTTTTAAGAGAAAGTAGGTCCGTACTTTTCAGCGGCTTTCGTCCACGATTGGAAGGATTTTTTAGGGTTGCAGTCTGTAATGGGCCAATGGTATCTATAGTTGATGAGCAACTAAGTATATGGCTGACCGAGCTCAGATTTCGATACCTCTTTCTCAATACGCCGCTGCTCATCTTCGGTGAGATCAGTGGTAACAGCAATTCTTGCAACATTTTGTTCAACGGGTTGAACGAAATCATCATCTGTAAAAATGTTGGGATTGTATGGAGTAATGCCCGTTGCGACGAAGCCCGATTTGCTAGTTTTTGGTGTTAACGCCAATGCTGCATACACAATCCCAGCAATATGCCGTACTTCCAAGATCTATAGAAAAAGGAAGCCATACAAGGCATATTATAAGTGTCAAATTATAGGAAATTTGATCTTTTACCTTGTTGGCATTATTCTTTTACCACGCGGAACATTGCGACCTGAAATAAGTCTTGACAGGGCCGAAGACTGTAACATCTAGTGGCTGCATCTAGTGGCTGCAACCGATGGCTGCACTGTGCAGGGAAAGAGAGGATGTGCACGCCATTCGCAGCCGCGATATCAAGTGCCTCGACCCATATGTGCGACGTATGGTTGTCCATCAATAACAAAACAGGCGAATCGGTCGATGGTTTGGCGAAATTGATAAAATGGCTAATGTAACGAACAAACTCCGGTTGACACATCCAGAGTTATTCGCTTAGCCGACAGTTCCAAGCGATACATTATCTAGAAATCAAGACAGCATGTTTTTAAATGGGAACAAGAAGAATGGTGGAATGGAGTTTCCGCTTGCACTTATTGCACACATTTTGTTTGCAGTAAGCTTTTACACGGCTCATGGATGCCTGCTTTGGTGTTCTCAGCGTGAGTTCTGGGTAGCGTTTCATGAACTTATAATACCAAATATGGCCATCTTTCGAATCATCATCCCAAGTAGACGGATATTAAAGATTTCATTTAATGGCAGCGTGGTGTGCC
The DNA here is from genome assembly GCA_951812925.1 of Calliopum simillimum. Classification (NCBI taxonomy): domain Eukaryota; kingdom Metazoa; phylum Arthropoda; class Insecta; order Diptera; family Lauxaniidae; genus Calliopum; species Calliopum simillimum. The sequence goes on from OX638368.1 coordinate 67,747,637, forward strand.
AGCTCACGCAATTCTTTTATACTTAGCGCATAATAATGCTTCACGCATTTGAGAATGTCAAGGACTTTTTCTTGCGTGGCAAAGAAAACCTATCATGAAATAAACAAAAATTTATTTGGAAAATTCATTGTGGAAAAAACGCACTATGTTTTTAGGAATTTTTATTTGGGATGTACGGATGATTTCATTCAATGCGTCATCACTGACTAACGAAATATCATCAAACTCGGCCTTCACTTTCTGTGAAGAGCACCTATTAATATAATGTTCTCGTGCAGTCACTCGTATGCCCATGTTTTGCAATAAACAAATCTTAACGGCTTGAAGCAGCGCATCAAAATTAATTTTTTCAGTATCAGCTTCCTTTGGTGGAGTCTTCGATAAAGTTGTTATGGTCAAACGAGAACAACAAAAAAAAAAAAAAAATAGATTCAAACGCTAGTAACATTCCGAATGAACTACTACCAATGATTGTAATGAAATTTTTAAGATGTGGCATTATTTTTTCATATGAAATACATATCGAGCCCTAACCTCCAAAAAGACTTAACCGTCAAAAAGTTAACTTTACAGGAGAAGGGTTTTTTTTTTAAATATCTGTGCATTTAGTTTATCTATTACAGTGAAATTTAGTATGTAAGCTATATTTTGTGTTAGATATGCGATGCAACTAGTTCCATTCACCTATTTATAATATAACGTCTTGTGTCGGTTAAGCCTTTTTTACTTTTCCAGATTGCCCACATCTGATCTTCAGTTTTTGTACCAAAAAACATTTGTGGTCACAAATACTATTAACCCTGTAAACGCTTTAATTTCAGCTGGTTTTTATTTTATTAATTAAGAAAAATTGGCTTGACATATAAATATAAAACTTACAGAGTCCGGTGCTCGAACTGTAACCAACTTCAGACCGTTCGCGCAGCTGACCCGCTGGCATCAGCTGTCTAAAAATTTGCTAAACGACAATTCGAAGTGTTGTTTACAAGTGAACAAAAGCATTTTGCCAAAAGTGAACGCAAAAAAGTGATCGGGGAGGATGGATTTCAAACCTAATAGTGTGATTGCTTTATATTTAGCTGGAAAATCACAACCAGCGTGTTCGTGAGCTGAAGAACCTTAATGTGAATAAAATTTTTGCTTTCCGCACAATAATTCTGGAACCATCGCAAAACGTCATGGAGATGGTCATCAAAAGACTGCAACGTCACGTGAGATGGCTCAAAAAGCGACTTGAGCGAAATTCCCGACGAAGTGCCAATAAAATGGCAAAGAACTGAAAATATCCGACCGTAGCATCCGACGCATACTGAAAAATGAGCTCAAGGTCAAGCCTTACAAGATCCAAAAGGCGCATGATCTCACACCGAAGCAGCAACAAGTCAATTTCTGAACATTGTGTTTTCTGACGAGAAAATTTTCCCAATTGAGCAACTCGTAAACCCTCAAAACGATAAGGTTTACTTGACCGACATTTCATACAAGAATTTGAGTCATCGATTGGCCACCAGGAGGCAGCACCCGCCACAGGTAATGGCTTGGGCCGCTGTAACCGCAGATGGGCGCTCTCCAATCGTTTTCATCGAGCCCGGCGTCAAGGTAAAGGCGAAATATTATCGGGAAAGTATTCTGGAGGCTGCTTTGAGGCCGTGGGCAGACAAACATTTCGGTGGCAGACCATGGACGTTTCAACAGGACTGGGCAACGTGTCACAAAGCTCGAGTGAACCAAGAATGGCTTAAAACCAACGTTCATTACGACCACACAATGGCTCTCGAACTTACCAGACGCGAATCGAATGGATTATTCTCTCTGGGCCATTTTGGAAAGCAAGGTCCGAACTAATAGATACACCAGTCTTGAGGCGCTGAAGACAGCCATTGCCCGCAAGTGGGCCAAAATACCGGCAAGTCACATTCGGGTAGCTTGCGATTTATTTTTGGACCGTCTCAAGTCCCTAGTCAAAGCAAAAGTGGTCATATCGAGCAAAAGTGAATTGATTCTGAATTTTGTATTATTTTCACACATTCTGTACTTTAAAATAAATAAAAGCAATATTCCAAACTGAATTTATGGCCTTTTTAATTGGTTATACTTCGAGTGCCGGACCCTGTTGTACATATATGAATTAATTGAAGCTAATACTACATGAAAAAATTTGATATTGATACAATTTGTCTCTTCTAAAACTTTAAACGCCGTTTTCACGAAACCACTTTTTTTAACCGCGTTGACAGCATAACTTGAAGAGTTTTTGTCCGATCGACTTGATCCCAACGACATTTTGTGGAAAAACATGTCTCTACCGCAGTACGTAGCTGTTTTTTTTTTAAATTTTTACTTATTTTTTATGAACTATTATTTAGTGAAAATTTCATGAATTTTTTTTTTTTTTTTTAATCGGTTGTAATTTTTTTGTAAATTGATATTTTCAAACTATAGTCATTTATATGTACAAAACTTCAAAAATATTTTTGGTTTTTTTGCTTTTAGATGCTCCGTTTTACTGCAATACTGTCAACGCCACTGGGATCAATTTTTAGGCGCGTCATGTTTGACGAAGGACTGTGGGCCAACTCGATACATAAAAAAAAATATCAAATTTTTTTATGTAAGTAGTACTAACTTCAATTAATACATATACAAAGTTTTATATTTATATGTCAAGCAAATTTTTCTTAATTAATAAAATAAAAACCACCTGAAATTAAAGCGTTTACAGTGTTCATACCCTTTAGTAAATTTTCATTTTTTATAACATAATTTGCAAATTATTTTTGACACAAAAAGAAAAAAGTTATTTTGTTTAAAAATTTAGACTTGACTAACAACTTGCAGTCACAAAGAATATAGACGGAGAGCCAGCGCTTGGCTGACCCTCATAGTATCAAAGCTGAATTTTTTTGTAAGTGTTCTTCCAATAGTAGGTATGAACTTCTGTTCTAGTGAATTCTTGAGAGGTGGTGCCTAAGTGAGATATTGGGCGCAAAAGGTCGAGAAAAACAGTTTTTGCAAATATCTCGCTAACGGTTATATCTACAAAAAAATTAGCAGCCACAATTTTGTAGCTCATTAAATTTCATATCGAAAAGTGGTGCTAATTGTTTTCGCACGACCCATAGTTTAGGAGATATGGTCCAGTGAAATTGGACTTTCCAACCCAACATATAAAATTCATAATTTTTTTTCTTCTAGTCGGCCTATTTTTAGTTTCAAATTATGCACCAAAATTCGAGACCAATTTCACTGTCGTACAAAAAGTTATTCAGGCACAAAAGTCGAGAAAATTAGTATCTCGCTAACGCTTATTTCTACAAAAAAATGGTGCTCCACAATTTTGTAGCTCAAAATTCATATCAAAAAGTGGTGCAAATTATTTTCGTACGACAAACAGTTTAGGAGATATCCTATTTTAAGGTATTTTCCGCATGCAAGTGTTCATAGTAATATGAATGTTGGTTTTCAAAGTACTCTAACTACGCCTACGTCATAGTATCATGGCTGAATTTTTTTGTGGGTATTCCCCTAATAAAGAATTCTAACTTTTGTTTTAGTTAAATAGTGAGAGGTGGTGCCTTCGCGAAATATCGGGTGCAAAAGGTAGAGAAAATCAGTCTTTTGAAAGTTGATTTTGAAATTACTATAATTATGCCTACGTCATGGTATCATGGCTGCATATTTTTGTGGGTATTCTTCCAATAGTGGGTACTGACTTTTGTTTCAGTCAAACCTTGAGAGGTGGTGCCTTCCTGAGATATCGGGTACAAACTTGAGAAAATCAGTTTTTTGAAAGTTGATTTTGAAATTACTATAACTATGCCTACGTCATGGTATCATGGTTGCATTTTTTTGTGGGTATTCTTCTAATAGTGGGTACTGACTTTTTTATCAGTCAAACCGTAAGAGGTGGTGCCTTCGTGAGATATCGGGTGCAAGATTCAAGAAAATCAGATTTTTTAATGTTGATTTTGAAATTACTATAACTATGTCTGCGTCATAGTATCATGGCTGCATTTTTTTGTGGGTATTTTTCCAATAGTGGGTACTAAGTTTTGTTTTAGTCAAACCATGAGCGGGGGTGCCTTCGTGAGATATCGGGTGCGAAAGGTAGAGAAAATCAGTTTTTTGAAAGTTGATTTTCAAATAACTATAACTATGCTCGATATCTCGTGAAGGCACCACCTCTCACGGTTTGACTAAAACAAAAGTTGGTACCCACTAATGGAAAAATACCTACAAAAAAATTCAACCATGATACTATGACGTAGGCGTAATTACAGCACTTTGAAAATCAACACTCATATTACTATGCACACTTGTATGCGGAAAATACCTTAAAATAGGATATCTCCTTAGCTGTGGATCGTACGAAAACAACTTGCACCACTTTTTGATATGAAATTTTTTGAGCTACAAAATTGTAGAGCACCATTTTTTTCTAGAAATAAGCGTTAGCGAGATACTAATTTTCTCGACCTTTGCGCCTAAATAACTTTTTGAACGACAGTGAAATCGGTCTCGAATTTTGGGGCAAACTTTGAAACTATAAAATAGACCGACTAAAGAAAAAAAAAATTATGGATTTTATGTGTTGGATCGGAAGGTCCAATTTCACTGGACCATATCTCCTAAACTATAGGTCGTACGAAAACGACTTGCACCACTTTTCGATATGAAATTCAATGAGCTACAAAATTGTGGGAGTTAATTTTTTGTAGATATAACCGTTAGCGACATATTTGCAAAAAACTGTTTTTCTCGATCTTTTGCGTCCGATATCTCACGTAGGCACCACCTCTCAGGAATTCACTAGAACAGAAGTTCATACCTACTATTGGAAGAACACTCACAAAAAAATTCAGCTTTGATACTATGAGGAGGGTCAGCCAAGCGCTGGCTCTTAGTCTAATATAAACAAAATACTTCGTTAAGTATTTATTAAGTCTTAATTGCTTTCGCTATAACTCTGTAACGGAACATTTTACAGTTATGAAATTTGTAGAGAAGATGCGTACGGACACGAATTATAGATGTTCATCAAAAAACGAAAATCCAAAATCGAATCGGTTAAGTCTTTTTGGCGATTAGAGCTCGATATGCCACGTAATTTTCTCTTTAAATTATTTATTTAGTTGTTCAAAACGTAATATTAATGCAGATTTTAAATATTTTCAGTCGATTTGGGTTTCGAAAAAAATGTGTCTCATACCCGTTTGCATGATGTGTCTCATACCCGGATACATGACACTTTTTAGAAATGCCAAAAAAGAATGTTGCATAAACTTTTCATAGTCGAGGTATGTAACAAAATAAGCAATAGTCAGATTGGCGATATCCTCTATATACACTATTTTCACTTACTGTTAAAGTATTTTGAGAAGTTTTTGTGCAGATAGAGGATATAGCCCAGGAAAATTAGAATAGAAAAAATTCCAAGTGAATTTTTTTTACCGGAATTATATTTATTTAAGCATGGTTAATAATGTGTAAAAAGTCCATTGTGCGCATAAAAAGTTATTAAGGCCCAAAGGTCGCTAAAATCAGATTTTTGCAAATATCTCGCTAACGCAAACATTTACAGAAGACTTTTTCTCCGCAATTTTGTAACACAGTAAATTTCCTATTTAAAGATGTAAAAAATGGGAGAAAATACACACGTTAAATATTTTTAATTTAGTCAGGAGGGCATTGATTTTATTAGAAGTATATCAATAACGATTTTAAAAAATGTTACAGAATGTCGAGGTCTTTCTCCTTTTGAATATTATTTATTTGCATCATGCCATACTTGGGGTTTCGTATTATTTTACAATAATTTTGAAGAAAAAAAATGACAATTGAAACATTTCTTCCAGTGGAATTAGAAGCATTTAAATTTGCACATATAACATTCTAAAACGTAGAACAGTCATTCTGATCTCGAAGATGGCAATCATTTGTTATGAAAACATAAAAACATGTTATTATTCATACTAACCAATTTCATTAACTTTTTTAAGAAATAATTTTGATAAAGATATATTAAGATCCATATTTCACGAGTTTTACGGTCATCACAAATGGAAAATTCTCGTCCTGGTGTTTTTTTTTTTTTTTTAAATACCGTTTTTCAACCTTTTCTCTTATTCAATGGGCGCTCCCGAATAATTTTATACTTTTTTTATGAACTCAACGACATGATTTAAATTTTTTCTTGGATCGCGTGACATAAGTATTGCAATGCGACGAACTGAAGTTAAATGTAGAGGTAAGGATCCTATTGCGTTTTTTGTTAGAATTGAGTGTATTTTTACGTAGTAGGTTAGTCTAGGCCGAAATAAATCCTTACAATTTGGCCCACTCTAATAATAATAATGTATAATATTCTGTATCAAAAAAACTACGGGAAATGGATATTTTACTTGCATATGTAAAAGACTCTAAATTATTAGATTTACGTTTCTAAACTAAATGTATAGTAACGTAATTCTGTTTCGATTTTATTCTTTATTAAAAATAATTTTTTTTATAATATATTTTATAATAAATTCATGATATACAAATTATTGAAATTTTATTTGATTGAACTTGATTTGTACTTACCGTGTTGCAATTGGCTTTTATACCCTTGCGCTTTTCGTAGTCGGCGTATTTTCGCCAATAACCATAACAGTACGGATAGTGTGACAAAAAAGCATCGTAAGCCTCTCGTGCGGCTTCTGCATCAGACTGCAATTTTAAACATTCACAGTAAATTTAATTAAACTATTTTTACAACGTTATTTTTCAATTTATATACTTCATTATCCACATATTGCAGAAGATATGTCCATCCAGTGAAATCAGCTGGGTCTTCTTTGACAGAACGCCAATATTTGTCTAAATCAGGTAGTTTTTTTCGTTCTTTCTCTTTTTCTCTCGATTCTCTTTTCTTTTCCTTATGATCGTTAGTCGATTCTAAATAAATTGATTAAATTATCACAGTTAATTTTATAAATCTATTACAGCATCGTTACCTTCTTCCTCTAAAATTTTTGCTTTCTTCTCAGTCGGTGGCGACTCATTACTCTCACCTGTCGGGCTCATTGGATTATACTGTTCATTAATGTCTTCGTTAGTATCACCACTGCTGCCTTTATTAAACTTATCGTCATGTTTCTCGATATCACTCAAAACATCGTCAGCTTTTCGTTTCTTTCTTTCAGTATTTTTTATTTTTGGTGATGAATACGGAGATTTTTTATCGACATTTGTGGCAGGTAGTTCATCTTCTGATATAACTTCCGCATCTGCTGGCAGTTCAGCACGTTGTGGTGCGGGCAGTTCATCATCCGAAACCTCTTCAGCGTCATTGATTTCTGGTTTGGTCAGGACGGGAAGTTCATCCTCGGATACCATTTCAGTATTGACTATTGTAGCATTACTAGCATCTAAACCCTCACCAACTATCTCTTCAGCTAATGCTGGTTCAGAGAGTGAATCATCAGATTCCATTTTCTCAAGACTTGCATTGCATTGCATTTCTACTGCTTTCTCTTCAAAATCATCTTTTTTATTGTCAACTTCTTCACCACCCCCAACAGATGGCAAGCTATTTGCATTATCACCGGCTAAAGACGCTAGCAATGAGCTTTCAACTAAGCTACCAGCCTCCTCATCAATATTCTCCCCCATATCCTCATTTTGTATATCTTCAGATGTTTCCGACTGCACAATATTGCCAAATGGAAACGAAGAACTCTTATCATCAATCGCTGCAGTTAAAATAGGTGCAGTTTCAATATTTCCTTGCTCTTGGTCATCCTCTGGTGTATCAAACATTTCCACATCATCGACCTGCTGCGGATTAACCGTTCCCTCATAAATTATGCAATCTTCGTTGTCTTTGACAGCTTCTTCCACTAAATCTTCAACCTTATTAGATGTTTCACTAACGTTTTCCTCAATCTGATTGGGTATTATGCCATGTGCAGCTTCAGCCAGCATTTCTTGTATTATATCAGTCTGACTTTCTACAGGAGCTTCACTTGTAGCGGGTAGATCTTCCGAAAGAATTGAATCGAGTCGGTGTTCTAGCTCATTTGTCTATAAAAAGATAAGAAATATTTGTAAACAAAAATTATTGTACTTAATTAAATATATCGTCTAGATATATGCATGAGACTGCTTCTAAAAATTTTTATTTTTTTTGTTTCCGTTTTACTTTCAAACAGGTTTAAAGGTGAAAGGATAGATTATAAAAATTCTGGTGCAAGGAGAGCCCATAATATTAATATTAACTGGATGCCCATATTTTATTTCTTTGTTTTTAGTATGAGTTGTATGGTAGAGTATTTTTCTAAACACTTATGTGTCTATCTCGTGAAAATGAAAATAAGATGAATGGGGCTAATACCATAGAAAGATCATAACATTTTACATAAAAAAGTTTATGCTTCAACGAATAGGATCATTTTAAAAATTGAGAAAAATAGTACTTTTCTAAAGATTTTTGTGTAAATCTCGTTTTCATTATGATCTTGTGAGAACGAGTTTTGTCCAAAATGTAGTTTTAGAGTTTTACAGTGGGGTGAAATTTGGAAAATATTGATTGTTAGAAATGTTTACTGATTTTAACAATTTTTTTGAATTCGGGATGAAATTTTGCTTTTTTGGTGTTTAGCGACTAGTAGGGTAATGTCGTCAGGGTTGGGCCACTGCTATTTCTCGTATATGACACGTGCTGCCATCTGTGTTACAGCTTCGAATTATTTTTCTCGATGCCAGAAAACTTTTTTAAGCATTACTTGTCACCGGGATTGTCAGTAAAAATGTTTGTGCCTTTGTGTAGTTTTCGATAGTTCAAAAAATTTTGTAATAGCAGTGAAAAATGACTCGAAACTTGGAAAAGAACAATGCCACCGAAAAACTAAGTATGTATATATATCCATTAAGGGGTGAACCATTATCAAGTTCCAAGGGAAAATTCGATTCCCTAACCTGTCCACATGTAGTATTGAGCGGTCGAAAAACACGCTTGTCGTCAGGGTTGGGCCACATCAATTTTTATTTAGAATCAGTAAAATAACATCACTGAATCGGTTTTTCGAAACACAGAACATTAACATTAACGGAAAAGTAGTGAGTTCTATGGGCAAGCACGAGAAAGCAACGAGTGAAACGCACGAGGAACTGTCGACTTCTCTGATGCCAAATTCGGATTTCTTAAATATTGTTTAAAAATGTTTCTGATTTTAAATACAAAAAAAAAAAAAAATCATCAAAATCGGAGCTGTCCTGCAAAAGATTATAAGTTCAAGTGAACCCAAATATCTAATTTTTACACGCTCTAATCGAGTCAATGCGCTCATCGAATTCCGACATTCTTGCCTTACTTCGGAGAGTCAATTCTATATTCATATTTGGAATTCCTTACCCTCGGAACTTCGAACTAATCTAACCGATGCACTAGAGGTCAAAAGGTACACTTTTTTGGCCAAAATTCAATTTTAACAAGTGTTGCTATTGAGTTTTTGTTGATGCAGTGTGACGGAGAGCACTTCAATATAAACAAAAATGTGTTTTGTTTTGGTTAAACATAATTTTCCATTCCTCAGCTATGTGCCAAAGTTGATGCATTTGTACTTTACTGAGATAACTCAAAAAAGTCGTGATTTTAGGTCTTAGGTTTCTATTAATAAAAAGTAATTAAAGTAATTTGTTTTTTTCTAAAATAACAATTTTTCAAATTGTTGATATTATGTATAATGCAATGTAGTTCAAAACATTTTAATATATTTTCGTTTTTTGTGGAAAAATCTAAAATTCAACAAAACCCTGACTTTTAGTATTTTTTTAAAATTCTGAACTTCGTGTATGCTTTTAAAATTTTGTTGGAATTTGTTAGTCCTAAGAAACCCAAAACTAGTAAGACGGTGCTATTGTTAATGTTATTTGGAAATATAAACGCCCGATTTTGCCCGTTTTTTTTTTAATGAATTTTATTTCTCAGGTAACTTTTCTTCCACAATTCCGGTTTATTCGAAGTCTGGTTGCAAAAGACAGACAAAATAGAAAAAGAAGCTTTTTTTAAATTTTTTTGTAGAAAATACTGAAGATACTACCTGTCCAAGTAACTTGGGTGAAAGTGCGCATAATTTTTGCATTCGGTTTTTTAAAAAATTGAGATATTTGAGGTTAATATACGAAAAATTAGTACTTTTATTACTTTTGAGGGTAGTTGTATTGTTCTTTTAGTCTAGAGTCAACATAAGAACTACATTTACAGTCGGTATCCATGATAATATGGACGTTATGAATTTTGGCCTAAAAAGTGTGCATTTTGACTTATAGTGCGATGTGCACAATAAAAAAAAGACTGATTTTAATCTTTTTTAAGTTGCAATGACATTAATCAATTAGGTAGATAAATAATAAATAAAAAAAAAAAAAATATTTAAATTTTTAATCATTTTGTATTTTTTTTTTTTTCTCTGATTTAAATTTGTACAAATTTTTCTTTTTTTGCATTGTTTAACGTCTTTTATAAATTAAAAAAATTTGGTACAAATTGCTAAATGATGTAAGTTTAATTTCCTAAAATTGTTAAATTTAAATCATTGTAATTATGTTCTTTCCAGTGTTATTTGAATAAAGACTCCCCTGAGGAAGCAAGAATTTTAATTTTAAATAATTTTAAATTTACTTTAATTTTGACTTGAGCCCATTTTCTAAATATGTACAACAATTTTAAAGAAAAAGTCAAACAAAAACTTCAACATTTCTTTTTATGTTTTTTTGTTTTTAAGATTATTCTTATTATTGTAACGCAATTTATATTAAATCATATTAAATGCTAAGTTTTACTCAAAAGGTGTGCACACAAGTAACTTAACCCTTTCGAACCGGTTGGGACAATATATCCCAACAAATTTTAAATAAATAACTCAGTTATTTATGTCACTTAAATTGAATGAATTAATAAATTTAATACAATTTTTAGTAAACACGGTTTTTTCTTATAACCACTCCAAGGATTTTATATTCCAAAAATTCAAATCTCAAAAACATATGTTGGGAGTATACCCCGGAAGCGGTTCTGGCGGTTAAAATTTGAATTTTGAGACGGTGAAAAATTTTACTTAAATTAAGTTTCTAAGGTTGACCCATCACAAATATTGTGAAGCCCACAGTTTTTTTTCGGGTCGAAAGGGTTAAGGGAGCTAAAATATTTAATCGGTTGATTAAAAGAGCAAGCTCATAAAATTTGCAAAATGTAAGTCCATGCATGCTTTGAAAAAAATAAAACTTAAAATTTGAGGGATGCAATGACAACAACAAATCAATGACAAAATTAGAATTCCTGTGTTATACGATCGCAATGAAAAAGGCTTCAACTGAATTGACTTCAAGCTGTATGAAATTGTTGTCGCCATCGAATTTTATTTTTTGAAATTCGTAGAAAAGCAGCGTATGCAATTGTTGTTGCAAATATACGCTTGGCTCGCATTTTATTGTTGTTGTTTGCTGATATTCATTTTTTGGTTTCCTTCAAAATAATAACAAAAACATATAATATCAACACTAAGAAGTAGCGTGTTAAATACGGCAGGATATTGTACTTTTTGTTGTTGTTGGCTTGTGCTTAGAAAAACTTAAAATTTGAAAACACAAAAACTCAAGCCTTACGTTTACGTCGTAAGGCTTCAGAATCAAATTATAAATTACTCAAAAGAACTTTTCATGAAAAGCATTTTTACAAAAATTATTTTTTTGAAAGTGGAATAAGTCCATTTTTTCATCTACTGCTATGCAGAAGGTTTTGCTTTTTAATCAATTTAAAAATATTGGCAAGCGTTATTAAACTGGTGTTAAGTGTTTACCACTGTAAATTAATCAAATTTTGTTATGCTGTAAAAATTTTTAGAAGTGTAATAGAAAATAGTCGAGTTTTTTTGGACTGAATGGACTTATTCCACTTTCATTTATAATAAATTTAAAAATTGTTTATACTTTTGTATGCCCCATTCCATTTTCAGTCACAAAATATTTTGTAAATAAAATAAAAGGAAAATTAAAACTTAGAAAAATTTTACTTTAAAAACTGTTGTTTCTTTTCTTTTTGCCCAAGTAGGACTCTGGAAATCAATTACAATAACAACAAAAACAAAAAGTTCTTGTCGGACATGTAGTTTGTACCAAAGAAAGTCAAGAGTCCACAGGAATCAGAATTAATCGAATACTATCCAAAAACATCGTTATTGTTGTTTTTATTGCTGTTATTGTTACTTTTGTTGTTGGTATTATTGTTGTTCTTGTAATGTTTTCCTAAATTTCATGAAAATTTCTTTGGTTCCCTTTTTTTTTCCTTTAAAAAAATATGATAATGCAGGAAATCAGGTACAAATTATATGTCAAATAACAGGAAATAAATTGGGCTTTTATAATATGTTACTAAAACTATACATTAATGATAGTTTTTGGAAAAATAATGCTTTTAAAAAAAAAATGGTCAAAATTTCTGAAAATCTGCAATATCTCTAAAACCATGACTAGGATTAAAATTTTTTGTAAGTCGATTTTGTAGCAAGTTAACATATCTTTCGTATGACACTTATATTATTAAAATCCTTTCAGGGGTTCCCAACTCATAATAATTTTTATAAAAGATATATCTTGATCTTCCGATGGCTATATCTCCGAAAGTAGGTCCGACAAGAAATTTTTGTTTTTGTTGTTGTTTTAACTAATTTTCAGAGCCCTACTTGAGCGAAAAGAAAAGAAACAACAGTTTTTAAAGTAAAATTTTTCTAAGTTTTAATTTTCCTTTGCTTTTATTTACAAAATATTTTGTGACTGAAAATGGAATAAGTCATACAAAAGTATAATAAATGTTTAAATCTATTATAAATGAAAGCAAAATAAGTCCATTCAGACCAAAAAAAGTCAACTATTTTCTATTACACTTGTAAAAATTTTTACAGCACAACAAAATTTGATTAATTTACAGTGGTAAACACTTAACACCAGTTTAATAACGCTTCCAATATTTTTAAATTGAGTCGAACGGAAACCTTTTAATATCTCAGTTTATGAAAAAGTGGACTTATTCCACTTTCAAAAAAAAATCCATTCATATATCAAAATGAAATGGTGGTCGTATGTAGCTTATGGACGCGAAAACTACACGGCCGATTTACATAATTTTTTTTAAAATTTAAATATACAAGGATCTTAAGAGGGTGAGATGCCACTGTGGGGGACGGGGGTTACACCCCCCATACAAATAAAATACAAAAAATGCTATATCTCTACGCCTATAGCAGCTATCATCATAAAAGTTGGTAAATAAATATTCATAAGGCTTGCGCACGATGAAACTAGTGCACATTATTACTTGTTAATTGTTGCAATTCAAAAAATTCAAAAAAATTTTAATCAAGTTGCCCTTTGGTAAATATATATAAATCTTCATGCTTCTTTTTTTACTCATTCGTTAATTTATGGCTTCACCATTAGCTGCGAAAAAGAAGTGCGTGAAAAAATTTAACGAAAATCCAAATTGGACTTTCAAAGCAATTGCTAGAAAAGCTAAGGTTTCGCGGAATACCGTTTCGCGTGTTATTAAAACCTATAAGGATCGTCTGACCGTTAGTAGAAAGATAGGAATTGGAAAAAATAAAGGTTTTGATAATCCTAATGCTGCCAAGAAGATGATAGCTCTTCTTAAGAAAAATCCCAATATATCGGGAAAAAAAAGTAGCTGAGAAAGTTCAATGCTCTGAGGCCTTTGTCAGAAAAGTTAAAAAGGAGGAAGGACTTAAGTCATTTAAAGCCCAGAAAGTTGCGGATAGAAATTCCAAAAAGAACGTTGAGGCAAAAAAGCGAAATCATTAAAAAATTTGACTGTTGCATTATGGACGATGAGACTAACGTACTTGGTGACAGCTTCTAGGTGTCGATTTTTATGTTGCAGATCATAGAGGAAATGTTCAAGAAGAGTTTAAGACTCAAAAAAAGACGAAGCTTCCAAAGAAGTATTTGGTATGGCCGGCAATCTGCAGCTGCGGTAGGCGAAGCAGTTCATTTGTTTTACCTGGAGCGATTAACACCGAAATATACATATTTGCCTTCATGCCATTACAGCGAATCTGCAGTTGAATGATTTGAAAAGAATGTAGAATTTGCACCTAGATATGCAAATCCTAACTGCCCGGAGCTCAGACCCATCGAATATTGGGCTCTGGTAAAAAGGATTATGAAGAACACAAAACAGGTTGCTGAAAACACCAATCAAGAAAATGGTTAGTGTCAAGTAAACAAATCGCTGAAGATACGATTAAAAGTTTAATGGGAGGTGTTTCAAAAAAAATCAATTTATTCATTAAAACCAATAATGTTTAATATATTTGTAATAAAAGTAAACATGAATAAGATTTCTGTTGAAAAAACGTGTATTTCTTGTTTTAATGTCAACTAGTTTAAAAGTTATTTGAGGTAATTCGTGCAATAATTTCATCGTGCGCAAGCCTTATGTTCTATCTACCGTTCACCTTGAAAAACTTGAGGAATTGGAAGAGAGGTACAACGGAGATAGATGAGACTTGGTACATATGTAAAGGGCATCGGGAACGGGCGAACGAAGTCACTTCCATGCCATATACGTATATATGGGGTATTATTCATGAGATTTACACTTGATTTTAATTTTACAATTTTTTACGTATTTTTTAATTTTCATTTTGGCCAAAATTAACAAAGTTAAAATTTTATTTTTTAAATATTTTTAAAAAAAAAAATAAGAAAATTCGGTTTTTTTAATGTTGGTACCTTTTTTTTTTTCTTAATTTTTTTACATAAATTCTCAATTCAATTCTGTTGCATAGGTACTAAGCTTAAAGGGACATTCGCCTTTGTAATTGAAACAAAAAACACTTTTTAAAAATTTTATTATGAAAAAACTATTATATTTGTTGACAAAATTTCTTTTGGACATTGTTAAATATTGTCTAAAAAATATGAAAAATTTTTTTTTTATTTTTAGTTTCTCTTGGCTGCGGTAGAGGGCGTCATCCAAAAGTTACTTTTTAAACGGTAGGACATGTTGTAAACCTCCTGTAACAGATTTTTGAAAAATTCAAAATGGATTTTATTCTTGAGACTCAAAACTACTATACAATAAGCCTCTAAAATTCATACTTTTTTATATTTTGAAGTTTTTGTATGAATATTTATGAAAAATGCGAAAAAATTGAGGGACTTACCCTCAAAAAATGCCCCGAAAAAAAAGGGGGGGGGGTATTTTTTAAAACTTTCAGAGGCTTATTGTTTAATGTGTTGAATGAGTAATTGAATGCTCTTTGGTTTTTTAAAATCGGTCGAGTAGATTCGGAGTTTTCAATTACAAAAGCGAATGTCCCCTTAAATTAGAGTGGAGGTTTTATTAGTTATTGAGATATCGAACGAACGGCACGCTATGGTGCAATTTACTTGATTTACCATTAATTATGCCTAACTGAAATGCTGTCAATGTCAGAAATAGTTAGAATTTCAAATTTGAAAAAAAATTTAAATCGAGCCGACACACACTGCGTTGGCTAGTGGGCAAAAATCAAAATTTTTTGTGACTCGAAACCTAATAATATTGGTATTAATCGACAGGTAATTGTATCAATAAAATAAAAACAAAATATTTAGGGGAAAAACTTATTTTTGGCTACGCTGTGACACTTCAAAGTTGAGATATTTTTAAAAAAAAAATCATGTTTTATTCACTTCGTTTTGGGTTCTCTTAAACAAATAATTATCAAAAATTTGTCTTTTGATTAAACTAAGCGAAGTAAAGTTTTGTATTATAAATAATATTTGAGTAAATAAATAAAACTAAAAAATTTTGGAAAATATATAATTTGATGTATATTGTAGTGATTTGAATACACGATATTATCAAATGAAAAACTTCAGAAATTGACAAATTTCGATGAAAAAAAAAACAAATCTTATAAAAATAAGTGCCGTTTTTTTTCTTAATCTACTAGTTCAAATTCTATATAATCAAGAACTGCAAATAACTTTTCCTACTTCGTCCTACAAATATTTTTTTTCTTTTTTTAAAAAATGCTTAAAACGAAAAATTTGTATGAAATATAAAATTTATGTTGAAAATTTTTTTTTGTTTTTATGAACACAAATGGTCTCACAAGTACAAAAAACATTATTTCTACTACGTAGATTTCATTTGTTAACATTAAACATTACTTTTTCATCATCGTTATATGTGGACCTTAAGAAAATCGTCCTAAATACCTGGTTTTTAGCCAAACTATAAAGTTTACAACAAATCTGAGATCATTTTTGAGCTCAGCGACCCCAAATTACTTATAGTACCAAATTTCATCGATATCCAACCACTCCTTCTATTTTTGACCATTGCTTGTATGGGCTCAACGCACTGTGCGACACGGTGATACGGAAGAAAATTATTTACGTATAAAAGTGTCGCTAAAATCGGTTGATATGAAAAAATTTGTTTTTTTTGCTGATTCAGAATCTGTTTTTAGCGAAATCCTATCAGATCCCTTTCAAAAGTTATACTAAAAATACCTTTTAATAAGTATTTTTGGAATTCTTCAATTAAAAATATGTTGTTACATTTGCATAAGCTTACGAAGTTTCTGGGAGGTAATAGGGGAGGCTTAGGTTTACAAAAAATTGCACACGGAGGGGGGTCTAAAATGTACCCCTAAGGAGCTATAGGGTTAAAACTGATTTTGTGCCTCTTTTCAGAAAAAAAAATTTTTTTGGATCACGCTAACGTTTTAGGGAAAACATTTCTATGGCAAAGTTTTAGCTAATTGTAAGAGCTTTCAGATAGTGTATATGGTTTATAGGGTTTAAAAGGATTTAGCAAAGTTCTGGACCTTTAAAATTGATATTTTAATTTTTTCACCCATTTTTTGACTTTGATGATCATTTTATTATGAAAAAGGTCCTAATAATATAGCTTTTTGTAATTCTTTTTGAAATCTTCGTTCAATTTCCTTGGTCTTGGCCTTGGTTTGCTTATCACTACATCATATGCAGCGCAACGCATGCGAGTAACCCGTGTGTTACATAGAAAAGTATTGTTGTCTTACCTCAATCAAAAAAATTGGTATGACAAATGTACTATCGGATTAAAGGAAATTTAACGAAGATTTCAAAAAGAATTACAAAAAGCTATATTATTAGGACCTTTTTCATACTAAAATGGCCATCAAAGTCAAAAAATGGGGAAAAAAAATTAAAATATCAATTTTAAAGGTCCAGAACTTTGCAAAATCCTTTTAAACCCTATAAGCCATATACATTATCTGAAAGCTTTTACAATTAGCTAAAACTTTGCCATAGAAATGTTTTCCCTAAAACGTTAGCGTGATCCAAGAAAATTTTTTTTTCTGAAAAGAGGCAGAAAATCAGTTTTAACCCTATAACTCCTTAGGGGTACATTTTAGACCCCCCTTCGGGTGCAATTTTTTGTAAATCTAGGCCTCCCCTATTACCTCCCAGAAGCTTCGTAACCTTATACAAATGTAACAAGATATTTTTAATTGAAGAATTCCAAAAATACTTATTAAAAGGTATTTTTAGTATAACTTTTGAAAGGGATCTGATAGGATTTCGCTAAAAACAGATTCTGAATCAGCAAAAAAAAAACAAATTTTTTCATATCAACCGATTTTAGCGACACTTTTATACGTAAATAATTTTCTTCCGTATCACCGTGCCGACACACTTTTTTTATGCCCGTTTTATTGAGCAAATGTACTGAACAAAACAAAAACCACCTACCTTTAATTACATCCATATATCTTGCTTAAAACAATATAATAATAAAAAAAGCTCTTAACCCTTTAACTGTTTAATTATTTTCCGTCGAAGACGAGTATACTCGACATAAACAGAGTAAAATGTTTCTGCCTATAAAATTATGGCAATTATAATCAAAAGTTGCGTGTTGGTTTTTTAAAAAATATATATTTTTATTCGATGTTAACAAACAAAATTTATTTCATTGTTAAAAAAATATCACATAAAATCGTTTTGTAACAGTACTTCCCCAGAATTTGTTATTTCAGCTATTGTGAATTAAAATAAATAAGGTTGCTAGACTAACGAAAATTCTAGAATGTACATTTTTTAAAAGATCTTTATTTGCCCTTTTTCAGGAAAAAAAAAATTACAGTTGATTCGTTCAATAATAATACGAATGCGATTTTTATTATCTTCACGACGAGTATACTCGACATAAACAGTTAAAGGGTTAATGATTTTGTGCGCAATTGTCACAGCTTTATTTTGACACCAAAAACTGAAAGAGTGGACCATAAATAACAAACTTGAGGTCTTTTTGACGAAAAATTTCAGTTCATTTTAGTTAAGAAAATGCTAACACACGAGTACATAGATAATTTAATTCAATGTTTGTTATGTATGATCCAATCTTTATTAAGTTTTTTTGGTACCAAAGTAAAGCTGTGACAATTGCGCACAAAACCATGAAGTTTTTTTTTTTTTTTTTTTTTTTAGTTTTACATTGTTTAAAGGCAGGTGCTTTTTGTTTTTTTTAGTACATTTTCTCAATAAAACGGGTATAAAAAAGTCTGTCGTACCGATTTAAATTTTTTTTTTTTTTTCGAATTTGAATTTCTGGCTGTTTTTTGCACCCTTTGACATTTTCTTTTTGAAATTCTGACGGCTAAAAATTTTTAATTATTTTTTGCGCGGTGTCAGGAAGGGTATAAAAGTTGCGGTACGATAACGACGGAAGTTGCGGTGGGAAAAGAAAACACCGTTTTTGGCTATTTTTGAAGTTTTCATTTAATTTCAATTTAATTTATTAATTATGGATGTTTTGTAGCAAATTATGGCAGTTTTTGGCCATAAATCTTGATAAGATATTTGGCCTTCAAAACCCAATTTGAATTATATCAATATCTTTATTTTACTCTGAAATATCCTGAACTGAAATAAAGAAATTACAAAGAAGACACCGACAGCATAGGTTACAATTATGCAGCAATTTTAAATTAAATGTAGTGCAAGTTGTGAATTTTTGTATTTTGATTTTTGAAAAAACTGTTCATTTTATATTTCTTATCAATAATGTTATAAAAACATAAAAATAAAATTTATAAAAGCCCTGAAGATGTCAACATTCTATTGACGAAACGTCGGCTAAAAATTGTATTTAAATGTTTTAATTTACAATTGGAAATAATTGGTTAGTTAAACCTCCTAAAAAACAAAACTTGAAATAAAGAAAATCCATGTCTTTTGCGGTTTTTCAACTTTTTAGACTACGATATTTTGGGGAAAATAAAGATATCGATATTTGTTTCAACATGGACTGCGAAATAAAAGTACGTGAAAAATAATTAAAACTTTTAAAAAAAATCAAATCAATCAAATTGTGGACTTTCAAAAAAATAGCAACAGATCTCAAGGTTCATCGTCGCACTGTTTCAAAAGCCATTAAACAGTATAAAGAAGACTTAAACATTGTACGAAAACCTGGATCAGGAAGAAAAAAAATTTCCAACAAATATTGGTAAGGCAAAAGATGTTGAACAACTCTTTCGAAGAGCTCCGAACACTTCTGTCGGAAAAGCTCGTAATCAGGAAATTTTTCCGAGTATATAGAACTAACAAAATCGTACAGACAGTCAAACGACTGTACTGTTAGTGGAAGCCAATGAAGCCAAAAAACAGGCAAAATGAGGAAGTTGTCAAGAACAGCTCCGATTTTTATGATTTTGATTTTTTTTTTTTTATTTAAAATCAGAAACATTTTGGAGCGCAGTCGGAATTATATAATTTTTAAACAATATTTAAAAAACTTATATTTTCTTAAAAAAAATTGTTAAAAGAAATACAACAAACAAAAATCAAAATAGTCATTTTATATGTATTTGGCAGTTCTTAATCCGAATCTGGCATTAATATTGCTGTATCTTGTATGGTTTCTGAGACATATTCTCTTCTTATAGGGTCTAAAATTGTGTATATAAAAACTGTTGCTATGTTTTTCTCAAGAACGGCTAAAGCGGTTTTAATGAAACTTTGGAAAATGATACGCGCTAACATATGCTAAAGAATGAAATAGACTTTGACTTAGTATATGCTTATGAAGAGACGTGGCACCGCCTCAAACTTTTAATTTGATTTGGTCATATCTGTTGAACCGTATAAAATTTTTTGATGAAAATTACTACATAGCTACTGACTATCAATGCCTTATAATGAGCAAAAATTGAGCGAAATCGAAAAAGTGCCACACCCACTTTTTAACCACTGAAAATTTTGATATTTTGATTTTAATATTACTCGAATACAGATTTTGATGAAAATCAAAATTTTCAATGGTAAAAAAGTGGGCGTGGCAATATTCCGATTTCGATCAATTTTATTATAAGATATCTCAGAAACCATACCAGATACAGCAATTTTAATGCTAGATTCGGATTTAGAATTGCCAAATACATATAAAATGACTATTTTGAATTTTGTTTGTTGCATTTCTTTTAACAATTTTTTTTTATGAAAATAACTTTTTTAAATATTGTTTAAAAAATTATATAATTCCGTCCGCGCTCCAAAATGTTTCTGATTTTAAATAAAAAAAAAAAACAAAATTTAAAAAAAAAAAATCAAAATCGGAGCTGTTTTTGAGGACTTCCATATGCTTCATCGACTCCACTATGTCTTTCAGGCAGAGGTTTATGCTGTTCTCAAAGTCGCAATTTCTTGGAAGCGTTGTTATTTATTTACCTTGATAGCCAGGTGGCCATCAAAACAATTTCATCAAATCACATTGCTTCAAAACTTGCATTAAGCTGTTATAAAGGTTCTTGTGCGATATTCGTGAGGATTATAGTATAACACTTTGCTGGGTTCCCGGTCATAGTAATTGCTGATGAACTAGCTAGGAAAGGTTCAAACCAGAATATTCTTTTGGCTGACCTTTCAATAAGAAAACACATTAGCGTAATCAAGGGAACAATCGAAAGTAAATGTAGTCAGCTTGCCAATTCCAGACGGTCAGATCTACAAACTTGAAAGCATATTAGAACAATTTATTTTGCCTTCCTTAAGTATGAATCGATCTAAATTTCTTATAGCAATGGAGAAAAACAATGTGCGTAATTTAATTGCTGCTATTACTAGAAACTGTGGCATAGAAAACCATACATTTGTAGAAGTCATTTCTTTGGCCATTTTAATTTCGAACCGCTTGGCTCACTATCTGTATTGTGTCTTAAATATGTATGGTAAGTAGAATATGTATGTATATGGACATTAGAGAGGATCAATTAATTTTTTGACTTGGTAACATCCACTTTCGGATTCTACGTCAAATTTTAAGTAAAAAACTCCTAGGGACCATATAAGTGCGGTGAATTTCGAGGCGCCTTAAAATCGTTTGAAGTTTTGAGTGTTTTTTTCTATTGCGAGATTATCTTTAAATATTTAGACCTTCCGAACGATTTGTTGTAGTACAATGATTTTGGCTTCGTTGGAAAGGCTTCATTGCATATTATCACCTTACGGCAAATTTTTTGAAAAACGTCGTCGGGTTCTAAAGTTATGACCTTCTGAATGAAGATATACGAAAAATGTATACTAAATGTATTAGAAATCACATCTTCTTCGAAAAAAAATTTTATCATCAAGATACGGCTAGCCATTCTAAAGCTATGACACTTTTCAATGAAGTCAGTTGAGAACTTCATACAAAGTGTATTAAAAATCACATCTTCGAAAATAAAAATTGTAACTTTAACATTTTTTTATAGCGCATAAAAATACCTTTCCAACGCAGGTCTGCTTTTCAAGATCCGGTTAGCCATTCCAAAGTTATGATCTTTTGAATGAAAGCAGATTCTGAATTTAGTGTATGAACAAACGAAATATTTGTTCTGTTAATTTAGAAGCAAGTAATTTAGTAGTTTTATTCACTTAATCCGAAATAGAGTGGTCATTTTTCATCCGATCTTGGACCGCGAAGGGCTCAAAATTTTTGTAATAAAATACGTTATTGATGAAAATAATAAAATTTTAACTTTCTTAATTTTTCAGTCCGGAAATGGGTTCTGTATAATATTGAAAGATATCCTTTCATTAAAGGCTTATAACTTGGAGAAAAGAGACCAAATTTAAAAATGATTCGAATACGGATTTTTGGTGGTAGTTATAGCTATCCGTATCAAATGACAAAAAATAGTTTTACTATATGCTCTTTTAGTTATTAAGCTTGAAGCAGGTCTCAAAAAAGTGTTTTCTTCACTTTCGGGAGGGAATAACTCAGGATCCTGACATGATACAAAAAAACCAAGCTCACAGTCGTAATAAGGAGATTCCATTCTACCATAAACGGATATAAAAACCGAGGACGGAAAACTTTGGTTGGACTGGACAGGGGTTGTAGGATAAAAAAAACTGGACCAACGAAATATAGGAGCACCGAAAACTGAGCATATAGGTTAACCCAAAGTAACAAGAAATAGGATGTTGCTAGAATCTGCGGTGGTCCATTTTTTATCCCCTAACCCCCGGTCAGTCCAACCATACTTTGCCGTACTCGGTTTTTAATGAAAGGATGAAAGGATATCTCTCAATATTTTACAAAATCCATTTCCGGACCAAAAAATTTAGAAAGTTAAAATTTTATTATTTTTATCAATAACGTATTTTATTACAAAAATTTTGAGCCCTCGCGGTCCAAGATCGGATGAACAATGACCACTTTATTTCGGATTAAGTGAATAAAACTACTAAATTACTTGCTTCTAAATTAACAGAACAAATATTTCGTTTGTTCATACACTAAATTCGGAATCTGCTTTCATTCAAAAGATCATAACTTTGGAATGGCTAGCCGTATCTCGAAAAGCAGACCTGCGTTGGAAAGGTATTTTTATGAGCTATAACAAATTTTCAAGTTACAATTTTTTATTTTCGAAGATGTGATTTTTAACACTTTTTGTATGAAGTTCTCAACTGACTTCATTCAAAAAAGTCATAGCTTTAGAATGGCTAGCTGTATCTTGATGAATAGACCCTCGTAAGAAAGGTATTTTTATGCACTATAAAAAAATTTAAAAGCTAAAATTTTTTTTTCGAAGAAGATGTGATTTCTAATACATTTAGTATAAATTTTTTATATATCTTCGTTTAGAAGGTCGTAACTTTAGAACCCGATGACGCTTTTCTAAAAATTGGCCATAAATTGATAAAACGCAACAACACCTTTCCAAAGAAGCCAGGATCATTGTACTACAATAATTCGTTCGGAAGATTTAAATTTTCAAAGACAATGTCGCAGTAGAAAAAAACACTCAAAACTTCAAACGATTTTAAGGCGCCTCGAAATTCACCGCACATATATGGTCCTCAGGAGCTTTTTACATAAAATTTGACGTAGAATCCGAAACTGGATGTTACCAGGTCAAAAAATATAGTTTCGAACAATTTAATCCGCTCTAATGGACATGTATGTGGTTCTCCTAGAATTACTTTGCTAAAGCTCTCTGTGTCGGGTACACAATGGGGTCAATTCCGAAGCCTAAGTTAATGATGACAACATGGTCTTCCCACGGATTTTACCTAACTAAGCCTTCATAAATCAATAAACTAATCAAAATTTTCTTCAAATTTTTGTTGTTGTTAGTGTGCCGGCAAATTTTTATATTATTAAAAATGTGCCGTGACGAAAAAAGGTTGAGAATCACTGGCCTACATATTTCTGGCCCGATTTAGCATCATGCCACTATGGAAAAAAGGCCCTAGTGATATGCAAATAATAATGTAAATTTTGTACAACGGGAGACAAACCCACTCAACTGTCCAGAACTCTGGCCTGTGGAGAGATATTGGGCGCTCGTGAAAAGGGAATTGAAGAATACAGGAAAGTTATCCCAGGACATGTCCGACTTCAAGCGTAAATGGACCGGCTCACACTGCGTTGGCTAGTGGGCAAAAATCAAAATTTTTTGTGACTCGAAACCTAATAATATTGGTATTAATCGACAGGTAATTGTATCAATAAAATAAAAACAAAGTATTTAGGGGAAAAACTCAGTTTTGGCTACGCTATGACACTTCAAAGTTGAGATATTTTTCAAAAAAAATCATGTTTTATTCACTTCGTTTTGGGTTCTCTTAAACAAATAATTATCAAAAATTTGTCTTTTGATTAAACTAAGCGAAGTAAAGTTTTTTATTATAAATAATATTTGAGTAAATAAATAAAACTAAAAAATTTTGGAAAATATATAATTTGATGTATATTGTAGTGATTTTAATACACGATATTATCAAATGAAAAACTTCAGAAATTGACAAATTTCGATGAAAAAAAAAAACAAATCTTATAAAAATAAGTGCCGTTTTTTTTCTTAATCTACTAGTTCGAATTCTATATAATCAAGAACTGCAAATAACTTTTCCTACTTCGTCCTACAAATATTTTTTTTCTTTTTTTAAAAAATGCTTAAAACGAAAAATTTGTATGAAATATAAAATTTATGTTGAAAATTTTTTTTTTGTTTTTATGAACACAAATGGTCTCACAAGTACAAAAAACATTATTTCTACTACGTACATTTCATTTGTTAACATTAAACATTACTTTTTCATCATCGTTATATATGGACCTTAAGAAAATCGTCCTAAATACCTGGTTTTTAGCAAAACTATAAAGTTTACAACAAATCTGAGATCATTTTTGAGCTCAGCGACCCGAAATTACTTATAGTACCAAATTTCATCGATATCCAACCACTCCTTCTATTTTTGACCATTGCTTGTATGGGCTCAACGCACTGTGCGGCTCCTCCAAAAAGGTTACGGAAACAACTTTAAAATCGTTAATGATAGGATTCCCGGAAAAGGTAGATAGATTTATAAATTCCGATTAATATTCCAATGTTTTAATGTTTAATGAATTTCTATAATATCTATATATAAATAGGCTAACAGAATCGGTTCAGTCCCTGTTTCTATACCTAAATCTCAACCGATTTGCTTGATTGTTTTTTTGTTGGAAAGGTTGTGAGGAGGAGCAGTGCATAGGACTATAATTTTTTTAAAGAGGGCGGTGCCACGCCCCTAAATGAAAAAAAAAAATGCTCTCACGGCTAAACCGCTTCATCGATTTTAACGAAATTTGGTATGGAGATAAGGTTAGCACTAAGGAACGATTATATGACCATTATGTTTTTTAGTGGGCGGTACCACGCCCCTAAATGGAAAAAACACTCTCACGGCTAAGCCACTGCATCGATTTCAAGGAAATTCGGTATGGAGATAGGATTGGCACTAAAGAACGATATGACCATATGGTCAAAATCACAAAAAAGTAAACCAGGGAAAAATTTTTTGTTTCAAGTTTTTTAAAAATTTTTTTCCATGTGTCGAAAGATTATGTTTTGTACTATCTGGCGTTAGGAGGTATTTCTATATATGTGGAATAAAGTGGCTACTTCCATTGTTTTTTCAAGTGAACAAAATATAAAAAAAAATAAAAAATTCAGAGCTCTGGAAAAAAGGTAAGAACCGCTAAATTCAATTCACGTGGTGTTTTGTTGTGGCTAGTTATGTGAAATTATACCATTATATAAATAAATAAATTATAAAATGTAAAAAAAATGTTTTGGAAAGCCGATTTTATGGCAATGAAAACAGCCGCAATTTGAAGGTATCGTGGCAGATACAAAAAAAGGAAAAAGTTTTTAATGGCACTTTAACCACGATCTAATTTGACGGCGATTGCATTTCTGACGAACAGACTATGGATACTGATAAATTAAAACGTCCGTCGCGATTGATGGTTAAAGAGAACTGATTTTATTGAGAGTTCATGATAATTAACAATGTTTGAATAATGCAGAGTTGCATAAAAAGTAGTTACATAGAGTTGCATAGTTGCATAATAAAGTTTAACTATTCATACTAAGTAATCATTTATAACACTACTTCACCCTGTATTTTAGACTTCAAATGTTATTAAAGAATTCAATATGATAAATTACTTAAAAAAAGTTCAAGGTGTAATTAAAGAACTCAACATGGAAAATTAAATAAATTTTAAAATGAAAGTAATGAAAATCTAAGTAAATTTATATGATTATTATGATGATGTACTATAAATTTATACTTATTAATTTTCTTATTATTTTCGAAAATCTGGAGCTCTGTATCGATCGACTTCTTGACGACTTCGTGCACTTTTACGAAGTTGTTGATCATCTGTAGGCAAGTTCGCTTCAGCGGATGAACCTTGGATCGATGATTGCCTTGGTTGATGATTCTGTTGTTCTGTTGGTTGAATTGGAGTTGTAGAAGTTCGGCGTTGCGTTGCTGGTGACAAGATACCCATATCAAATGTTGTTGGAGATGGGCTCATGTCTGAACTAAATCTGGATTTAAGTTGATTCGTGTGACGCTTAAAATATCCATGACTTGTATGCACCACATAAACCATTTTTCCAAGATGTCGTGTGATAATACCTTTTATCCATTTTTCACCTCTTGCGTAGTTTCGAGCAAAAACTGCTTGATTTATCTGTAACTTTTGATTACTGCTTGAATTATCTAGTCGCTGCTTTGGCTCGAAAATTTGACTTAATAATGTGCGAACAGGTCTGCCATGAAGTAATTCAGCAGGCGTTGTTCCATCAGCGTTTGGCATAAAACGGTACGTTGAAAGATATTTTACAACGGCTAGATTGATGTTTAACCCATCATCGATGTTCTTCTTAACAGCTGTTTTAAACGTTCGAACAAAGCGTTCGGCTAAGCCGTTTGAAGCGGGATGAAAAGGCGCTGTCGTTAAATGCTTAATTCCAAGTTGCGAGCAATAAGCTCTAAATGAGTCAGCTGTCAGTTGTGGACCATTATCACTTACGAGTGTTTCTGGAATCCCTTCAATAGCAAATATTGAATTTAAAGCTGATATTGGATTAGCTGTAGTAGTCTTTGACAATTGTAAAACGAAAGGAAACTGAGAATATGCGTCCACGCATATAAGCCACATTGAGTTAAATATTGGACCAGCAAAGTCTATATGCACTCTTTCCCATGGATGAGTTGTTTCTGGCCAACTTTGATAATTCCTAAAAGGTGCAGGATTAGCTATTTTACAAATGTCACAATTCTCTGTTAACTGAGCAATGTCTTTGTCGATATTAACCCACCAGACGTATTTTCTGGCTAGTTGTTTCATTCTTGAAACTCCCCAGTGTCCATCGTGCAATAGTTTCAAAATTTGTTGTTTCAGGGAAACAGGAATAATGACACGGGTGTACTCCGTTTGGAGGCAAAGAAGATTATTATTAATAGTAAAAGCATATCGACGATTAAAAAACGAAGATAAATCAGCATCTTGTGGTTTTAGCTTTTCTGGCCATCCATTTTCTACAAAAGAACGAACTCTTTGAATAATTTTGTCCTTCTTGCAGTGATTAACAATTATTGTAGCATTGATTGGTGTCGCTAGCTCGCAGATATTGTAGCAAGCTTCTTCTTGATCAAATTTTTCATCACACCCTAACGGTAACCGCGATAACGCATCTGCATTGCCATGTTCGGTTGTCCTACGATATTTTACGCTATACTGATATGCCATGAGCGTGATAGCCCAGCGTTGTAGTCGATGTGACGTCATTGATGGCAGTTGACTATTTGGATTAAAAATGTTGACAAGCGGCTTGTGGTCGGTGACCAAAATGAATTTCCTTCCATAGACATATTGATGGAAACGCTTGACTCCAAATATTATAGCTAGTCCTTCCTTTTCAATTTGGCTATATCGCACCTGATGTTTGTCGAGGGTTTTCGACGCAAAAGCAATAGGCCGCTCCGTACCATCTTCATATAAATGTGAGAGCACCACACCGATACCATATGATGAGGCATCTGTGGCTAGCACCAACGGTAAATTTTCATTGTAGTACGCTAACTGAGTTGCATTTAGAATGTGTGCTTTTAAAGAATGGAACGCTTTATTTTGTTCACATCCCCAAACAAATTTAACATTTTTCCTGCGCAGCATATTGATTGGGGCAGATAGTTGTGAATAATTTGGTATAAAATTATGGTAATAATTCACCTTACCCATTAAAGCCTCTACCTGCTTAAGATCCGTAGGGGGCTGAAGATCTTTTACTGCTTTGAGTCCAGACTCATCCGGCAAAATACCTTTAGCAATAATTTTACGTCCAAGATATTCAATTTCATCTATTAGAAAAACACATTTTTGCTGCTTACACTTGATTCCATTGCTTTGCAAGATATCCAAAATTTTTTCAAGACGGCATAAATGTTCAGAAAATGTTGGTGCAGTGATGATAATGTCATCAAGATAATTTCCGCATCCTTCTACGCCTTGTAGCAGTTGTTCAAGATATCTCTGGAATATTGCTGGAGCACTGGCTATTCCATATGGAAGACGCTGGTATTGGAATAATCCAAGCGGCGTGTTGACCACCATAATTTCCTTAGAATTGTCATCCAATTCCATCTGAAGATAGGCATCCTTCAAATCGATCTTTGAAAAATGTTGTCCGCAACGTATTTTGTGGATTAATGCTTCACGTGTTGGTAATGGATACTGTTCAATGTCAATTTGTGAGTTGACAGCTAATTTAAAGTCTCCACAAATCCTTATCGAGCCATCGGATTTAGGCGCTAAAACGATAGGTGAAGCCCACTGTGAAAATTTTATTGGCTTCCAAATACCGGCACTTGTGAGTCTTTCGAGTTCTTTTTTAAAAATAGACATTTGCGAAAACGGAATTTGTCGGCTTTTATAAAATTTTGGTTTTGCGTTTGGCTTTAAATAAACACTTGCTTTGAAATTTTTAATAGTGCCGAGAGCTGGTTCAAACACACTGCTATATTTTTCACATAAATTGTCCACTTCTTTTGTTTCGCTTGCTGTTATGTTAGCAATTTGCTGAATTTCAAACCCAAACTCTCTAAATAAATCAATACCAAAAAGATTGTTTCCATTTTCAACGTCAACAACCACGATTGTCACTTTTTTCTCTTTATCGCCGCAATTGACATGCACACACAATTCACCCAGCACAGGAATTTGTTTTTGACCAAACCCGAATAATGTTCTCGTACACTTCCGCAACTTTGGGCTATTTAAATCTTTATATGTCTTTGAATTTATTATAGAAGTTGTGGCACCAGAGTCCATTTGAAAAGAAATAATTTTGTTCAAAATTCTCAAATCAATAAAATTTTTATTATTTTCTAATTTCACCACACCAGTTACATAGTTAATCGTATCAACGGCATCTACATTGTTTTTTCGTTGATTGCTTTTGTTTCTATTTCCACTTTTATTTTCATAACCGAAGTTGTTTTTAAAATTTTTGTTTTGCTTTGATAAGCACACTGGTGAAATATGTCCTTTTTTACCACACTTGTTACACACTGCATTTCTAAATTTGCATTTTTCTCGTTTATGCGTATGTCCACAGCCAGAACACGATTTAAATTTTGACATGTTGTTATTGTTGTACTCTTGCGGTTTCTTTGCAGTGACGGAGTTCACTGGAATTCTTTTTTCGTCGACATCATTTATTGGCATTTGTTTTTCAATCGCTTGTTCCTTTATTGCTGCTACTGTTTTTGTTGTAGCTTCATACGACTCTGCTATGAGCAAGACGTCGGCTAATGTTGGCTGCAATTTCTGCAAAGCAGCAGAGCGCACAGCGTCGTGCGGCGTGTGCGTTATTATTTGGTCACGAATCATATCGTCAACGAAATTGTGAGAACAATTTTCGGCAGAACACACGAACTTGCACTCCCTTGCCAACCCGCGCAGATCAGCTACCCATCCTCTATACGTTTGATGGCATTTCATCTCTGCTTTAAAAAAATCATAGCGTGCTGCTACTACATGACGTTTTGATTGGAAATGTTCTGTTAACATTTCCGTTAATGTTTTGAACGTTTGTTCATTTAACTGTGAACTTCCAAACAAATTTTTTAACAGTTCAAATATTTCTGTACCTATCCATGATAGAAAGAATGATTTTTGCTTTTCAGCACAATCCACTCCATATGCTAAAAAATGTTGGTTAAGTTGTTCCAAATAAGACTCCCACGTCTGTTCATCTTTTTTGAAACTGTGAAAAGTTGGCACAATTGTTTGACCAACACTCGTACCACCAGTACTTTTTGTAAGCATCGATTTCATCCACTCTTGCTGTTGCTTCAGTAACTTTTCAGCAAATTGTTGCTGACCTTCCAACAATAGTTTCACCACATCACCGTCGGTCGCCATAACTATTTTTAATTACTTTAAAATAACGAAAGAACCGAACCCTAACAACGGTAATAAGTAGGTACAACTGCTTCATAAAATAAATTGACCGAAATCGCGAAGTTCACACTTGCAAATTTAGAAAAGGAATTTTTCTTTTCTTTTAACACGTTTGCTTTTTGCCTTTGTCCTCGTCGCCACTGATAAATTAAAACGTCCGTCGCGATTGATGGTTAAAGAGAACTGATTTTATTGAGAGTTCATGATAATTAACAATGTTTGAATAATGCAGAGTTGCATAAAAAGTAGTTACATAGAGTTGCATAGTTGCATAATAAAGTTTAACTATTCATACTAAGTAATCATTTATAACAGATACATCTTGACTACACTTAAGTTTTAGCAATTTTTAGAAGCCTTCTTTCTCTAAAAGACCATAATATATGTGTAACGTGACAGAGATTTGTCACAGTAAATTTTATATTTCGTTTTTTGATTTCAATCGCCAATTTGTCGCACAGGATCGCTTCACCAAGGCTGAAATAAATAAAAATTACACCAAAAAGCTCAAAGAAGATGTAACATTTGTGCAATACAAGAAGAAAAGAGCCTCTGCCATGCGATCGTGTAACTTTATAAGTGAAAAAGTGGGCGTGGCACTTATTTTATTTCACCTTTTTTCCACCCACCGTATGGTATTTATATTCGCCATCCTTCCATTAATTTTTATCAAAATCGCTCGCATAGTTTGTGAGATATGTATTAAAATCTAAAAATATGAAATCATTAATCCTTTGTATGGCGTTGAAAAACCCATTTTAGTAATGGCCCATATCTCGTAAAAAAGTAATACAACCTAAAAATAGCGTCAGTATGGCTTCTTGTGAATACAGTTGGCTATCCAAATCCATTGAAAAAAATCAATGAAACCCTTTTCTGCTTTTGTAATGTAGCTTTAAGTAGAACCCAAAACAGTGATTTTTTCATTTTTAAGCAAGGATTACTCAGGATCCAGACGTGGTGGAAAATAATCAGACTCAGATTCGTAATAAGCAGGTCTAAGTCCACCATAAACGGCTATAAAAAACTACGACGGAAAACCATGGTAGGCCTTGATGGGGGGTAGGGGATTTAAAAAAAAAATGGACCGTCGCAGATTTTGGCATCATCCTATTTTAAGTAACTTGGAGTCCTGCCAATAAGAATTTAGGCTCAGATTGCGGTTCTCATATTTTTTATACTCAAGTCCGTCTGGCGCCTAACCTAATGGGAAAACTTGGGTAAAATGAAGCTTAAGGGAGGTTTAGCGAAGTAGGCATACATGATTTAATGCTCTTTTTCATTCTGTTTGTTGTTACGAACATTCACAAGGGTATGAATACAATTATACAATTTTTCAGACGGTGTAGCGTGGCAGATTTTGTATGTCACGTGGCAGAGACAATGTTTTTGCTCTTTAATCATTTCCACATAAGCTTAAAAGACCATCATGAATGCAGTTCTCTTAATTCATCTTTCATTTCTAACACATAAAAATTTGTGATCGATCGGTTGGGTAGAAGCGCAGAATTTTCAATGACTTCCAAATTTGTGTCACGTGGCAGAGAAGTTTGACTGCTAATAACACGAAAACCACACAATTTATAATAATTTTTTGTTCGAAGGAAATGTGTATCTCAAGAAGCTTTTGAGATTGACCATATGGAAAAACGCTCTCACGACGAAACTACGGCATACGATTTTTATGAAATTTGGTAAAGATATAGGGTTAGCACTATATAGCACGATTGATTTTTATGATTTTTGGTGCAGAAAGATATTAAAAACTGTTTGCTCTTTAGTAGGAGTTACACGCCTCTAAATCGAAAGCACGATATTGCAACTAAGCTGCTGCACCGATACAGATAACCCGAACCCTAAGGAAGAATATTAAAAGCTTTTTGTGTTTTATCGACCAAGGAAGGGAATAAAAACTTTTTTCTTTATTTTATGGTCAAATCGAAATGGCCGAATTTCGGCCACAAGGCGAACTCTAATTGTAATGTTAAGAATTTTTTTAAAAATCTTACTTTATTCGAAATTATAATTTTAAAGTAATAAAATAAGCTTGCCGGAACTTTTCGATTTTAAAGATAAGTAGTGGACTGATTTAAAGAAAATGATTTTTTGTGAACCCTAGTGAAATTTTACGTAACCCATTATAATCCAGTATTTAGAAATAAGTGTCAAAAAGAACCAAAAACGCAGGACTACAATTTACAAATTTAACATTCCTCTAAAATATCTCCACATATTTCCATTAAACTTAAACTAAGATTAGTATATATCATTGCTTCCGGGTAGAAAGGCCCTAACTCATATTATTTACAGGAGGAGATTTAAAACTTGAAATAAGAATAAAAAATTTATGCAGTAATTTTAATGTATAAGTACGCTATTAGTGTTTTGAAAATAACACGTAAAATTTTTGAGTAAACCTGTATTCGAGGGTTCTTTTAGAATCGCCAAAAAAGTAAAAAAAAACTAGTAAGGGTGTTACCTTTGGCCTGGCCAAACATTAAATACCCTACACAGCAGTGTTTTGAAAATTTTGCTTATATGGGAGGTGCCACGCCCTCTTGTCCGAATTCACCCAGTTTTTTTCTCAGAATTTGCATTCATAGTTTTTTATTTGAGTGAAATTTGGTTGGATTATCTCAAAAAATGCGTTTTGAAGCTCTTGCTTATATGGGAGGTGCCACGCCCTCTTGTCCGATTTTATCCAATTTTTACTTAAAGCTTGTATTTATAGTTCTTAGTGTCTGAGAAAAATCTAGTTCGATTATCTCAAAACTCGCTTTCAGTACAGCGTTTTGAAGCTTTTGCTTATATGAGAGGTGCCACGCCCTTTTGTCCGAATTCGCCCAGTTTTTGCTCGGAGCCTGCAATTACAATTCTTAGTATTTATGTGTATTTTGGTTGTATTGTCGTGAAAAATACTCCAAAAGTTGCATTTTGAAGGTATTTTTTGTATGGGCGGTAGGCGTGTCCATTGACCGATTTCGCTCATTTTCAATCCCCCGAGCTATCTTTGACGACGAAGGCTGTGTACCAAATTTCATTGAATTATCTTGCTTAGTTTTCCCAAAAAATGTATTTCCACACACAGCCAGCCAGCCACCCAGCCAACCAGACAGACGGACATGGCTATATCGACTCAGAAGGTGACGCTGATCAAGAATATATATACTTTTCTATATCTGCCACGCCTCCTTCTCTGCGTTACAAACGGAAGGACAAAGTACAATGCACAAAGCGTAAAAAGTAAGATGGATGAGTTCAGAAATATTTTCGAGAAATCTGGAATGAATGTCGTTTGTGCATCGGAAACATGGCTCGATCAGGATATGCCTGATGTGTTGTTGAAATAAAATGGTTTTCGTATAAGTATATCGCGCTGATAGACTGGGCCACGCTGTAGGTGCAGCGGTTTATGTTCGCAATAATATATCTTGCAAGTTAATATGCTCCTCTCCTCCTGATGGTGTTCTAGAATGTGTTTGTGAATATTATGAATGAAGACCACAACATGTTGATGGGAAGTGTTTATAGTCCAAATCGTTCGGTTGATATTTCCGAACTTGTATGTGTTATTGAGAATATGTCTTCGTCTTTCTCTCAGATTATAATTACAGGTGATTTCAAAAGCAACCTTCTCAAAGAAAATAATTTGTCAAACAACATGCAAGCTTAAGGCCTTTTTCCCGCGAACAACGCAACTCCTACACACTTTACTAAACCAAAAGATACTCTACTGCATAGCCGCCCACGCGTGCCATCGCAAAGTGCCATTATTTGAAAATCACTTGATCTCACGTGCCACAGCAAAATTTAATTTTTGAAAATGAAAATCGCACACGCAAGTAACGGTATATGCGAAATTTTGAAGAATTGCGATCGACCACCAGCAACAACATATGCGTAAATTTTGTTGTTGTTTTTTGCGACCGCACAAGACTGTGTTTTGTTGTTGTTTTTTCGTCCACACAGGACTGTATGTTTTGTTGTTGCAACAAAACGCAAGGGTTCCTATCGAAAAGAAAAAAACAACAACACACAATGGCAACAACAAATTTGATCATTTTATGAACTTTCAGGATTTTTAGATTTGCGAAAAAAAAAACACTCGCACAAGTAACTGTTAATTTAAAAATCTTTGCTGGTTGTTGTTTTCAATAATTTTAAAAAAATTATGTTTTCTTTTTTATTAATTTTACATGGGGCCCACGACTTTTTATGCGAGTGCCAAATTTTTATAATTTTACTCTAGACGGGCAGCTATGCTCTACTGCAAGGGTATCAGCGCAGAACAAAAGTGAGCCAATTTTGGCTCGACCAACAACATCAATATTTCTCTACAACAATCACAGAAATAATTTTTGGTTTTTTTTTCACGCTCGTTAAAAATTCGAGTTTTTGTTGCTTTTTTGCGTGCACACAAAATCGAACTCGAATCAACATAAAACAACAACTACGTCGCATCAATAACCAAAACAACAAACAATATGGGTATTAACGAGTTGATGCGCATTTGCGAAAATGCAAGTCCTTTACGCACTAACGCCTGAACGTTCAATGTGATTATTTCCATCTTGAGAAATTGCAGAAGTAGTGCGAAATTTTCGGCAATGTGTTTGTTGTTTTACAAATGTCAAACTTTCGCAAACCGCACTTCCGCAACCACTCAAGAGCATTGCGCAAAAACGCGTGAATACCCATACTTTTTGTGTGTGTCCTAGTTCTTGAAAAAACAACAAAAAATTGTTTTTGTGATTGTTGTAATTCGAATTTGAAGTTGTTGTAAAAGCTAAAATT
Source organism: Calliopum simillimum (assembly GCA_951812925.1). Classification (NCBI taxonomy): domain Eukaryota; kingdom Metazoa; phylum Arthropoda; class Insecta; order Diptera; family Lauxaniidae; genus Calliopum; species Calliopum simillimum. The sequence goes on from OX638368.1 coordinate 67,782,768, forward strand.
TTGCGCTGACTGCGCTTGGCTCAGTGATTTGAAAACGCTGACACCCTTGCTCTACTGGATATATTTTTTGTTCTTTTCTAAGCATGATCTTATCTTTATGATCTACGATTTACAATTAAATAATGTCCGTCACGTTTTCTTACAGAGGCTTTAAACACATTAATTATACAGCACTTGAACAAAGAGGACGAAATTTTAATTGATCCAATATCTATGAAATGCCATCAGTTGATGATCAGTGAAGTGAATTTTCTTCAAGAAAATGTTAATAGTCTTACTGATAAATTTGGGCATTGGTTAAACGATAGAATTCAAAATTTAATTTGTCAACGATATGGAGCAAACAATCACTGGAAATGGCATAAAACACCCAAGCTGTATAATAGTTATAGACGGTTGAGTTCAAGAGTGGTGGCTGAAATTGAACTATCCAAAGTCAAGTTTTACATTCATAAGTTCAATAACGCGTTTAGGAGCAAAAACACTTGCAAAAAAATTCTTAACATTGGCATAAGAAAAGATGTACCAAAAAACAGTTTTCCGATTGATGTTAATGATCTCAACAATAAACTTGTTAACCTATCGATCCCAAATATTACCCAAGGTTCCTACTCAAATTCGAGTAGCTCCCTGAGTCGAGGAATAAATTTTACTTTCAGATGCGTTATTCAAGAAGAGGTTCTTAAAAGTTTCCTTGATATTAAATCTAACGCTATAGGATTCGATGAAATTCATCTCACTTTCTTAACCCCTTCGGTCTATCTTTTTTGTTTCTCATCCGAAAAATCCAAATTTTTGTTTTTTTTTTTTTACTTTTTCTCTAAGTACGACTTTTAGAATTTAGCGATATGGCAACAAATGTTCTAAGTGGTCTGAAAATATTGAAGAAAAAAAAATTTATAGTGAGAAGGAAATGAACTAATTTTAAAATAAACAAAAAATGCATTAATACACATTTTTGTACCCTACACCCGGAGTATATTCATGTACTTCTGTTTGTAGGCGTTACGATGGCGGCGTGGCAGGTATAGAAAAGTATATATGTATATTATTGACTAGCGTCACCTCATGAGTCAATATAGTTAGGTCTATCTGCCTATTTGTCCGTCTGTCTATCTATCTGTATGTCTGACCACCTGTCCGTCTGTAGAAATCACGATTGAGGGAAAACGAATCAAGATGGCTCGATGAAATTTTGCTTCGACGTTGTCAAAAAAGAGACAGCGAGTTTTCTTTAAGCCAAATTGGTTAAAGGACACGCCTACCGCCTCAATAGCATTATTTGTGATGGTGCAAATGATGCAAGTTCTGGTCAATATTCCGACATTTATTTTATACTGACCTATTTAAGGTAATTCTATAATCAAAAAGAAAACGATTTCTTCAAAAAATTCTATTCAATAAAACCTCTTATCAATACTTCTTGTTAATCTGAACTTTTTAGGCCATATATACATGGACCCAAAATTGTCAAAAATTTCTCCAATTTCGGATTTTTCTATCTTAGTGTTCTTATCTGACTGTATTTATTCTCATTTAAAAAATAAAAAGTAAAAATTCAAAACAAAGTTCAAAGAAAAAGAGAGATACTACTTTCTTTAAACCGCCGAAAAATTGTAACTTTTGGCACCATTAAACAAATTTGTTGCCACATGCTACATGTGAAATTCACAAAATCGCTGAAGTCTATCCGAGTATTTTATAAACTTTTTATATCTACAGTATTGTAAAGACATGTTTTCTTTATTTATTACAATATTTAATTTATTTTGCACAATGTAAATTTAAAAAAAAAAAATTAAAAAGAAAGCTCCTCATACAGCAAAAATTTTGGTTTTAAAAAACGTGTGTATGTATGTATGTATTCTCCTTTAACTCCTAGGAGGAGCATAGGGCCAATATGAAATCTCTCCATTTGTCACGATCCCTTGCGATGACTATGATCTCTTGCCACGATTTTCCCGATTCTTGGATTTCCTTTTCCAACGACCTTTTCCAGTTGGTTTTGGGTCTACCACGTCCTCTACTGCCTTGTGGATTTCACTCAAGGGCCTGGCGACAAACTTCGCTGTGTGGTTTCCGGAGAGTGTGACCAATCCATTCCCATTTGCGCAGCTTGATCTCGTTTGCTATAGCCTTCTGTTTGCATTTTTGATGTAGCTCGGCATTTGATATAGTGCGAGGCCACCAAACCTTTAGTATACGCCTTAAGCATTTGTTGACGAATACTTGCAGCTTGTTTGTTAGTTGTTCAGTAACAAGCCATGTTTCGCACCCATATAACAAAACCGATTTCACATTCGAATCAAAAATGCGCACTCTCGTTTTGGTGGATATAACGGATGAAGACCATATTTTGTTCAGTTGAGCAAACGCGCCTTTTGTTTTTGCTATTCTTGAGTTGATATCAAACTAAAAATTTTAAAATATCTAGGTGTTCTAGGGACTCTAAAGAACAATAATAATTAAAAAATTGTTTTATAAATTAAGTCTACATGGCTCCACAGAGCCATTTAAAGCTGTGTAGCCATATGGCTACAAATGACCGAAAGGGTTAAAAGCTTTGCTTCCTATCCTACTTCATTATACAACACATAAGTTTTATTACATCCTTAGACATCTGACTTTTTAAAACAATGGAAAAAAGCAGAAATTAGACAGATCCCTAAGTCAAGTAATGATTACCGTCCTATGGCCATACTCTCTTATCTGTCAAAAGTTTTTGAAATCGTTTTATATCAAGAACAGTTGTATTACTGCCTTAATTGATGTGAATGAAAAAATTAGAGCTGGCCTTGAAGATAATGGGGGTTATCGTGAATAAATATTCCCCGGGAATTTTGCTCAGATTGCCGTGCATTCTCCATTGCAGTCTGAGAAAAATTCCCCGGGGATATTTATTTACGATATCCCCCAATAAGATTTGTTTTTTTGTACTTTTAGACCACTCTAAAGCTTTTGATAGTGTTAATCAATATTTTACTGAAACTAGTTAAGTTGTTCAATTTTTCGATAACTGCTGTTAGTTTAATATAATCATATCTGTTTCAGAGATCGAAGGCTACACACACCAATGGTTTAACATCAACATTTTTGCATGTTGGCAAAAGAGTTTCTCAGGGATCCGTTCTGGAAGCGCTTCTGTTTTCCATGTACTTACATTAACGATTTACCAAAGACTGTCAGCACTTGTAACATTCTCATTAATGCTGATGATGATCAGTTGCATGTCAGTTGTAATCATGAAACTATTGCAGCATGTGTGGAAAGGCTAAATGAAGATTTATCTCGTGTCGTAAGCTAGATTCATTCAAATGGTGTATTGTGATCAGTAAAAGGATATTCGATACTTCGTCTATTCCAAAAATTATGTTACAAAACTGTAGCAAAGACTTAGTTAGCATAGCAAAATATCTAGGGCTTATATTCATATGATATGAATGGGTTTATTTGAAAGTGGATTAAGTCCAATTTCGGAAAATTTGAGTTTATGATACATAGTTATACTTAGTTAGCTTTATATGTCCTGTGTTTATAGTTAAAATAACAGACTCGTTAGATCATAAATTACTCGTCCGCCATAAATTACTAGGTGTACAAGTATGAAACCGGTAATTTTTATTTAAAAAAAACACGTTTATTTTGCGAAAATGGTTCCAAATTTAATCTTCAAAGTACTTCCCCTCGCTAGCTACACATCTTTCCCATCTTTCAGGCAATTTATGGATTCCTCGCCAAAAAAATGTTTCGTTTTTTGAGGCTATCCATTCATCGAGCCATTTTTGCACTTCCTCGTAAGAATTGAAGTGCGAATCGTTGAGTGCGTGTCCCATCGATGAAAACAAATAGTAATCGGACGGCGCCAGGTCCGGTGAGTACGGCGGGTGGGACAGGGGCTCCCAGGTGTACGATTCTACCAAGTTTTTGTTGACCGCTGCTCGATGTGGCGATGCGTTGTCATCTTGGAATACAATTTTGTCATGGCGAAGTTGAAATTCGGGCCTCTTCTGACGTATAGCACGGTTCAAAGCGATCAATTGTTGATGTTAGCGTGCACCAGTAACTGTTTCACCTGGTTTTAGTAGCTCATACCAAATAACACCACGCTGATCCCAGAAAATACACAGCATTGTCTTTCGGCCGAAGCGATTTGGCCTTGGCGTTGATTTGGGTCGTTGGCCGGGGCTCAAATATGATTTTTTTCATACACAATAAGAATAATTCATATTCATTCTGTTGAACTGCGTACGGTCCGAAACTTATTACGATTAAAACAGTCGTTTACTTTAAATTGACCGTACTGAGTCGGTTTTTAAAAAAATTGTTTTTAAAAAAAAAAAAGGATTTTAATTAAATTTAATTTTAAAAACTCACTGGATGCATTTCGAAGTGCCTGCACTCCATCCTCAGCATTCACGACTAATTCGCAACATCGGCTCTTTGGTTGAAATTCTTCTTTGTTTCTTCTTTTTTGTGCGACAAGTGCAACAAATCAACAAACATACACACATACGAAGTATTAGACAAAAATCGGCTATTTTTTTCGTTTGGGATTGTTGAAATAAATCCACTTTTCATCGCCAGTGATGATTCGATGGAGAAAACCTTTTCTTTTCTTTAAATGGAAACAGAAAATCAATGCTTCCCGCAAATGAGAGTTTTCAGGCACAAAATTCGACATCTTTACGAGCGGAAAAAATGCGTTGTTGTATGAAACTTGACAAATTGTGAACTGCATATTGTTGACAGAATGAACAATTAAGACATTTGGTAAGGTTCGGAAGCTCATACATATACGGCTATCGACCGCTAGATGTCATTACCGGTTTCATATTTGTGCACCTAGTACTCGAAACAGTTTTTCACCGAAAATATTTTTTCAAAAATGCTTTTTTTGAAAGTAGAATAATTGGATTTTTCAACTACTGCTATATAGAAGGTTTTTCTTTTAAATCAATTTCAAAATATTGGTAAGGGTTATTAAACTGGTTTACCACTATAAATTTATCAAATTTTGTTATCCTGTAAAAATTTGTACACGTGTAGTAGAAAATATTCGAGTTTTTTCGCTCTGAATGGACCTATTCCACTTTCATTTACGGAGGGCCTAACAAAAGTTCGCTTAGTAGGTATCATGTTATAAATTTTTCGTTAATCAAAAAATTGCGTAGGTACTATTTGTTATAGTCTTAAGGCCGCTTTACACTATCCCAAAAGTATAAAGTATAAAGACATGTCCAAATTGACATGTTGCAAGCAATGTGTGATAGTTTAACTAGAGAAATGAAAAAGCGTTTTGATTTTTTTGACAGTCTAAACATGAAATTTGACATTCCTCCCCACATTAATACAAAATTGACAGAATAATGAAATTCTATCATACTTTTTTTCTGACATGTTGTAATACTTTGTGGGATAGTATAAAGCGGCCTTAACGATATATCATTTTAATTTTCAGATAGATCGGTCAAAATGGAGAGAACATAACGTAAAATTCGTGAAACAATGTCAGCAGATATTGCAATGCCAACGCAGCAAGAGATTCGGTTTGCTATTCTTTTTGGATTTCGACGTAAGCTCAAGCCTGTGGAAATTTATATAAAGTACAATTGACAAAACAACGCATATTTACTACAAAAAAAAAAAAATAAATGTACACCAAAATACCAGAAAACTAAGCATGTTTAGCGGTTCCCTTTTTTATTAATAAAATGATCTTTAACACAAGTCCAACATTGTGTAGCTTTTTTAAATTTCCCCCACCTTATGGCCTAATAATCGATCTGAATGCCATTGAAAATTTGTGGCCCATTTTACACTAAGCATAGGTCATTTTAACCATTTTTGAGCCATAAATTAATAACAGCCAATCCATTTAAAGTACAGTAAAAAAACTCGATATCTAAGGTGCTAGTAGTAGCATCTATTTATTTGTCAAAAAAAAAAGGCATGATGCATATAACCCAAAATTTTAAAATCGCCATAGCTTTTTGAATATTTGAAGTACATCAACAATATTTGATTCCTGAGGTGTTGTTGGTAATATCTGTCACATATTAAAAGCGGGCGTGATCGGATAAAAAAAGCGTCCGTCCACCCCGAATTTAGTACAATATGATAAAATTTTTCAATAAAAAATGTTGGTTTTATTAAAAAGTTAGCTGAAAGGAGAGTAAGGGGGTGGAGAAATTTTTAAAAATTCAATGCTTGCCTCCCACGGATCCCAAGAAATATTTTTGTACAAACGAATATTTATCTTTTGTTCATCAAAACAAACTGTCGAAAGTTCTCTATATTTCAAGCGGAAGCTAGGAGGACTACGAAAAAATGGTATTTCTCAAAAAACGCATCGAGTCGTAAGATGAAATTGATAAAATTAACACAAAATTCATCACTTTACATGATTATGATAATCGTAGCCCGGCACGCACTTTGTACGCTCTAGCGAAGTTCATTTTTAAGAAAAAAAATATGAATTAAAGGATGGGTCAGAAATATGAGTTTTTTATTTTACCAAAAAAAAAGATCTAAGTAAATAAGCACTAACCATCAATTTTTGTTTCCATATTCTATTTAATTTTTTGATTGTTCTTATATTGCATTAATATAATTTTAAAACTCTGACAAAATTCACTGCGTTTCTCACAAACTTTGATTTTGGCTGCCTGCGGTTCAGCCATTGTTTGCTTTTTACTAAAACAAAACATACTATAATTTGCTCTGATGTTTTCTTTATCAAATGCCATCAACGAAAACTTTAATTTTGCAAGTGCAAAAAAGGAGTTTATGCCTCAAAAACGGATAAAAAAACATATAGTGAATCCGGGTACCCCTAAAATTCCATCGAAAGATGACAAAAATTGCCCAGGAAAGAAGTTGAGGCGAAGTCAAATAATCTGAAGGTGGTTAATGAACAAGAGGAGCCACACTAAGTATTAAAACTAAAAAATTGCTCCAAAACACTTAATAAAAATTACTATACAAATACATGTTTTATTATCTGGTTGTTTTCCACTAATGTAACTTTTAAAAAGTTATATAGTATATATATTAGGGTGGGCCGATTCGAAAACTGATCTCGGCTACCCCCCTATGTGAAAGTTCATTCAATTCTATGAATATTTGCCCAAGGAACTATACCTCTGCGTTCAACTTTAGTTCGGCGCATTTTTGATCAAAAATTGTACCTTTCATCAATATTTTTTTTTATTTTCATACTAAATTTTAAAAAGTTGAGGCGAAGTCAAATAATCTGAAAGTGGTTAATGAACAAGAGGAGCCACACTAAGTATTAAAACAAAAAATTGTTCCAAAACACGTAATAAAAATTACTATACAAATACTTGTTTTATTATCTGGTTGTTTTCTGCTATGTAAAAAAAAAAAACATGTTTTGAAAAAAAAAGTTACAATATTTTGTTAAAGATTGAATATAAATCTACAAATGAATGGGTTTTTTTTTTTAAAGGGGAATAAGTCCATAAAGAAGCAAAAGTAATGTGATATATATTATGTGCCATAATGATCGGTTATCTGACCGGTATCAATTTTTATACACTACACCCAGGGTATATTTGCTTTGTCCTTCCGTTTGTAACGCAAAGAAGGAGGCGTGGCAAATATAGAAAAGTATATACAATATATTATTGATCAGCGTCACCTCCTGAGTCAATATAGCCATGTCCGTCTGTCTGCGCGTGGAAATACATTTTTTGGGAGGACTGAGAAAGATAATTCCATGAGATTTGGTACTCTGGCTCCGTCGTCAAAATTAGCTCGAGGGATTGAAAATAAGCGAAATCAATAAACGGACAAGCCTACCAACCGTACAAAAATCATATTCAAAATGCAACTTTAAGAGTATATTTTACAACAAGCGCAAGCTCTAAGCAAAAACTAGGCGAATTCGGACAAGAGGCACCTCCTATATAAGCAAAAGCTTCAAAACGCTATACTGAAAAGGTTTTTTGAGACAATGCAACTAATCTTCACTCAAACACTAAGAACTACAAATGCAAGCTCTGAGCAAAAGCTAGGTGAACTCGGACAAGAGGGCGTGGTACTTTCCATACAAGCAAAACCTTCAAAACTCTATACTGAAACGCTCTAAAAATATCCAACTAAATTTGAATCAGACACTAAAAACTATAAATGCAAGCTCTGAGCAAAAACTGGGTGAACTCGGACAAGAGGGCGTAGCACCTCCCATATAAGCAAAAGCTTCAAATCGCTATACTGAAAACGTTTTTGAGACAATTCAACTAAACTTCACTGAGACACTAAGGACTATAAATGCAAGCTCTGAGCAAAAACTGTGTGAACTCGGACAAGAGGGCGTGGCACCTCCCATATAAGCAAAAGCTTCAAATCGCTATACTGAAAGCATTTTTTGAGACAATTCAACTAAATTTCACTGAGACACTAAGAACTACAAAAGCAAGCTCTGAGCAAAAAGTGGGTGAATTCGGACAGCCACATTTTCAAAATACTGCAGTGTAAGATATTTAATGTTTAGCCAGGTCAAACGTAGCTCGACCAGTAGCTTACTAGTTCATCTTAACGCCATTTATTCTACACCGTAAGGTAAACTTTTTGTGGGAAAAGAGCCCAATATCATTCATTTTTAACAAAACGTCAGCCAATTGATATTATGGCATTACTTTTGCCTCTTTATGGACTTATTCCACTTTCAAAAAGGCCGATTCAAATCCGCAAATATGGTTGGTACTTTTTTTGGTTAAAAGTTAACTCACTTAAAATTTTAAACAGGAATGCATTGAGTTTATCTTTTACTTGAAAATATAATATATCTTAAGAACCATGAAAGTTTAACAATGCATTTCAGTATACGACTCAGGCCCGTGTTATAGTTTTGCTTTTTAGTCGTGCATTAAATTCAGTTGGCCCTTGCAATGTAATCACTTTCCAAGCGAATCATCTGCGCTTGGAACAACGCCACAAGCGCACGCTTGACAAATTGCAATTCGTTTCATCACTATAATGCACAATTTTTTGAATTAAAACCATTTACTTTCCTGACAAATTATAAGGTTTGTTACATTGATTGAAATAAAAACTAGTAAGGGTGTTTTACCTTTGGCCTGGGGAAACATTAAATACCCTACACTGTAGTATTTTGAAAATTTTGCTTATATGGGAGGTGCCACTCCCTCTTGTTCGAATTCGCCTTGTTTTTGCTCAGAGTTTGCGCTAACCATTCCTAGTATTTATGGGTATTCTGGTTGCATTGTCGTGATAATACTTCTACAGTGACATTTTGAATACATTTTTTGTATGGGCGGTAGGCGTGTCCGTTGACCGATTTCGATCATTTTCAATAAGTCGAGCTAACTTTAATGACGGAGGCTGTGTACCAAATTTCATTGAATTATCCGGTTTCATTTTCCCAAAACATGTATTTCCACGCACAGACACACATCCAGCCTGCCAGCCAGCTAGACAGACAGACAAACATGGCTATATCGACTCAGGATGTGACGCTGATCAAGAATACATGGGTAGTTGCACTAGTTATGTCATTTTCCTTAGACGCGTTTTGAATAGTTGTTGTGACCGCTTTTCTGGTAATTTTTTTTTTTCTTTCATAAGCTACAATCAATAAACTAACGGTTTTTCAACATATCGTTGACTTTTAACGATTCTAAAGAATAACAATTTATGTTTTAAAAATATAAATCAGTTCACACTGAAATTGTGTTATAAAATGAAGTTGGTTTTTTGCTTATATAAAACTAATGAAAGTACCAACGCGCTTTTTAATTGAAATATGATAAATTAATATTGATCTAATTAAACAGTCATTTTGCAAAATCTCACCGACAGACACAAACAAGTGTTAACATGTAAATTTGATTACATATGTTTCGGCCATTTCCACAAACAGATTTATTCACTAGCTGTTTTACCCGGCGTTGCACGGGTTTTAATAAAAAGCCAGATTGCACTAAAAAGCTAATAACGAAAACTTTTTTTAATTTTTAAAACAATGTGCCACAACCAGATGTTCCGATATATTTATTTTATCGGTAAAATTCCAAAAGTATCGCAAAATATTAAAATATATATTGAAGAAATCGGTAAGAGTTCAAGTTTATGGAAAAACGTCCAAAATATCGGTAAATGTCCAAAAGTATCGAAATACACCGAAGAAATCGGTAAAAGCCCAAATGTATCGAAAAACATCTAAAATATCGGCAAAAGTCTAAAAGTATAGAAGAACATCTAAAGTATAGGTAAAAGTCCAAATGTAACGAAAAACATCCAAAATATCGGTAAAAGTCTAAAAGTTTCGAAAAATATTGAAAAACAATTAAAATATCGGTAAAGGTCCAAAAGTATTGGAAAACATCGAAGAAATAATAATAATAATACTTGATAGTTATTATTATGAATAAGTGGCATGTTAAAGACTAAGTTCTTCTAAGCGAACGATTCAAATCAATAAATACTATAGTATATATAGTATATATATTAGGGTGGGCCGATTCGAAAACTGATCTCGGCTACCCCCCTATGTGAAAGTTCATTCAATTCTATGAATATTTGCCCAAGGAACTATACCTCTGCGTTCAACTTTAGTTCGGCGCATTTTTGATCGAAAATTGTACCTTTCATCAATATTTTTTTTTATTTTCATACTAAATTTTACAAATTTTTATAAAGACAAAAGTAATGTCATTATATGATTTGGCTGGTATTCTGTCAGTAATCAATTAAATTGGGTTCTGTTTACATAAAAAGTTTACTTGATAGTGTGGAATTGATGCTATATATTTAAAAAAGTGATATGGGTCAAATAGCCGATTATTATTGATTATATTTATTCCAAAAAATTATATCGGTCAAATAACCGATTTATCATATTATAAACGATTCATATTTTTACATGGATTTTTTCAATCGAAACACCAACCCAAGTGTTTTTGGATGCTAGGATGCCGAATCTGACACTCATTTTTTTCCAGGGCAACACCTAGTGGCAGTTTTAGGAAATAAATTAGCCGCTTTTTTTAATTTTACAGAACAATATACCAAAAATCTATGTAAAAATATGAATCGTTTATAATAAATATATATAATTTGACCGATATAATTTTTTTGAATAAATATAATTAATAACACGCTATCAAGTAAGCTTTTCGTAAAAACAGAACCCAATTTTATTGATCACTGACAGAATACCAGCCAAAACATATTATGATATTACTTTTGTCTCTATAGGAATTTTGAAAACTAAGCATAAAAATAAATATTAAACGTAAGGTAAAATTTTCAATTGAAAATGCGCCGAACTAAAGTTGAACGTAGAGGTATGGTTTCTTGGGCAAATATTCATTGAATTGAATGAACTTCCAGCATAGGTTGGTGTTTTGTTTGAAAAAATTCATCCAAAAATATGAATCGTTTATTTTGAAAGTCGGTCATAATAATCGGCTATTTGACCCATATCATTTTTTTAAATATATAGCATCAATTTCAAACCATCAAGTGAACTTTTTATGTAAACAGAATACCAGCCAAATCATATAATGACATTACTTTTGTCTTTATAAAAATTTTTAAAATTTAGTATGAAAATAAAAAAAAAATATTGATGAAAGGTACAATTTTTGATCAAAAATGCGCCGAACTAAAGTTGAACGCAGAGGCATAGTTCCTTGGGCAAATATTCATAGAATTGAATGAACTTTGACATAGGAGGGGTAGCCGAGGTCGATCAAATTTCCTCCATACAATTTGGCCCACCCTAATATATATATATATAAAAAAATCAGTATAAGTCAAAATAAAGCGAAAAAGATCCAATTTATCGAAAAAAGTCCAAAAGTTTCGAAAAACATTGAAACACATCGAAGAAATTGGATAAAGTCCAAGTTTATCAAAAAACATCCTATATATCGGTAACAGTTCAAATACATATATCGGAAAACATCCAATACATATATCGAAAGAAGTTCAAAAGTTCCGAAAAGTAAATAAATAATAAATAAAAAAAAAATTTTCGAAAAATGTACAAAATATCGGTAAAAGTCCAAAAATGTCGAAAAACATCCTACGTATCGGTAAAAGCCCAAAATTATTGGAAAACATTGAAGAAATCGGTGAAAGTCCAAATACATATATCGAAAAATATTCAATATATCGAAAAATATTCAATATATCGAAAAGGGTCCAAAAGTTTCGGAAAATATTGAAACACAACGAAGAAATCGGTAAAGTCCAAGTTTATAGAAAAACATCCAAAATATCGGTTGAAGTCCAAAAATGTCGAAAAACATCCTATATATCGGTAAAAGTCCGAAAGTTTTGAAAAATATTGAAACACATCGAAGAAATCGGCAAAAGTCTAAGTTTATCGAAAAACATCAAAAATATCGGTAAAATTACAAAAAAGAAATCGAAAAACATCCTATATATCGGAAAAAGCTCAAAAGTTATGAAAAATATTGAAACACATTAAAAAAAATCGGTAAAAGTCTAATAACAAAACATCCAATATATCGAAACAAAATCAAAAGTTTCGAAAAATAGTGAATTATGTACATCGAAGAAATCGGTCAAAGTCCAAGTGTTTCGCGAAAACATCCAAAATATCGAAAAAAGTCAAAAAGAATTGAAAAATATTGAAAAACATGTGAAACATCGTTAAAAGTCCAAAAATATTGAGTTGGCATCACTGACGAAATCACTCTCATTTTTGCTCTCATCAACAACACAACATCAAGAATAAAAAAAACAATAAATGAAAGAGACGGAAAAGACAAGAACAACACATAACTCATGGCGCAGCAAGCTTTAGCGACTGAAATGCAAACGATCATTTTTATGCAAGCATTGAATTTTTCTTTCAACAACTTCATACTAAAAAAAAAAAGTTTATCTTACAAAAACCAAAAAAATAAGTATACAATCCTGTTCCTTACCACACGTAGAACTTTTTAAAAAAAAAATTATTAAAATCGGTTCGGTATATTTTGCACCAAATCGTTACATAGGGTTTTCGTAAAGCCGTACATCTCAAGCGAATGCGACGAGTAAGCATCCTATCGAAAGATAATTTCGTTGGTTACATCCATGTGTAACAACATTTGTGTAGCGAGAAATTGTGTTTGTGTAAGTGAAGAAAAAAAAAATGTGCACATTACCCCCCTCAAAATTTGTGGGGTAATGTCGTGCATTGTTTTCCGAGTATAGTAAAGGTACCAAAATGTGTGAGAAATGATAGGTAGTGGTTCTATTAGAGGAGATTTAGCATTATCATGTATTTATTCATTATTATACAAGTGTGAAGTACATAATATGTTGTGTAGAGTAGAACGGGGCAATGTCGTGCACTCAACTTTGACATGCTCGTAAGGCCGTACATTTCAAGCGAATGCGACGAGTAAGCATCCGATCGAAAGATAATTTCGTTGGTTACATCCATGTGTAACAACATTTGTGTAGAGAGAAATTGTGTTTGTGTAAGTGAAGAAAAAAAATGTGCACGACATTACCCCAATCGTCGTTTTAAAGGTCAACTTCGATAACTCGGTGAAGCCCAACATTTTTTTCGAAAACCAAATACTTCTTTTCTTTGGCAGGATATTTCGTTTCAGAAAACACTTACCTGATATATTTTCCCGCAAGGAAAATTATTTTTCTGACCCGATGAAAAAACACTTTTATCGTCCCGAAAGCGTGCGTTTTGAAAAAAAGGTTACTCTGTCGAGACGAACTGGTGAAAATTGCTAGTATTATATGCATAAGCTCAGTAGGTCAGCAGGTCCCTACCTTACAAACAGTTGGTAAATCATTCCATTCTTTGGGCTAAAACAGCCAGTGCACGACATTACCCCCTGCACGACATTACCCCGTTCTACTCTATAGATATATCGGTGATTCTTATGCCCTATTCTCACTTGCCTGGTTAACCAGCCTAAAATCAGAAAATCTTGATAATCACAGAACCACGTTCACACCTCTTATTTGGATGAGTCATCTATCATTTCAATGACACTTTTTCGTGTTTACCAAATCGCGACACTATTTTCAGTTTTTTCAAATATATTTTTATATATTTCGTTATTTTTCCATTTTTGTTATCCCCTACCGCCCTAAAGTTCAACTATGGTTTTCTGTCCTCTGTTGTTATAGTGGTTTATTGTGGATTAGGATCTCCTGATTACGAACTGATCTTGATCTTGAATGGATTCGGACATGCGCTATTGTAGATATAGTGAATAAACAAATTTACAAATCAATAGTTAAGTAGACTTATTCACTAAATCTAAAATAGAGCTGTAATTTTTCAAGCAATTATGGTCTACAAGGTCTCGAAATTTTTGTAATGAAATATTGATAAAAATAATAAAATTTTAACTTTTGCAATTCTTCGGTCTCGAAAAATCCTTTGTATTTTATCGTAAGATATCCTTACTTTAAATGCTTATAACTCGGAAAGTAAGGAACCAATTGTTAAAAAGGTATGACTTGTTGATAATAAATTTGACTATCCAAATCCGTTTTCAAAAATTAATTTTACTAGTTGTTGTTTTAGTTGTTTTTTTGAGCAAGGATAACTCAGGATTCTGATGTTGTAGAAAAATTATTGTATTAAAAACATAGTTAATAGCCTTAAAGTTAAAACCTGTTTTTGTATATAAGCTGCCCTATAACACGCAAACAGATTTTTTCGCGGACGCGTCTGAACATGATAACCTTTGGGTGACGGATAGTGATAAGAACTAACGCATGTGTATCGCAGTCTATTGGCTGATACAGTAGTACCATGCAGTAGTAGCATAATGTTTTCAAGAAAAATATTTTTTCCGAAACTAGGGGACAGATTTCACTTCGATATTGCGAGTTCAAAAAATTATTTAAGACTACAGATCAGCTCAGAATATTGTAGCCTTAAGTTTTTTCTAAATGTGTGTAATAACTTGTTTCCTGTTCCATTTCCGTTTTTTGGTCGTTTTTCATCGTTATGTTTTTTAAAAGTAGGGGTAGGACATGCCACGTTTGTGACATTTGGGGTATATTTGCAAACTTTTTCAGTAGACCAATTATTATTTGGTGGCAAAATCGATCCAGTCTATTAGAAAAACATAATTCCTAACTTATAGTGTCGTTTTTTGTAAAAAAAAAAAAAAGCCTATCGTATAGGTGAAATAACCAGAGGACACAAAAAGTAGTCATCTGAGAATCACCTATATAAACATATATATAGCCTCACCAGATCAGTTTTTGTTATTTCTTGTCAGAAGCCACACTCGAAACCTTGACTCCGAATTTCTGATGAAAGAAAATGCGGTGCTTTACCAAGGATAAATTTCTCTGTACAACAACGCCATATGTATAGATCATATGGCTCACTAGCGCCGTCTCACAGTGTTTCACGTAGAACAAGCTAGCTGGACAAAATTTTTTTTTGATATTTTTGGGTAGTGTAAGCCTTATTACGACATATTATTAACATTTTGATAAACAGGGTGTTCCAAAATTTCCGGAACGGTCAAGCGATTTTAATGCTGCACGTTAAATAAAAAAAATAAAAAACACGTGTCCAATATTTTTAAGAGGGCAGTGCAACGATACCAATTTTGACCCTCCACACCTTTCCTCCCACGGTTGACGGAAGAAACTTCAAAATTTTATATGGAAACTCGCAATTTTTATTGCGGATTCTGATTTTATGTACAAAAATACTACACTTTTGTCTGCAACATATTTTCTTATTCGGAATAGATCACCATCATAACCAGGAATTGCTCATTGGGGGGGTTTTCATACAGATTAATTGTATTTTATTCCAATATTTTCAATTCATATACATATATAGGTAAAAGATATTAAGGAAAAACATCTTAATAAAGAGGGTTTGAAACCGCAAAAATTGGTATCGTTAAATAGCTCTCTAAAAAAAATTAAACAAAAAACCAAAAAAGAAATAAAACAACAGAATTTTTTTATGTTGGAAAAAGTATAAAAACCAACATTTATTGTTTCTTTTTTTGGCAAATGTTCTATTACTACTCAGTTTCATCGTCAATTTCATCCGATGAATCCGATCTGATACAATATAATCTTCCTCAGGTTCTAGCAAGATATTTGGTCGTGATTGTGGAACTATTGTAGGAGAGATAATCAGTTTTAAGGCTTCTGCACACAATTTATCTCGTTTTTTTTTTTGGTATTTTTCTTAAGGAGTTTATAAAATGATCAGAAGTTAAGAGTAGCATAGATAATAAATCCTTATTCGTGGCTATGCGCGACCACTTACTTGCGTTTTGTTCACGGAACCTGCGGCAATCTTTGTTTCGCGCTTTCACGGCAGCAGGCATTTAATATCACAAAATTTGGAATTTTTTAAATACACATTTAACAGATACTATAAAATCGTAAAGACAGTAATTTTTTTGACCTTGTCATGCTTAAGCCACTTTTGAAAAAACTCACTTCTTGAGATTGAGTGAAAATGTTCTAAAAAAATTAAATAGTTGTAATCCAAAGGTCAGGTACAACCAACTTATATCCAAAAATTTGTTTGGATACACAGAGATAAACGATATTTTTTAAGTGTTTTCGAAACTTTCCCTGAGGGAAGTTATGACAAATGTCTTATTTAAACACAAAATACTAACCAAAACAAAATACTAATTAAAATAAAATAGATGAACTCTAATGTGCAAGTTGAAACTAATATATTCATCAATGGAATAGATGTAGCTAACTTATGTCTAAAATCTAGACTAAGTACACGCGGGTACAGGTAATTCCAGCTCCTTTAAAGTTGAAAAATAATAAAACTACGAGTTATTTTTTTAAGTGTTTTCGAAACATTTGCTGAGGAAAGGAATGACAAAAATTTTCTTCAAACACAAAACGCTAACCTTCATTTATAAAATCCATTACTAGAAATGTCATAAAATTACGACCTTTTTAAGACAAAGCAAAAAATTCGAATATAAATTAAAAAAAAATATATATATATATTCAAAGGTATTCTGAAAAAAATTCAAAATAAAATAGATGAACAGCTGTGCGCAGGTTAAAACTAATATATCCATCAAGGGAATAGAAGCAGCTAACATATATCTAAAATTTAGACTGGGTACAAGCGGGTACATGCAATTTCGTCTCCTTTAAAGTTGGAAAACGAAAAAAAAAAAAGAATAACTTTTTTATCTGTTTTCGAAGCTTTCTTACACATTACCCAAAGGAGGAAATGAAAAAACTCTTACTAAAACATAAAATACGTTCTTTTTGTTATAAAATCCATCCCTAAAATTGTCACAAAATATTGATTTTGCCACAATAAAATGCATTTGGTTTATTGCTTAATGAAAATAATAAATATTTGAAATTGAACTTACACTCATAAGTTGACTTCTGCACTCAGTTGTTTGTCACCTTCAAATATTTACACAGAAAAAAGTGGGTATATTATGTACGGGGGGTATTGTTGACATTACCTCATTACTAATATTTAGATATCTGTTATTAAATTTTGTCCACCTAGCTTGTTCTACGTAAAACACTGTGCGTCTGTTGTGAAATAAAATTTTTTTTTTTGTTAAAAATTATCACTTCACTATTTTTTTGATATAATTTTTTCAACTGACGAAATCAATTTACTTTCTTCACCAATAGTTAGCTAAGGTCTTTAGCTTTCCATTGACACCTAGTTCTGAGTCAAAAACAAAACAATGCCCACACCCGGTACCCTTCCCCTACTTATTATGAGTATAGTTAAATAAAAACACTGTGTGGTATAAAACAGTGTTAAAGTTAAAAACGAAAGGAAAAAAGTGTCTTTTTTGCCCTCCAACGTAAATTTTTATGCATTTGACCATCGTCACCAGCTTCCAGCAAGTACGCCACTTGCAACGATTATCGCCATCACCACCAATATTGTCATCGGCACCATCATTGGCCAACCACCTCAGAGTGTTTCGCAGAACATCAACGTGTCCATTATCACATTAGCGTGTTTAGCAGCATATTTGCGAGTCAAGCAGAGCATCTCCGTTGCCAAAGAAAACAGCTATTCGGTATTTCGCATTTCACCTTCGCAATATAATTTGGACCCCTGACCAAACTGTAAGCGATAGCGGGATATTTGCGAAAAAATATGCAACCAAAAAGTGACGCCATGGATCTAAAATCATTGGTTTTACCAGAACATGTTAAAAACATATTCAAGAAAATTTTAGAATATTGAAATATGTATAAATTATGTGTAGAACAATTTTAAGTTTCCAATTGTTAAAAATGCACCTTCAGTTTAATGTATAAAATAAAACTTTCACTTCAGTTTTTGGAAGTATGGAATCTATAAACTCCATAATTCATTAGAAATTGTTGCTATTACCAAAATTTATGTATCCTGAACTGAAATAATTTTCTCATTACAAAACGACGTTAAAGAAAAACTAGTAAGGGTGTTACATTTGGCCTGGCCAAACATTAAATACCCTACACTTTTGCTTATAAAGGAGGTGCCACGCCCTCTTGTCCGAGTTCGTCTTGTTTTAGATCAGAGCGTGCATTTATAGTCTTCAGTATTAGAGTGAAATTTAGTTGGATTATCCCAAAAAACTCTTTCAGTATAGCGTTTTGAAGCTTTTGCTTATATGGGAGGTGCCACGCCCTCTTGTCCGATTTCACCCAGTT
This sequence comes from Calliopum simillimum, assembly GCA_951812925.1. NCBI lineage: Eukaryota > Metazoa > Arthropoda > Insecta > Diptera > Lauxaniidae > Calliopum > Calliopum simillimum. The sequence goes on from OX638368.1 coordinate 67,801,446, forward strand.
TTTGTTGAGAGCTTGCGCTAATAATTCGTAGTATTTAAGTGTATTTTGGTTGAATTGTTGTGAAAAATACTCCTAAAGTTGCATTTTGAAAATATTTTTTGTATGGGCGGTAGGCGTGTCCGTTGACCGGTTTCGCTCATTTTCAATCCCACGAGCTAACTTTTACGACAAAGCCAACGCACCAAATTTCATTAAATTATCATGGTTAGTTTTCCCGTAAAAAATATTTCCAAGTACAGCCAGTCAGCCAGCCAGACAGACGGACATGGCTATATCGACTAAGGAGGTGATGCTGATCAAGAATATATATACTTTTCTATATCTGCCACGCCTCCTTCTCTGCGTTACAAACGGAAGGACAAGTGAATTAATTTACCCTGGGTGTTGTTATTAATGTACATTTATGCTTGAAGGAAATATGTAATTGAAAATTTTTTATGTAATTTATGAAATTTGTTTCTCTTAAAATGAATTAACATGCATATGTATTGTAATTATTGTAAGATATTTTTTGTTATGGAATTTTTACTGCGTAAGTATCAATATCACTTTCTGATTCCGAAATTTTTATTCGAAAACTAAAATGGTTTAAAATACTTTCATATGAACTTCTTTATAAAATGTATACAAAAATAGTATAAACGATTTTTGTATATTGATACTATTAAATTTAAACCAAAATTGCGTAAATTGTGGTATTACTTTATTTGTATAAATTTTATACGAACACGTATAAACGTTTTGTATACCAAGTTGTAGCATAGATTTTAAACAAAATTTGGTGTGGATTTGTATTAATATCAATTTGGCTTGAATTTTAAACTATTTGCTGTGTGGCTTACAAAAATATAACATTTGAGTTCCTTGGGAAATGCATGAACAGTGGATTGGTTAAAAACTAGTAAGGGTTAACTTTTGGCCTGGCCAAAAAATAAATACCCTACACTGCAATATTTTTAAAATTTTGCTTGTATGGGAGGTGAACGGCACTTTTTCAAACCAGGGCCAAAAAACCCATTTTTTAGCACTGTGATTTATACTAAAACCAAAAAAAAAAGTTGACTAAAACGGATACAAAAAAAGAGTATGCAGAAAGTAACCTGCTTGTCCGTAGATTAAAAAACAGTAAACTGAAAAACTCTACAAAATATCGTTTACGAGATATTGCGTTTTTACTTAATTTTTTGTGTTTCTGTTAAAAAATTTAATTTTTGCGTACAAAAAAAATAATGATCAATATATAGAAACAAAAATAGTCTATTCTAATGTGTTTTTTGATGCTAAATCCGAATCTGGTCTTAAAATTCCTCTATCACTTCTGATTTTTAAGATATCCCAACCTGAAATTTTGGCATGTACGGTTTTTTCACCATTTTTGAAGTTGTGCAACAGGAGCAGGTAATTGTTTATCATAAAACTCGATAAAGTTTTTAAAGGTACTACTCTTTTTCTTCAAAACTCACTTTGATCTATACCCAGTGTGCCAGACGGTTCAAATCTTCGCTTTTTTATCCGTTACGGATCCGTTACTGATCCGTTGGCGGGAGAGATTCCCAAAAAAAAAACGAATCGTTTATTTTTTTGGAATTTCTCCCGCAAACGGATCAGTAACGGATCCGTAACGGGTAAAAAAGCGAAGATATGAACCGTCTGGCACACTGGGTATCGATATCTTTATTTTTCTCCGAAATATCGTAACCTAAAAAAAGTTCAAAAAATGCACGAAAGACGCCATGCCATTGGCAACATTGGTTGATTTATATAAAAAGTTATTAAAATGATTATGGTAAATTACAAGTGACGCAAAAATAAAATTTTTTAATAGAAACACAAAAAATTAAGTAAAAACGCAATATCTCGTAAAGGATATTTTGTATGGTTTTTCAGTTTACTGTTTTTCAATCTACGGACAAGCAGGTTACTTTCTGCATACTCTTTTTTTGTATCCGTTTTAAAAAAGAGCTATATATGTTTGATCCTAAAGGCATTCCGCATATTTCCCCAAAAAAAAATTTTGGGTGCAAGCCAGGCATTGAAATAAGCTGTAATAATACCCTATTTCTGCAGTAATAACTTCACATTTGCAGTAATAACTTCAGAATATTGTAAAAAATTGTAATAATAATTTTCACCCAAATTCATATTACTTTGATTTGCGTTAATCGTTGGAACTAAATACTCATTTTATTTAGCTTATAATCGTTGTTTTAGTTGTCTAACCTCACCAATTTGGGCTAAAATATAGCAACCACAAAAAGTACTCGGCAACTCTACTTCAAACATATTTTTATAAATGCATTGGAAGAAAATTTCGCTATAAATTTTCAATTTTAAATTGAACCATTGCCATGATGTCTGTTATTTAATATTACTATTTAATATTCATCACTTGAATAAGACATTAAAAAAATTTTGCTAAAAATTGCAAATAAAAACAAAAAAAAAAAAAATCTGCAGTAATAACTTTTTCTTATTTCAACCCCTGGTGCAAGCACTTTTTATTTAAAACACGTGGGGACAGGTGTGCTTAGTGTCTGAGGGAAATTTGGTTGGATTATCTGAAAATACGTTTTCAGTAAAGCGTTTTGCAACTTTTGCTTATATGGGAGGTAACACGCCCCCTTTTCTGACTTCACCCAATTTTTGTTCAAAGCTTGCATTTATAATTTTGAGTGTCTGAGTCAAATTTGGTTCGATTATCAAAAAAAACGCTTTAAGTAAAACGTTTTGAAACTTTTGCTTGTATGGGAGGTGCCACGCCCTTTCGTCCGAATTCGCCCAGTTTTTTCTCAGAGCTTGCGCTTTTGATTCGTAGTATTTATGTGCGTTTTGGTTGCATTAGCGTAAAAACTACTCATAAAGTTGCATTTTGAATATAATTTTTGTATGGGCGGTAGGCGTGTCCGTTGACCGATTTTGCTCATTCTCAATCCCCCGAGCTAACTTTGACGGTTGAGGCAGTGTACCAAATTTCATTGAATTATCTTGGTCAGTTTTCCCAAAAAATGTATTTCCACACACAGCCATTACCCAGCCGTTACCCAGCCAGCCAGACAGACGGACATGGCTATATCGACTCAGGAGATGACGCTGATCAAGAATATATATACTTTTCTATATCTGCCACGCCTCCTTCTCTGCGTTACAAACGGAAGGACAAAGTGAATATACCCTGGGTGTAGGGTATACTAAATAGATTTTTTAAAATCCACGACTACCCCAAAATATATAAAATCACGAAACGTGGATTTATGCCAAATCTTGGCTTGATGATGTTTTTTATAACGATCTCAAAAATGCTCGAAATGAGTGTTTATCTTAATTTTGGATAAAACTTTTTGTTCCAAGATCACTATGAATCAAGCAAACAACAAATCAGGGTTTAAGGGTTTTTTTTTATTAAAAAAACAGGGTTATAATGGGTTAATGTAAACAATATTCTACGGAAAATTTCATTAAGTGTCATCAAAGCGAGAAATGCCTTAAACTTCAGATCAATGTGAAAAATATATAAAAACAAAAACAATAATTAAAAAGTAATAAAATAATATATAATTTGGGATGGACGGGACAGACTTCCTTATAAATATAAGATGCCATCCATTTATTACGTAAGATTTTTAGGCGGGGGGGGGGGGTAGTGAAAAATCTTACGATTCCTTACGTGGCACAGTGGGGCAAGGAGCTCTCATATGTGGCATCAAATAAACAGAGCTACGCACTGCAACCAAATTACATATACATACTAAGGGGGGATCACTTAAGCTTTCAACAAAATTTGGTCAAATTTGAACAAGAGGGCGTGGCACCTCCCATACAAGCCAAATCTTAAAATCTCTATACTGATGGTACTTTTTGAGATAATCAAACCAAATTTCGCACACTTGCTACCAATAGTATAGGTAAACTCTGGTAGGAAAATTTGCGAGTTCGGATAAGAGGGCGTGGTACCACTCATACAAACAAAGTCTTACAAACTATACTGAGGGTACTATCTGAGATAATCAAACCAAATTTCGCACACTTGCTACCAATAGTATAGGTAAACTCTGGTAGGAAAATTAGCAAATTCGGACAAGAGGGCGTGGTACCTCCCATACAAGCAAAATCTTAAAAACTCTATATTGAGAGCGCTTTCTGAGATAATCGAAGCAAATTTGGTACAATTGCTACGAATAGTAAAGGTCATCTCTGATAGGAAAATAAGAGACACGCTTTCAGGTATTTTGACCAATATTGGGACTTGAAATGAGATAATTTCTTACTTAAGTGCTCGTGATGACCACCTGTCCTCTTTTCCATCTGTTTTAACAAAAAACCGAATTGTTGTTCAAAATTATCCTATTCAGAACTATACATAATGTTTATAAGTTCTTGTCTCGTGACAAATAATAAGTTAGAGGCCATTTCTATACCAAAACTAGAAATTTTGAATAATGTGGGCAATGCAAGATAAAATATTTTATTTTAGGTTACGTTCCAAAAATCGATGTAACTTTTATAGTAGCAAAAAGTAGCAAAATTTTCTTGTCGTTTCTAAAAGTCAATACACAACCGAATCTTTTTGCATGACAACTAATGCTTGGAAAGGCTTGGAACCTAATTAAATTATACATAATTTATTTAATTTCGTAAAAATGTTCTTCTCCATTTTATTTTACTTACCTACCTAAATGTGTTAACATTTTTAAGAAAAAAATATGTTTCTATACGGTTACATAATAGAAGATGAAGGCTCCATGGTCAAATAACATTAAAAGTTAATAAACTTTAGCAAAAAGCTGCTGGAAATAACTTATAAAAATTATTTCAGTCTACAAAGTTAAAGTTTAGCATGCTGTAGTATGAAATGGGTTTATTACAAGTCATTTGAAAAATGGCAAATAGTACGTTGGTTAATATTGTACTTAACCAACATAAAAGGATATCCTGAAATAACATTTAATTTTTTGAATTATCGCCAGGTATTGAGAGTATCAGCCCCACTGTGCGTGGGGGAGTAACACAATATCTTACGTTAGATTGACAATATTATCATCAAATGAAACATTAAACTAAAGACTTTACAATTTTGGACCTGATTCCAAATAGCTCGAATAGGGCACGGTGGGCTTGAAAACCACATGCGATTTTTTTCAGGATAATGTTGTGGAATGCTTCTAGAGTTGCAATATGCAAACCGCAAAATCCTACGTGCGCCAATTTTAAAAAGAGGTCAAAAAACGGTACACTTGAAAAAACCCAACAAACCAAAACAAAAAAAGTCAGTTTCGATGAAGTTGTCGGTGCTGAATCTGAATCTTGTCAATGAATTGCTCTGTCAAGTTTAGTTTTTGTGATTTTCTAAACTTAAAGTTTAAAAACACGATTTTTTAGGTTATATAGAGGACGCAAAAAAATTATTTTGATCTTTTCCTTTAAATGCCACACTAAGTACTCTTTTTCGTCTTCACTTTCGCTGTAATTTACTGAGAAGTAATTTTGCTCAGCAAGAACCCCTTGCGCATTGCCTTAGTATTACTAATGTATTATTAGCTGATATTGATATATTTCATAATTGTTCCAGATTGCTTTAAAAGTTATCTCTTTCTAGTTTTAAATCAAATTTATGTTATTGTTATTTTTTAGCTAAGCAAATTTTGGCTAGTCTGTAAGAGTTGTCATCTCTGTTTGACAATGATCAAATAAATAAATATGCTACGAATTGCTCTTGTATTATTTTCCCTTAAAAAGTTATGAACATTTGAAAATGACACCATTAAGTGAAAAATCGTTTGTGGATTCTCATCGACAATTTCGAACTTTTTGTAAAACACATTAAAAAATCCAAAAATTCCTAAAGTAGAAGTAAAAAAAAAATACTCGTGGTTTTTCTCCAGCACGTCACATTTTTTTAATCGACTTTTGAAGTTTTTTATCCACTGCACATGAAAAAAACAAAAATACCGTATTCTTGTGTTATATCGATGAATTTAACTATATCGCCGGTGCTTACGAAGGCTATCTCTTCTTTAAATGCGGACAAGAAAATCCTTTTTTTCAAACTGCGGCGAAAAAGGTCTTTTTTGTGCGAATGCGGACAAGACAATCACTTTTTACAAAATGCGGAGAAGAAAATAACTTATTACAAAATGCGGCGAAGAAAATCACTTATTACAAAATGCAGCGAAGAAAATCTCTTTTTTAAAAATGCAGCGTAAAAACTCATTTTTTCGATTAATAGCAAATTTTTTCGAAAAAAGATATAGGAAAAATTTCTCGGAAAAAATTATTTAAAGAGATTTTCTTCGCCGCATTTTGTAAAAAGTGATTTTCTTCGCCGCATTTTGTAAAAAGTGATTTTCTTCGCCGTATTTTATAAAAAGTGATTTTCTTGTCCGCATATTACAAAAAAGATTTTTTTCGCCGCAATTTCAAAAAAAAGATTTTCTTCGCCGCAACTTTCGGTTGGAAGATTTTCTTCGTAAGCACCGGCGATATGATCCTTACATCTGAGGTATATCATGTGTTCAGCGAACTTATGCAGGATATTGCGGGGAATATTTTTGTATATAATTTTAACCCTGTTTAACCCCAGCATGTGGGCCATTTTTGTCCTTTTCTTAAAAAGTTACAGGGTAAACAGAGAATATTTGCAGAAATATTTGCTATAAAATTTCACTACTAGTTTCCAAGCACGTAAGTAAGGGTCGAAATTTAAGCCCGAAACCAAAAAAATCGTTAAATCAATCAGGACATTTCCCATTGCATATTAATTACACCACTGACGCGCTTACCTTAAGTTTTAAGAATTTTTCGTCTTTTACAGTGGTGAAATTGTATAGCAAATATTTCTGTAGTACAAACTGACTCAATATTCCCCTGTTTTAGGAGTCATTTTTGTACCTTTTTGAGAAAGGGCAAAAATGACCCACATGTAGGGGTTGCACAGGGTTAAAATTGTGCACAAAAATATTCCCCGCAATATTCTGCATAAAGTTTGCTAAACACATGATACACCTCAGATGTGAGGATCATATAGTTAAATTCATCGATTTAACGCAAGAATGCGGTACTTTTGTTTTTTCATGTACAGTGGATACAAAAACTTCAAAAATCGATTAAAAAAAAATGTGACGTGCTGGAGAAAAACCACGAGACACAGGTATTTTTTTTAACGTCTACTTTAAGAATTTTTTGGATTTTCTCATGTTTTTTTTTTTGTGCAGTGTAATTACACAGGCATCCAAGAAAAAAGGTCCTGCCCCAGAAAGGAGACTCCCCTACCTCCATGTATTTTGGGACGCTGAAACAGTATGTATATCTCCATAAAGAATCGATCTGATAGCCCATTTTTACCTAGCCCCCCATAAGAGTATGGGTCCAAATTCCACTTATTATAAACATTCGAAAATTTGTGTATTTGTTTAAGTTTTTGAATATAAAAAATTATTTCATCCTCCTAGCACTCCCTTACAACCGCCCTAAGGGGGTTGAAAGTGAATTTTTTATGAACTTTTGAAATGTAAGTGTATTTTAAGATTTTTCAGTGTTTTCATAAAACTTTTTGTTCCAAGGTCATCATGAAATCACGCAACAAACAATTTTCCCAACAATCTTAACCTATAGCTTCTAAGGGGTACATTTAAGACCCCCAGGTTAAATTTTTTGTTAGTCTAGGCCTCCTCTCACCCCTCAGAAGCTTAGTAACCTTAAGTTTGAAAAAACTTTGGCGTTAAAAAATCATGCATTTTATTTTGTAGTATAGATAATTAGGGTATTCCTTAAAACGTTAATTAGGGTAGGAGAGATGTGTATACCTTGGTCCGAGTGTACCTCGGTCTGAGCGTCGGTTGCCACTCAACAGCTGCACATGTACAGTAATGATCTTCTATGGAATTTTCCAATCATACCGCTGACTGATATTAGTAGACTTTGAACGTCAAGCTGTATGCGTGTGTACAGTGACGAAAAAAGTGTAAATTGTGTAAAAATTAGTTTTTGGAGTAAACTACGAAATGTTTTGTGAGAAACTTACGTGAAATATTTAAGTTTTACATCAGTTATTGTTTTACGCTTTAAGTGTGTTTTAGATGTATTTTCATTAATATATGTTATGGTAGCTGACAGTTTTTAAAACAAGCTGTCTGTGTGTACCTTGGACCTATGCTTATTGACCAGCGAACATTATTTATGATTAATTTTTTATTTTTGTTGAAAAAAAATTTTATCATTGTCAATTCATTTGATGCTGCAAGCATTGTAGAGCACGGTGTGCCTTAACCCGTACTAAATCGGACGTCGTAGCACATACAATTTTTTTCCAGATTCTGTTTACTTATCGTTCAAATGATGTATAAAAAAATTTTCACTCGTGACTTTTCGACTAAATTCTGAGATAATCGCTTTTCCAATTGGGGCATTTTCCCATATAAAAAGAAAAAAAAAATTTTTTTAACTACGTTAAACAAAAATTAAAATAATCACAATCGATGTGTTTTGCAATGCTTAACGCGAATCCAAAAAAAGTAGTTTTTTGCCATTTTTTGAAGCTATATAACTATGTAACATATCATTTATTCGTCAAATGTGGCTTAAACACTTGAAAGCCCCAATCTTTTGCTTCAAAACCTAATTTAAATTATATTTATATCTTCATGCTTCTAAGAGATATCGTAGACCGAAATATAGTCCAGACGGGTTTTTTGCACTTTTGTGTCTTTTTAGGTAAGGATATCTTTGAGGAAAAAAAAGACATCAACATAATTTAAATTAGGTTTTAAAGGCAAAGATTAGGACTTTAAAGTTGCTTACCATATTTAACGAAATTAAAATTTCTTGCACATTTTAAACATGTTCAACGAACCGACCATTTCAAAATTCAGCCGTATGCCATACACGTAACAACAACACTCGGGTGTCAAACGGCTGAATTTAGAAGTAGTCGGTTCGTTGAACATGTTTAAAATGTGAAAGAAATTTTAATTTCGTTAAATCTGGAAAGCAACTTTAAAGTCCTAATCTTTGCCTTTAAAACCTAATTTAAATTATGTTGATGTCTTTTTTTTCCTCAAAGATATCCTAACCTAAAAAGACACAAAAGTGCAAAAAATCCGTCTTGACTATATTTCGGTCTACGATATCTCTTAGAAGCATGAAGATATAAATATAATTTAAATTAGGTTTTGAAGCAAAAGATTGGGGCTTTCAAGTGTTAAAGCCACATTTGACGAATAAATGATATGTTACATAGTTATATAGCTTCAAAAAATGGCAAAAAACTACTTTTTTTGGTCTTTAGATTACAATATCTCATAAACTATACACGATAGAGCAATTCTGAGGTTGGATTTGCGTTTAGCATCGCGAAACACATCGATTGTGATTATTTTAATTTTTGTTTAATGTAGTTAAAAAATTTTTTTTTTTCTTTTTGTATGGGAAAATGCCCCAATTGGAAAAGCGATTATCTCAAAATTTAGTCGAAAAGTCACGAGTGAAAATTTTTTTATACATCATTTTAACGATAAGTAAACAGAATCTGGAAAAAAATTTGATGTGCTACGACGTCCGATTTAGAACGGGTTAAGGCACACCGTGAGAGATATAACTTAATCAAAAAACTAAAGAATCTTTTTTGGACAATCCAGCACATTGAAAGAAGTGAAAAGCGGACCAAGGCACACACATCTCCCCTATTCCTTAAAACGTGTAAAAGCTTCAAAGTTAGTATTGATTTTGACAACTATTACTAGTTAACGAAGTTTTCGAGGCATTTACATGTTTTAATGAATAACCGCAATATTCGGTTCCAAAAACCGATTATTTTACGTTTTTCAATTACGCGGTGAAAAAGAAGCATTTTTGCACAAAAACAAGGCATCTTAAAAAAAAAGGAATGAGGTAAAAAATTCTTAGAATTGTCCTAAAACTACTGTTGAATTTTTTTATATTTTTGCAGACAAAAATTCTTCAAAATTTGGTGAAAAAAAAAAAGTTTAGAAAATTCTGAAAATATGCACATTTACTTAGACAATTCTAAGCATTTTAGGCTTTTGACATTTTTTCGTAAGATGCCTCGCTATTGAGTAAAAAAACCTTTTTCGAGGCCTTTTGCAAGGCCTGTTCATCGTATCCAAGACATTTTTTGTTCACAATTTCGTTTGCTCAAAATCTACATTTGTATATGTAAATGAGTTAATGAAAATAAATTTGTAGGAAAATAGAAAAGTACATACTTATTGAAAGAATTTGCGAATATATGTTTGCTTCTTGCGTTCAGAAATTGACTTTTGGACCGCTTTTTCGGGTATTCACTATGGGCCTTAGCAGCGATCGCGAGTCGGCAAGATTCGTCAGAAAAATGAAACGAATCGGCAAGATTGGTAGCACATCTAAAATCACGCGAATGTAAAACATTGCATATTTCATATGTTTAATCGACTAAATTGCATACACAAATAAAAAATAGAAGTGAAACCTAGTGAAAGTATGCCGATTTGGATAAATTATTTTAAATTATAAGACATAACCATTATAATTTTCTTAAGTTTGCCGACTCGGCTGGTTTGCACAGTCGGCTGCATTTCAGTAAGATGGTTCACGAATATTCGATTCGCCAAACGCCAAGGCTACCAATTCAGAATTTGAAGCTAAAATGTTAATCTTGAAGTTTAAAATATCTAGAATCAAGGCTACCAAGTCACAAATTCAGAAATAACCAACAGGAAATGGGGAAATCTCTCATATAAAAAATGTACGTTTTTTTTAATTAAATCCATGTTTATTAGTTTGAAAATGTACCATCAACGTATCGTGTCATCATATTATATTTCTATTTGTATTTATTGAGGAAATGGATAAAATAGTACAAAAAGATCAGGATCTTATTGCTAATGTACTAATGACATGATTGTTATAAAATGAACTTTTAATTTAATATTTTAATTTAATAATAATATAAATATTTTTTTTTTTTTTTTTTTTTTAATAAAGTAAGTTTATGGAAATTAATTTAAATGTGCACGGACTGTTGACTTTATCACATCGTTTTAACTTTTATAGGATTCTCATTAGTTTTGCTTCAAATAGGTAAATAACTTCCGTTTAAATTGCGATGCGTTACCAATTAATTAGAGTACTGAAGGGAGGGAGTTCCAAAGTCTAAATGCGTGAATAAAAAACTGACGTTCAGAAATTAGAGATGAGTGCCGTATGGGTAAAATGTTATTATTTCTACTTGATCGTGAAAAAAGTAGCTTGTTATACAAATCTGTGGGTGTTTTGTTATATATTATTTTATGCAACAGCAAAATAGTTCTCAACCGTAAGATAGAATTCAGTGGCATATCCCAAATTTTTCGCAGTATCAACATAAACAATCTCGGAGCTATTGAATTTAATACTTGGAACAACCCCAAGGTCGAAATTTTTTTTGTGTATTATACGTAGGTTGCCTTTTATGTTTCGGGATTGGGCAACACTAATGTCAATAGCTAAAATCTGGCAACACCATAATAAAGTTTGACATTTTTTAGCATAAACGTACTCAGAACGTTTTGACATACGACCATCATTTGTGTTGCTTGCAGTGACTTGAAAAAATCAATTTGGCAAAAAAATGGAATTAACTCGTGAACGTTTTCGTGCGATCATTTTTCACAACTTCCGACGTGGATTATCACGATAAGAGTGCATCGATGAACTTAAACCTTTGTATGGCGATGAAGCACCATCCTTTAGCACTGTGAAAAACTGGTTTAATGAATTCAATCGTAGCCGTCGCTCACTCCAAGACGAATTTCGTGAAGGTCATCCAAAATCAGTTGTTGTTCCGGAAACCATTGATGCTGTGCGCCAATTGATATTGCAAGATCGTCATGTGACCTATCGTGAGATTGAGACAACCTTAGGCATTAGTGGGACCAGCATACATTCAATATTGCATGAACACCCATAATTTAGCCATATTTTAAATTATCAATGGAAAAATTGATTTTCTTAACTCACTGTAAACAAAACAAATAGCACTTGTACATCAAAACGTTGTGAGTACGTTTATGCTAAAAAATGTCAAACTTTATTATGATGTTGCCAGATTTTAGCTACTGACATTAGTGTTGCCCAATCCCGAAATATAAAAGGCAACCCTCGTAATACACTTTGACTTGGAGGCGTTAAGGCAAAGACCGTTTTTCGACGCCCAATCATCAATAAGGGTGAGGTCAACACAAAGTTTAGAAACGCACTCGGACACCGCGGTGGAATTTGTACTAATGTACACTTTCACATCATCTGCATATAAATGTAGTCTACAATGTTTAGTGATTTTGGTTATATCATTAACATACATTGAGAAAAGTAAAGGTCCCAAAATGGAGCCTTGAGGAACACCTCTTAAAATAGGAAGAGAATTAGAAAGTGATTCTTTTATGCAGACTGCTTGATTTCTGTCCGATAGGTAAGAATTTAAGAGACAGCGTTTCCCGAAAAATTAAACAAGTTTTGTAATTTCCAGCATAGTAGGTAGTGATCAAAAACCTGCATTTTAAAAAAATTTGAGAATACTTATAGACTTTTTGCAGTTTTCACATACAATCATTGCATTCAGGCTGTAAAAGCCTTATCTGCTTAAATATTGATGCTTCAACTCAACTGCAACTATGCCAATATGAAAAATCAACGCATCCAATGACTCCAGGGAATGCAGATTTTCTAAAAAATAAATTTCTTTCTTCTTGCTTCTCGCCTTGCACGTTGCAAATGACTGTCTCAAATATTTTTAAAATTTCTTTTAAAACTGCTGAAACTTTTAACAAAGCCCAACTCAAAGTCATTCTCAACACTTTTTTGATAGGAGCCATCAGCGAAAAAGCGTAGAGCACAAACTAATTTCAATATCGGAGGAATGCAATAAAAACAAAAAATTATTTAATGATTTTTCACAAATTAAAATGATTTTTAATTTTGCTTTTTAAGACTGCTATTTTTGAATATTCCATTAATACGAACTTGTACAGTCAAATTTGCAATGAACGACAACCGACGCTACAAATATTAACTTGGAAATTAGTGACATATGTTTCGGCTATTACCACATACACATATATATATTTGCATATATATATGTACATTAGAGCGGATCAAATTGTTCGAAACTAAACTTTTTGACTTGGTAACATCCAGTTTCGGATTCTATGTCAAATTTCATGTAAAAAACTCATAGGGACCATATATGTGCGGTGAATTTCGAGGCGCCTTAAAATCGTTTGAAGTTTTGAGTGTGTTTTTCTACTGCGAGATTGTCTTTGAAAATTTAGATCTTCCGAACGATTTATTGTAGTTCAATGATCTTGGCTTCTTTGGAAAGGTGTTGTTGCGTTTTATCAATTTATGGCTAATTTTTTGAAAAACGTCATCGGGTTCTAAAGTTATGACCTTCTGAATGAAGATATATGAAAAATTTATGCTAAATGTATTAGAAATCACATCTTCTTCGAATAAAAAATTTTAACTTTTTAATTTTTTTATAGTGCATAAAAGTACCTTTCTTACGAGGGTCTATCCATCAAGATACAACTAGCCATTCCATAGCTATGACACTTTTGAATGATGTCAGTTGAGAACTTCATACAAAGTGTATTAAAAATCACATCTTCTTCGAAAAACAAAAATGTAACTTTAAAACGTATTTATAGCGCATAAAAACACCTTTCCAACGCAGGTCTGCTTTTCAAGATACGGCTAGCCATTCAATGAAAGTAGATTCTGAATTTAGTGTATGAACAAACGAAATATTTTTTCTGCTTATTTAGAAGCAAGTAGTTTAGTAGGTTTATTCACTAAATCCGTAATAGAGTGGTCATTTTTCATACGATCTTGGACCGCGAGGGCTCAAAATTTTTGTAATAAAATACCTTATTGAAGAAATTAATAAAATTTTTACTTTCTAAATTTTTCAGTCCGGAAATGGGTTCTGTATAATATAGAGAGATATCCTTTCATTAAAGGCTTATAACTTGGAGAGAAGGGACTAAATGTAAAAATGATTGAAATACGAATTTTTGGTGGTAGTTTTAGCTATCCGTATCAAATGACAAAAAATAGTTTTACTTTATGCTGTTTTAGTTATTTAGCATTAAGTAGGTCTCAAAAAAGTGTTTTCTTCACTTTTGGGAGGGAATAACTCAGCATCCTGACATGATACAAAAAAACCAAGCTCAGAGTCGTAATAAGGAGATTCCATTCTACCATAAACGGATATAAAAACCAAGGACGGAAAACTATGGTTGAACTGGACGGGGGTTAGAAGAAAAAGAAACTGGACCAATGAAATATAGGAGCACCAAAAACTGAGCATATAGGTAAACCCAAAGTAACAAGAAATAGGATGTTGCCAGGATTTGCGGTGGTCCATTTTTTATCCCCTAACCTCCATTCAGTCCAACCATCGTTTCCCGTCCTCGGTTTTTAAAGCCGTTTATGGTAGAATGGAATCTCCTTATTCACGGTGCTTGTGGTAGAATTTAAATAAAATTTTGATGTACCTCGGATTTTTTTGTAAATTCTTATTATAGATGTCAATAGAAGTTATTCTATGCAAAAAATAAAATTATAGAGGTGGCGCTTTTTCAAAGATAATCCCTTTTCCAATTGGGGCATTTTCCCATACAAAAAAATAAAATTTTTTTTTTAACTACATTGAACAAAAATCAAAATAATCACATTCGATGTGTTTTGCGATGCTTCACGCGAATCTGACCTCAGAATCGCTCTATCGTGTATAGTTTTTGAGATATTCTAATCTAAAAGCCGAAAAAAGTCGTTTTTTGCCATGTTTTGAAGCTATATAACTATGTAACATATCATTTATTCGTTAAATGTGGTTAAAATACTTGAAAGTCATGATCTTTTCCTTTAAAATCTAATTTAAATTATGTTTATATCTTCATGCTTCTAAGAGATATCGTAGACCGAAATATTGGCTAAACGGGTTTTTTGCACTTTTGTTGTTACGTGTATAGCATACGGCTGAATTTTGAAATGGTCGGTTCGTTAAACATGCTTAAAATGTGAAAGAAATTTTAGTTTCGTCAAATCTGGTAAACAACTTTAAAGTCCTAATTTTTGCCTTTAAAACCTAATTTAAATTATGTTGATATCTTTTTTTTCGTCAAAGAGATCCTAACCTAAAAAGACACAAAAGTGCAAAAAACCCGTTTAGCCAATATTTCGGTCTACGATATCTCTTAGAAGCATGAAGATATAAACATAATTTAAATTAGATTTAAAAGGAAAAGATCATGACTTTCAAGTATTTTAACCACATTTAACGAATAAATGATATGTTACATAGTTATATAGCTTCAAAACATGGCAAAAAACGACTTTTTTCGGCTTTTAGATTATAATATCTCAAAAACTATACACGATAGAGCGATTCTGAGGTCAGATTCGAGTGAAGCATCGCAAAACACATCGAATGTGATTATTTTGATTTTTGTTTAATGTAGTTAAAAAAAAAAAATTTTATTTTTTTGTATGGGAAAATGCCCCGATTGGAAAAGGGATTATCTTTAAAAAAGCGCCACCTCTATAATTTTATTTTTTGCATAGAATAACTTCTATTGACATCTATAATAAGAATTTACAAAAAAATCTGAGGTACATCAAAATTTTATTTAAATTCTACCACAAGCACCGTGAATAAGGAGATTCCATTCTACCATAAACGGCTTTAAAAACCGAGGACGGGAAACTATGGTTGGACTGAATGGAGGTTAGGGGATAAAAAATGGACCACCGCAAATCCTGGCAACATCCTATTTCTTGTTACTTTGGGTTTACCTATATGCTCAGTTTTTGGTGCTCCTATATTTCATTGGTCCAGTTTCTTTTTCCTCTAACCCCCGTCCAGTTCAACCATAGTTTTCCATCCTTGGTTTTTATATCCGTTTATGGTAGAATGGAATCTCCTTATTACGACTCTGAGCTTGGTTTTTTTGTATCATATCAGGATGCTGAGTTATTCTTTCCCAAAAGTGAAGAAAACACTTTTTTGAGACCTACTAAAAACTAAATAACTAAAACAGCATAAAGTAAAATTATTTTTTGTCATTTTATACCGATAGCTTAAACTACCACCAAAAATTCGTACTTTAATTATTTTTACATTTAGTCCCTTCTCTCCAAGTTTTAAGCCTTTAGTGAAAGGATATCTCTCAATATTATACAGAACCCATTTCCGGACTGAAAAATTTAGAAAGTAAAAATTTTATTTTATTATTTTCTTCAATAAGGTATTTTATTACAAAAATTTTGAGCCCTCGCGGTCCAAGATCGTATGAAAAATGACCACTCTATTACGGATTTAGTGAATAAACCTACTAAATTACTTGCTTCTAAATAAGTAGAAAAAATATTTCGTTTGTTCATACACTAAATTCAGAATCTACTTTCATTGAAAAGATCATAACTTTTGAATGGCTAGCCGTATCTTGAAAAGCAGACCTGCGTTGGAAAGATATTTTTATGCGCTATAAAAAAGTTTAAAAGTTACATTTTTGTTTTTCGAAGAAGATGTGATTTTTAATACACTTTGTATGAAGTTCTCAACTGACTTCATTCAAAAGTCTCATAGCTTTAGAATGGCTAGTTGTAAATTTTTCATATATCCTTATTCAGAAGGTCATAACTTTAGAACCCGATGACGTTTTGCAAAAAATTAGCCATAAATTGATAAAACGCAACAACACCTTTCCAAAGAAGCCAAGATCATTGCACTACAATAAATCGTTCGGAAGATCTAAATTTTCAAAGACAATCTCGCAGTAGAAAACAACACTCAAAACTTCAAACGATTTTAAGGCGCCTCGAAATTCACCGCACATATATGGTCCCTATGAGTTTTTTACATGAAATTTGACGTAGAATCCGAAACTGGATGTTACCAAGTCAAAAAATGAATTGATCCTCTCTAATGTACATAGCCTCATCAGTCCTATTTTAGTTAATCTTTGCTTCTTACTAGAATCGAACCTGCAGCCTTCTGCATTCTAATGAAAGAGTGCAGCAGGCCTCTACCACTTAGGCCACGTTACGGAACGATCTACCTCGTCAAAGATCCTCACATAAATAACACTGTTGTTGTTGTTATTTATGTAAGTACACTTGTTGCTATCAGCTGTATTCATTGGAAATATTTTCTTAATTGTTTATTATGTTGAATGCACTCTCAAATTTGGTTTTGAGACATGCTATCTTCCACAATTCACAATTAATATCCCACTGTTGTGGATTATTTGTCCACTGCTAGTGGGAATCTTGCTCTCGCAAGGTTATAATTGTAAATGTTAGAGTTCTAACATTAATAGGCGGGTTCACCTTTTCAATATTAAATGATTTTTCACAAATTAAAATGATTTTTAATTTTGCTTTTTAAGACTGCTATTTTTGAATATTCCATTAATACGAACTTGTACAGTCAAATTTGCAATGAACAACAACCGACGCACAGTGCGTTGAGCCCATACAAGCAATGGTCAAAAATAGGAGTGGTTGGATATCAATGAAATTTGGTACTATAAGTAATTTGGGGTCGCTGAGCTCAGAAATGATCTCAGATTTGTTGTAAACTTTATAGTTTTGCTAAAAACCAGTTATTTAGGACGATTTTCTTAAGGTCCATATATAACGATGATGAAAAAGTAATGTTTAATGTTAACAAATGAAATGTACGTAGTAGAAATAATGTTTTTTGTACTTGTGAGACCATTTGTGTTCATAAAAACAAAACAAAAATTTTCAACATAAATTTTATATTTCATACAAATTTTTCGTTTCAAGCATTTTTTAAAAAAAGAAAAGAAATATTTGTAGGACGAAGTAGGAAAAGTTATTTGCAGTTCTTGATTATATAGAATTCGAACTAGTAGATTAAGAAAAAAAACGGCACTTATTTTTATAAGATTTGTTTTTTTTTTCATCGAAAATTGTCAATTTCTGAAGTTTGTCATTTGATAATATCGTGAATTAAAACCACTACAATATACATCAAATTATATATTTTCCAAAATTTCTTAGTTTTATTTATTTACTCAAATATTATTCATAATAAAAAACTTTACCTCGCTTAGTTTAATCAAAAGACAAATTTTTGATAATTATTTGTTTAAGAGAACCCAAAACGATGTGAATAAAACATGATTTTTTTTGAAAAATATCTCAACTTTGAAGTGTCACAGCGTAGCCAAAACTGAGTTTTTCCCCTAAATATTTTGTTTTTATTTTATTGATACAATTACCTGTCGATTGATATCAATATTATTAGGTTTCGAGTCACAAAAAATTTTGATTTTTGCCCACTAGCCAACGCAGTGTGCGACGCTACAAATATTAACTTGGAAATTGGTGACATATGTTTCGGCTATTACCACATACACATATATATATTTGCATATATATATGTACATAGCCTCATCAGACCTATTTTAGTTAATCTTTGCTTCTTACTAGTGGTAGAGGCCTGCTGCACTCTTTCATTAGAATGCAGAAGGCCGCAGGTTCGATTCTAGTAAGAAGCAAAGATTAACTAAAATAGGTCTGATGAGGCTATGTACATATATATATGCAAATATATATATGTGTATGTGGTAATAGCCGAAACATATGTCACCAATTTCCAAGTTAATATTTGTAGCGTCGGTTGTTGTTCATTGCAAATTTGACTGTACAAGTTCGTATTAATGGAATATTCAAAAATAGCAGTCTTAAAAAGCAAAATTAAAAATCATTTTAATTTGTGAAAAATCATTTAATATTGAAAAGGTGTACCCGCCTATTAATGTTAGAACTCTAACATTTACAATTATAACCTTGCGAGAGCAAGATTCCCACTAGCAGTGGACAAATAATCCACAACAGTGGGATATTAATTGTGAATTGTGGAAGATAGCATGTCTCAAAACCAAATTTGAGAGTGCATTCAACATAATAAACAATTAAGAAAATATTTCCAATGAACACAGCTGATAGCAACAAGTGTACTTACATAAATAACAACAACAGTGTTATTTATGTGAGGATCTTTGACGAGGTAGATCGTTCCGTAGCGTGGCCTAAGTGGTAGAGGCCTGCTGCACTCTTTCATTAGAATGCAGAAGGCTGCAGGTTCGATTCTAGTAAGAAGCAAAGATTAACTAAAATAGGTCTGATGAGGCTATGTACATATATATATGCCAATATATATATGTGTATGTGGTAATAGCCGAAACGTATGTCACCAATTTCCAAGTTAATATTTGTAGCGTCGGTTGTTGTTCATTGCAAATTTGACTGTACAAGTTCGTATTAATGGAAAAAATATTATTTATTCAATCTATATATTCAGACACTGCTGTATATAATTTTTTAACGCAAAAATTTTCGCAAGAACATAGTCCTATTTTCAAACAAATTTGGGCATCCATTCTGCGCAGAAAAAAATGTTATAAGCAAAAAACATGAGCCTTCAGGAGAATAAAAAATGCTCCACGGGTTTTTCTCGGAAAGAAAAAGATATGATGGTGTGGGAATGAATCTAAATATCGATCGTATCTTACGTAAAAGTAATAAAAAAATGCGTATTTCGTTTCATAGATTATGAGTTTTATGAATTTGGCTGAAAATCATTACAACAATTTTCTTTAATATTGTTTGTAGACTTTTTGCTCGATTAGTTCTGGTGCAATAAAATAAAACAAATTTTATTCATTGCGTTTCTCCAACGTTTCGACGTTCATTGGCGTCATTCTCAAGGAGACTACATTTAATGATAAAACTTTTTTTAAACAAACAAAAAACATTTTACTTAATTATCTACTTACAATTATTTTGTGTTTTCTTAAATAATTTACTGTAATAAACTTCGTAATTTTTTTGTTTGATTTGTGAGCGCAAGTTTATATGCAGCACTCAGTCCGTCCGTGTCTATTTTTCCGTTTATTGTGTTTGTTATGTTTTGCTGAATTCGCAAGCTTTCTATAGTCAGTCTTGTTCTCTCTTTCTTTTCAATGTCTAGTATTGTGGCGTTCTTATAGTTGGCTTTATGATTAGTTTGAGTCAGATGTTGTGTAAGTGCTTTCGTCGCTGTTGTTTTCTTTTGTCTTGCATCGTTTTCGTGTTCCCCCAATCGTAAACCCAGTAAACGTTTTGTTTGACCAATATAAATTTTCTTGCAAGTTTCATTTTCATTGCCTTTGCATTCTATTTTATAAACAACATTACTTTGTTGTTCTTTTTCTATTTTGTCTTTTTTGTTTGAGTATATTGTTCTAAGTGTTTTTTGTGGTTTATATGCATATGTGATTTTATTATTATGTGGTATTATTTTGTTTAGTATGTGACTGTTTGTTAATTGTGGTATGAATGTCATACTAAGGTATCTATAACTTTTGGTTTGTTGGGCAATAATGTTTGGGCTATTGAGTTTTTTCAAAATTTGATTTATTAAATTGTTAATGAGACTCATAGGAAAATCATTTTTATGCAGAATGGTTTTAATTCTGTTTTTGTTTTCTTCTAGAAATTCTGGATCACTTATTTTGAAAATTTTTTGAATTAGATTATTAGCTGTATTTATTTTTTGGTGGCGGGGATGGTGAGAGTGGTAGTTTATGAGTCTGTCTGAGGCAATTTCCTTAGAATACCAGTTAAATTTGATTTTTTTGTCTACTTTGTGGAGTTTGACATCTAGGCATGCGATGCTGTTGTTTTTTTCCGTTTCTGTCGTAAATTTTTGTGTGTTGTGTATTTAAAGTTCTTAATATTTTGTCCATGTCTTTGGTTTTGATTATGACCAAAATGTCATCTACATATTTGTTTATGTATTTTATGTGTATGTTTTCATTTGTTAGTTCTGTTATGCTGTCTTCAATAATTTGGTCCAGTATAATGTCCGCTATTGTCGGAGAAAGGTTTGATTATAAAAAATATTATTGTAGCAAAAATAGTTATTTTCTATTAAACAAAATTCTAAAATTTCTTTAAATTTTTCATTTAATTTTTATTGCAAATTGGACAGGAATGTTCGTAAAAAGGGAAACTACATCAAAGGAAACAAGATTTTCGTCGTCTTCTACTTCCATATTTTGGAGCCTGTCTTTTAGTTCAAATGCGTTTTTTATATTGAAATTTTCAGATACCAAACTTTTTAAAATAAAGCCAATATGTTTTGACAATTGGTAGCATGGAACATTTGTCGAAGAAGATATTGGCCTGAGAGGCATGTTAGGTTTGTGGAGTTTTGGACGTCCGTATAGACGAGGGGCATTTGGAGCTGTGCATGTCAATTTTTGTTTTAATTTTATGCACCAGAACTAATTGACCAAAAAGTCTACAAACAATATTTAACAATATTAAATTGGTCCAAAATTCAAAATTCAATTTTCTTTAATGTTCTCAAATCATTACCGCAAAGTTGAAGTCATAACTGCATCTTATGTCTGGATTGTTATATTCTGTTTTTTATTGAACCTTATTATCCTTACGGGCTCTGAAAAATTTTCAATCTAACATACATAGTATCGGATCCAGCATTTTGATCAACAGGAGAAACTCAAAATAAAATCAAAATAAAAAAAAGATTCGAGAGTTATAAAAATAGCGATAATTATTTCGTATATGGGGAAATCTCAGCATGTGTGGACTTCGGTGTGAATGGGTCTCGGTTCGCCGAGTCAGCACCCGTTGCATTTCCCATCCATTCCAACATGTCTGGGACACTTATTGGATGATGTTAAATACAAAAACATGCGTGTGCTACCGCCTGGAAGCTTTATTTTTATTTTTTTTTGCCGAAATTCGAGCAAAATCCACAAATTTTGAGTGTGAATTGAATAATCTGCTTCCGTTATTGAGCCATAACTTTTGAGGCGGTTCAGCAAATTGTTTTGGGCTTTTAGTATCTTTAACATGAATGTTAAGACGTAAGAAAAACTGCATCCCGTTGATGTGCCTCAGGTAGAACGCTAGATATGGGTCTCCAAAGTTGTGTGAATGGTTTTTACCCAAAATCTGGTAATTTTCGGTTTCGAACAAGCTGCTCTGGGGGCGATTATTTTTTCGCAATATTTCTCATGAAATATGATTTCTTAATATTATGACTAAAAGTTATATCCAGATAAAAGGGTGTGCCACCACTGGTTCGGTGGTAACACATTTGAGAAGAAGCTCAAATGTCGATTTTTCATGCGAAATTACGTCTAAAAAAATGGTATTTTGAGGGGCACAAAAATCCGAAGGCACAAAATTGTCTCAAACCTTGCGAAATCATTGGACCTAGGGCCAATGAATATGTAAAAAAATCGCCCCTCAGTACATACTTCAACAATGGCTAATATGTACAATTTTTTAAGGTTCATCTATATATACAATGACTGTGTGTGTGTGTGAAGCATTATCACTCAGAAACTACAAAGCCAATTGAGCTAAAATTTTGGGAATGAGTATATCTCAGGTATGGAAATGTGTTTATGCTATACACGAAGGTTTCCGAAGATCACCCGAAGAATATCTGGGTACACAGGAGGGAAAATATCTATTGCGAACTTTCATCAAGTTTTAATTGATAATTTTCTGGGCCACCCGAAGTTTGCCGAAGGTCACCCGAAGGCTTAATAGTAAAAACGAAGAATATCTAGGTATACAAGAGAGAAAAAATCTTTACTGATAGTTTTTTGAAATATTCGAAGGTTCCCAAAGGTCACCCGAAGGCTTCATACTCAAAACGAAGAATACGAGAGGAAAAATATATACATATGACGAACTATCAAAAAACCTTAACTAATAGTTTTCTGTGACACCCGAAGATTTCCGAAGGTCACAAAAAATTATACGATCGTTAGATATGAAATATACTTTACGACCTTTTCTCACATCTACCCCAGCAATGAATTTCAATCCCATGTGAATCGAAAAAATTCGATTTAAAAAATATTTTTGCATGAAGGCCACTCTAAATAATTTTTTTTTTTCAGAAAGCTTCCTTTCAATCCTCCTCCATACTTGATTTCATGAAAATCGGCGCAGCAATATGACCTTAAAATTTTTTTTATATTATGGGCCACCCTAGCTATACATAGATGCTAAATTTTATTCTTCAGAAATATTCCTTTCAATTTCCATGCTTACTTTACCTAAGCTGTGCCTCTTGATATAAAAGGCAAATTCCATGTGAATCGAAAAAATACGATTTAAAAAATTGTGCGAGAGCCACCCTATATAAAAGTTTTATAGTTAAAGCTGTGCAACTTAAAATAAAAACCACGTGGTGAAGAATTAATGTGCATCGATTAACCGGTATGTGAGAAAATCCGATTTAAAAAATATTTTTGTATGAGGGCCTCCTCAAATATACACTCTTGCGGAATGAAAAAAACCTTATAACCGATTTCCATACCTACCAAATACATATAAAAAATTTCATAAAAATCGGTCGAGCCATTTCAGAGGAGTTCAAACACAAACACCGTGACGCGAGATTTTTGACGATATTGGGGGAGGCGATCGAAAAAAGTCAGTAACGCTGGCTGTAAAATACTTCTAATGTATCTCAAATTAATAATTCGCGGTCCAAAAAAGGGTGCCACATGTTTGAAAAATAACTTTTTTTTTTAGAAAAGTCCACACTTGCTGAGATTTCCCCATATATGTATCAAATAATATTTGTAGATCATGTAAATTTTAATAAAATAGATCCTGTTCCTTTTTATCGAGCGAAAACAGCTCAAGATTTCTTTAGAAAACTAGTTTTTCAAAAAATGAACGATTTGTGAAAAATATCTCTTAAACCATAGGTCATACGAAAAAAGGGGCTGGCAATGTTTTGTAGGAAATATGATTTTCTACAAACAAGTGTATATTTACTTTTTTTGTGCGATTAGTCGTTCGAGAGTTATCTCAATTTAAAAAGTACAGCATATAAATATCACGAGGCTTTTTCGTAGTAAATTATTGAGGCTAAACAACTGTTGACTCAGTAAATATTTGTCGACCACAATTTTTTCGTAATTGCAGCCTTGAACAACTTTTTTTGGGCATACGATTTTGCAATGTACTTTTCACAAGTTTTTTTATGCATTAGTGAATAAAATTCCGAAAAAAAAAAAATTCATTTCGAACTATTTTTTAGAATTATCCTTATTTGCTTCGGCTGAAGCATCATATAAATCGTTCGTCAGCCAATCATTTCCGAAGTGCTCTAAGGATTTTGAAATTTTTTATTGAAAACATGTCGAAATACGATGTTTAACAGAATTCCGTACAAAAAAATGGGTTACTCGAAAATTTTATTCAAATCACCCAAAAGACAGGCGTGATAATACATTCTATGATATTCCGATAGCCCAAAGGAATTAAAAAAAAAATGCCCTAAAGCTTTATCGGTTATAATTTCCATGACTCAAAAAATCAATCAGTTGAATGGCTCTCGATACTTACGTGGGCTGCTCGATATATTTGTTTTGTTTACAGTGAGTTAAGAAAATCAATTTTTTCATTGAAAATTTAAGCAATTGATAAATCATGGGGTTTCCAACGAGAACAAACGTTTTTTACAACTAAGTGTTCATGCAAAATCGAATGTATTGGAGTGGAACTAATGCCCAAGGATGCCTCTATCTCACGGTATGTCACATGACGATCTTGCATTATTAGTTCACGCACGGCATCAATGTTCTCTGGCACAACAGACGTTTTTGGACGACCTTCACGGAATTCGTCTTTGAGAGAGCGTCGGCCACGATTGAATTCATTAAACCAGTTTTTCACAGTGCTATAGGATGGTGCTTCATCGCCATACAAAGATTTAAGTTCATCGATGCACTCTTGTCGTGATAATCCACGTCGAAAGTTGTGAAAAATTATCGCACGAAAATGTTCACGAGTTAATTCCATTTTTTTGCCATATTGATTTTTTCAAGTCAAAACGTTCTGAGTACGTTTATGCTAAAAAATATCAAACTTTCGAATAGAAATGTCAGATTGCACCTGGCAACACTTAGTGTTGCCTAGGCCAGAAATATATCGAGAAGCCTACGTAAAATTTTTTTAATATCTGAAGAAATATCGAATGAGAATGTCTTGGAAAATTGGTTGAAATATTTTTGAAGAAAACAAAAACATAAAAATCGCATAACTTTTTTTCTATTTATAAGATTTTCCAAGATCCAGGACGAAGCCGAGAGTTTTTTAAATAAAAAGTATCCCAAAAACTTCACTATGCAATAAACTATTATTGGAAAAAAAATTTATCAATTTGTATGGAAGGAAATTTAACCGATCTCAAGAAAAGATATGGCAATTCCGTCGAGAACCAAATTTAAAATCTGCTATACCTCTACAGCTATTTATTACTTATTTTGTTTAAAGATGTAAATTGTCCCGATGTATTTTATATAGAGAATGGCTATTCGGGGGGACTCGCGTACGCGAAAGCTCAATTAGCGTACGCGAAAGCTCAATTAGCGTACGTCAAAAAAGCTTTCGGAAAACTTACGTACGCGAAATCCAGAGAAGTTCTTTCCCCCGGAAAGCTTGATTACGCATGATTAATTTAGTGTTACAGCGCACGCTAAAAAATGTTGCGTACGCTGCACGCAATTTGGCTAGCAAACTATGTTGGATATATTGTAGATTGATCCGCGGCCGAAGGCCGCCGCGAAGCCGCTGTTGGATTGGGAGTTTTAAATCCTGAGCTGCGGCCGCAGGCCTCTCACTTACCCCTACTTTTATGTAAAATTACTGTTGTAATATTTGTACTGCACTTCATAATATGCACTACAGCGTACGCAACATTTCGCGCACGCTAAATTAATCGTGAGTAACGAAGCTGCGCCCCGAGGAAAAAACTTCACTGGATTTCGCGTACGCAAGTTTTCCGAAAGCTTTTTTCGCGTACGATAATTTGAGCTTTCGCGTACGCGAGTCCCCCTGAATAGACAGACTCTTTTATTTATGTACCGAACATCATCTATTAGCGTTAAATTTTTGATGGCAACAGTGTTGACGGTGACAGCTGCTAATTTTTCTTGCTGAGAATTTTTGTTAAATTTTTAATTGTTTTTAAAGTATATATACTATAATATACAGCAAAGTTATTGGAAAAGAAAATAATTTATGTTCCTGGAAAGGTTGCTGCAGTTCCGGAGTATTTACTTGTTCAACTGCTAGAGTTTTGGCGTAGTGTATTTGCAACAACAATCATGGTGGGAAATGAATATGACGTTGCGGAAATGAAGATGACGTTGCGGAAACTAATAAGGCGGTTTGTAGGAAATGTAAGAGATCTGTGGAAAATAATCAGAAAGGTGTTAAATGTGAAGGTCTATGTCAGTCATGGTATCACACTAAATGCATGAATATTTCGGATGCGGACTATGATGCTATTGCACTATTGAAAAGCAAATGTATTTGGGTATGTGAGACAGACAAAAGGAAATTCAAACAGTGGCTCAAAAACGAGAGCAGCTTGGATAGCATTCGTGCTGATTTTGCTGCTGTTAAAAATTTTAATGCTGAGGTCAAAGCTGACATTTTTGAGATCAAATCCAAGTTATGTGACGTCGCAGCTTCGGTTGCCAATAATGCTAGCAATCAAACAACCTTGTCTTATGCTGCTGTTCTTCAGTCGACTGCACCTGTTAAGCGCCCGCCACGGTTGGAAAATAGTAATCATAATATCTTTATCATTCCAAAGGAGAAAGATGAAGATAGTAAAGTAACGGAATTGAGAATCAAAGCTAAAATTTTTCCCTCAAAGTTAAAAGTCGGTGTTTCGAATACACTAGACAACAGCCAAAATGTAAAATTTTGCAGACCATATTTTCTAAACTAATTTGAGGTCGCTGAGTCCGAAAATCGCATTTATTTTTTTTTCCTAGGGGCCGTTCTCGAGATAATCGACCTTTTCGATTTTTGAGATTATAGCTTCATTTTTTCGAACATATTTTGAGAAACCCAATTTCGACCGAATAAGTTTTAACACAATTATAGAGAAAAATTCTTTAACTTTCAACAAGTGTACCAATATCTAAGATCCAATTCAAATTGGCTGAGTTATAGCAACGAAAATTTAATTTTTATAGTAGTTTTTTACACTTTTTCGTGTTTAACCCAAATTAAACACGGTTTTTTGCTAGTAGCTTATACAAATAAATATTTTTTGTATTTTATTCCAATAGTGTATTTAATTGCAAACATTTGGAGTTCAGTTTTAGCAAAATCGGATGATTTTTTAAAAAGTTATTAAGGTTTTAGTAAAATAAGACCATTTCGATTTCCATAGAAAAAATTAATTTTTTCAACAAAAATTTAAAAAATAATTTGTAATTTCTATGAAAATCGAAATGGTCTTATTTCACTAAAACCTTAATACTTTTTAAAAAATGATCCGATTTTGCTAAAATTAAACTCCAAATATTTGCAATTAAATACACTATTGAATTAAAATATAAAAAATATATATTTGTATAAGGTACTGGCAATAAAACCGTGTTTAATTTGACTTAAACATCTCAAAATATGTTCGAAAAAATGGAGCTATAACCTCAAAAATCTAAAAGGTTGATTATCTCGAGAACGGCCCCTAGGAAAAAAAAATAAATGCGATTTTCGGACTCAGCGACCTCAAATTAGTTTAGAAAATATGGTCTGCAAAATGTTACACACACATATTAATTATTTGTAATGTAGTGATATCAAACATTTACGGAATGGTGGTGTATGTTTGAGCACTGCAGATGGGAATGGCTGTAGTATCGTTGAAAAAGAGGTTGTGCAACATTTTTCAAACGATTACAAATTGCTTATATGGGAAGTGCCACGCCCTCACCTCCGAGCTTACCTTGATTTTACGTAGAGCTTGCATTTACTGTTCTGAGAGTTTGAGTAAAATTCGGTTAGGTTTTCTTTAAAAAATCTTTCAGTATAGCATTTTGAAACTTTCGCTTATATGGGAGGTGTTTGAGTGAAATTTGGTTGGATTATCTCAAAAAACACTTTCATTATATAATTTTGAAACATTTACTTATATGGGAGGTGCCACGCCCTCTTGTCCGAGTTTACCTAGATCTTGCATATAGCATGCATTTATAGATCCGAGTGTTTGAGTGTAATTTGGTTGGGCTATCTCAAAAAACGCTTTCCGTATAACATTTTGAAACTTTTGTTTATATGGGAGGTGCCACGCCCTCTAGTCCGAATTCGCCTAATTTTTGCTCAGAGCTTATATTTATTTACTTTCCCTAGTATTTATGTGTATTTTGCTTCTGTTATTGCGAATAATGCTGTTGTTATTGCATTTTGAATATATTTTTTGTATGGGCGGTAGGAGTGTCCGTTGACCGATTTCGCTCATTTTCAATCCCCCGAGCTAACTTTTACGACGGAGGTTGTGCACCAAATTTCATTGAATTATGTTGCGAAGTTTTCCCAAAAAATGTATTTTCACACACACCCAGCCAGCCACCCAGCCAGCCAGACAGACGGACATGACTATATCGACTCAGGAGGTGACGCTGATCAAGAATATATATACTTTTCTATATCTGCCACGCCTCCTTCTCTGCGTTACAAACGGAAGGACAAAGTGAATATACCCTGGGTGTAGGGTATAATAAAGATAAAAATACATGGAGTTTTATTCTTGAAGTTAACGCAAGCACTTTTAAAAAAGTAGTCAGCAGGTACGTGGTGCTTAATTACAGGTCACACTTTGTGAAAGAAAATATTTCTCTCCTAAGATGCTTCAAGTGTCAGAAATTCCACCATACTAGCAAAGACTGTAAAAGTGATGTGGCATGTGGTATATGCGGAGGGCAGCATGAAACTCGTTCATGCACTGAGGAAAGTCTCAAAAAATGCGCTAATTGTGTTCGTGCCAACAGTTATGGAACAAATTATAGTACTGACCATAAGGCAGGGTCTTCGAGCTGTACCATCCACATAGCAAAAAAACAAGTTATGTCTAGTAGCTTTATTACGATGTATCTAAATATGTATTTAAGTCTTATTTTCTTAATTATTTTCAATTTTATTTCTTCTTGCCTTATGTCCCGTTGTGAGGTGCTAATATCTTTTACTTCAAATGCACAAGTCTGATCACATTAATTCTAGAAGTGATCAGACGAGTTATCATACACTGTTGCTGAAAGTGGATGTGATGTAATTTGTGTTGCGGAGACGTGGTTAAGTGACAATGTTCACGATAGTTTAGTTGGCATTAACGGGTATAAATTACTCCGTAACGACAGAACTTTGAGGCGAGGTGGAGGTGTTTGTGTCTACTGCCGGTCTCAACTTCAAGTTAAAGTTATATCTCACTCTGAAAATACGAACGTCGAGTTTTTATTTATTGAGATAAGCGATTCAGTCAATAAGTGCTTCATAGGTTGTGTCTATAACCCTCTGCGTAGCAACGACTTAAGTGAATTTTTCGATGAGTTGAGCAGAGCTATATATACTTATTCTGAGGTTATTTTATGTGGTGACTTTAACCGTAATCTTCTTGTCTCTGACAATTTAAGTACATCTTTTAAAAATGGTTTTGAAGGTCTTGGTTTACATGTTGTTAATATGTTAAATCCAACACATTTTTCTGTATCGTCTTCATCACTTTTAGATAATTTCATCGTTTCTGATGTGAATAATGTGCTGTTATTTGATCAGATTTCTCTACCAGGGATATCTGACCATGATCTCTTGTATTTAACATACAACTTGCGTTTTCTTCCTGAGCCTTCTCAGAAGTATGCCGAGTTTAGAGATTATAATTCTATTAATCTTCAAGCCCTTCATCACGACGCTCATAATATGGATTGGGGTGGGTGTTTACGCCTGGTAGATGTCAATTCCAAGTGTAATTATTTTTCTGATTTAGTCAACTACCTTTTTGGGATACATGTTCCTATTAAAAGGATCATAATTAAAAATGAACAACGACCTTGGTTTACGTATAATGTACGTAGACTCATTAACGTTAGGAATAAAGCGTATCAAAAATGGAAGCATGACAATTCGCGAGCAAATTTCTGTGTTTGTAGAAATCGAGTTACTGCGGCAGTAAAGTTGACAAAACTTAACTACTTTTCTAAGAATCTTGACGCTACTCTTCCTCCAAAGAGGCTCTGGAAAAACCTTGCAAACTTGGGTGTCTATTTTCGTGTTTCTCCATCTTGTGAGCTAGATCCTGATAGGTTAAATACTTTTTTTGTTAATTCACAAAGTGTAGGTCCTTTAGTGAATCTGCCGTGAAATGAGTCTAATGAGTTCCCGGGCACTCGGTTTGAATTTATTCATGAGGCTGAGTGGCAGGTGTTGCATGCAATGAAAAAGTTAAAATCATTTGCAATCGCTAACATTACTCATATTATAAACCATATGATAACTACATCAGTCTTTCCTTCATCCCGGAAGTTAGCCTTGGTTCGCCCAATCCCAAAAAAGCCAAATGCTTCCGACTACGAAGCTTTCCGCCCCATAAGCATTTTGTCATGTCTCTCAAAAATTGCTGAATCTATAATAAAGATTCAAATAACAGATCATGTTGAACTGAACAGCTTACTAACGCCTATTCAATCGGGGTTCCGTGCTAATCACAGTTGTACCACGGCGCTATTAAAAGTTTTAATTTTCAATTACTTAAACGGCAGATCGCAAAAGGTTGTCTCCGATGTGGGCTCCTCTAGGTACCTCCCTCTTATATCTGGTTGGTCCTTTGCTTTTTTCTTTGGTAATTAATGACATTGTCAATGAATGCCGTAATTGTAGGATCCATCTATATGCGGATGATGTGCAGATCTACATTTCCAGGAGGATGGAGGATGCTGCTTACCGACTAAATGAGGATATTCAAAGAATTTCTGAGTGGTGTTCTAGGAACTCTTTGCTTTTAAATCCACTGAAGTCTAAATGTTTGGTGTTGGCAAATGCATTGCCAAGTTTAGATGAGCTTCCGCCAATCAATTATGATGGTCGCACTATTGAATATTGTACTTCGGTTTGAAACTTGGGAATCGTGCATCTTTCACTCCTTTTGGTATGCGTTTCAAACTGGCTATGGCTTTATTGAAGCCTATTTTGCTTTTTGGTGAAAATATTTAACCTAAACCGGCCTTCCTAACTTTTAGGAAGTTGGAGCTTGCCCATAATGCTATACTTAGGTATATATTCAGACGTCGCAAATATGATCATATATCAGACGTACGGTTTGCTTTCCTTGGCTGTCGCTTAAGTGATTATATGGACTAGAGTTCGCCTTGTGGCCGAAATTCAACCATTTCGATCTGACTATAAAGTCTTGGTCGATAAAACACAAAAAGCATTTACTATTCTTCCTTAGGGTTCTGGTTATCTGCATTCATAAAAATCGGTGCAGCAGATTAGTTACAATAGCGTGTTTGTCATTTAGAGCCGTGTTACACCTACTAAAGAGCAAAAAGTTTTTGATATCTTTCCGTCCTGCTCATTTTATCCCCATACCAAAATTCATCAAAATCAATGCCGTAAGCGCATGGCATCGGTCACTTAAAAACATAAAGATCATATTCTCATTCCTTGGTGTTAGCCCTATCTGTATACCCAATTTTAAAAGGTCAATGTAGTGGTTTAGCCGTGAAAGTGTTTTTCCATCTAGGAGCGTGGTACCACCCACTGAAAAACATAATGGTCATGTTATCGTTTCTTAGTGTCTACCATATCAAACTTCGTGAAAATCGTTGCAGTGGTTTAGCCGTGAGTGCGTTTTTTTTTTTCAATTTAGGGGCGTGGCACCGCCCACTGAAAAACATAATGGTCATGTTATCGTTTCTGAGTGCCTACCAAATCTCCATACCAAACTTCGTGAAAATCGCTGCAGTGGCTTAGCCGTGAGAGTTTTTTTCATTTAGGGGCGTGGTACCACCCACTGAAAAACATAATGGACATGTTATCGTTTCTGAGTACCTACCAAATCTCCATACCAAATTTCGTGAAAATTGCTGCAGTCGTTTAGCCGTGAGAGCGTTTTTTCTATTTAGGGGCGTGGCACCGCCCACTTTTAAAAAAGATATAGTCCTGTGCACTGCCCCTTCCTACAGCCTTTCCATCAAAAAAAAATCAATCAAATCGGTTGAGATTTAGGTGTAGAAACTGGGACTGACTCGATTTCGTTTGCCTATTTATATATAGATATGCGTAATTAAATTTTTATAAAAAAGTTAATGTTAACAAAACAACCTAACTATCTGTACGAGAAGTAACATCACTTCAACAGTAGGCGCTTATTTTTTGTGCACACGGCTGTATTGTGGAACTCACTCCCTACTACGGTTAAACAATTAAGCAATATTATCGAGTTGAAGCGGGCTTTGATGAATAAAAGATAATTAGTTCTAGTCAGACATTATTAAATAAAATTCTAGTCTCTGTATATCTGCATTATGCTTTATTGTGATCTAGTTTTGAGAATTAATCATCTTGCTTCTATTATTGTTAACTCAAAATTGGTTAATAAGTGTTCAACACTTTTATTTATTTTTAGTTATAGTGTACTATAAAAGATATCTTTTAAAATAAATAAATTAAATAAAATAATTTCAGGGATAACATTTTTTAAGGAGTTGGTAGGGAAATTATTCCAATCGACAATAGTTGTCCAGGTACTCTGTATACATATACAAAATCTCATCAAAATCCGTTTTATACCTTCAAAGATTTGGTTTTGGGGGAGTGGCACCGCCCAAATTTCCACTGAAAAATATGTATTTGTCCTATGCATGTGTACCAAATTTCAAATCAAGTACATAGTTTCAAAAATACTACGAATTAATTTTTAGGGGGCCCACTATTATAGACTGTGACCTAGCTTTTTCTAAAAGGTACTAATATACTGTGAAAATTGATTCAAATCGGTCAGTTTCCTGATTCATATGTAACAAATATACAAACTATAACTGGTACAAACTGACATTAAGTAATTATTCAGCAAAGCTTTGCTTTTAATTAGAGTATGGATTTTCCAAAATCCCTTTTTTCTATGTGCTTACCTGTTCAGTTAGTTTTTTCGATGTGCGTCTGGTTGGTCTTACTGGCGATGCTATGGGTTGACAAGATTGAGTTTTTCTACCGGAACGAGTACGACGACCTTTAATATATTAAATATTAATGTAAAAAGTTCGACAACCAGAAAAATGCAAAAATGTAATTAATCTCTTGCACCAGGCATATTATATGGACGAAATTGCCGGGCCAGACAAAGCAATAACTCATAGTCTGATGGTGCGAAAAAATAACCCACAGCTTATAGTACATAAAAGACAATACAATCTGGTATTATATATATGTTCTGACTTTAAATAAAAGATTACTAATTACATGAAATTAAAGTTTAACACACGTTTTCGGAAGAAAATCTTACCCGCAGTACTTTCTTCTTCACTATTGGACGCCATTTTTACGCAATAAAAGATAACGTTTGTTACTTTTCTTCGTATTTGCGGGTTCGGAAGGTGACACATTTCATAACAGTTTTGTAAAAGCTGGTTTACATTGTACACGGTAAACAAAACAATCGGGGAACTATGTTTCTGACAAATTTTGTGTGAACACGAGCTGACTATCTTATTAACTGTGTTTTAGACGACTGTTTTTAGTGTTGAATTAAGGCAACGGTCCATTCAGTACGTCGAGTACGCCACGTCGTTTTTTTCGACTGACAGCTAAGTTAAAAATATGAGTTTATATCAAGTGTGACCCAATCAGTACGTCTCCGTCAACGCAACGTACAAAAGTTGCCCAACTCCCAACTTTCGACGTACGTCGTGTGATTTAACAACCGTAAAATAAATTTATTTTCAATTTCATTTGTTGTTTTTTTTTTTTTTCTTTGTCGTTTTTGTTTTATTTTTTGAATAATATTGGAATAAAAAAAGTGTAAAATTAAAATTTGAAATTAATGTTATAAAAAGAATTGTGATGTTTTAATCCGTTTTGAAAGTATTCATTCGGCCAGGTTTCTCCGTCAAATGCGTCGCAGTCAGTTGAAAAAAACGACGAGACGTATTCGACGTACTGAATGGACCGTTCGCTTTAAGCACTTTCTGAGAAACGTATGGGAAAGCAACAACTAAAGTGCTAAATTCAACACATAAATGTGACTTGTAAATAAAAACACAATGTTTCTATTTGAATCTGAATAATAGACTGATTTTATTTTCTTCAGTAAAAAATCTTATGTTTAATTTTGATTTGTTTTACAGTTCATTTTGTTAACGTTAATTTGCTGACATAGCAACTGGAGATCTCTACTTATGTAGGGACTTATGCTGCAATATGAGTAGAGAGTCCCCGTTAAACAAAAGCAAGCAAAGCTATTGCGGGATTTATATTATTATAATTATATTGAGAAGGAGTCGCAATGTTGTGCTTAATAATCTACGTTACTTCTCCGCCCTTCAGAACGATTCGTGTCCTCACGTACATTTTTTTAAATTGTTTCTTTTTTTTCGCATAATAACAATGATAGTATTATAAAAATGGATAATAACAAAATTAGACTTATAGTATTATTATGTCTTTTCATATTATGCATGTTAATTTTTAATTCACTTATTGTTGTATTAGGAATTATAATCTTAGTTTTTATTTCATTTATAGATTGTGAAGATATCCTCTTGTTTAGTGAATGAACTCTTTAATTTGTAATTTGCACTTAAAAAAGTGTATTATGTTGTTGTTTTCAACAATTATAGTTAAATTGTTGCATATTTATAATATTTTTCTTCTAATAAAATTTTTTGGAACAATAATATTTGGTTTGTAAAAATTATTTCTTCATTGTTGTTAAATTTAAAATTACATTTGGTATTATTTTGATTTAATAGATTGCGGATACAATTGTCTTGTAATTTAGCAATTTTTGCTTCTTTTTTTTGAAAAATCTCGTTTTGAGAATGTGTCAATTTGTAGTTTTCTTCAAAAATTAACTCGGTTTTATCGGACCTAGATGGAATCAAGACTATTTTAATAATAGGAAGAAC
Organism: Calliopum simillimum; assembly: GCA_951812925.1. NCBI lineage: Eukaryota > Metazoa > Arthropoda > Insecta > Diptera > Lauxaniidae > Calliopum > Calliopum simillimum. Next base: position 67,836,473 of record OX638368.1, read on the forward strand.
TTTAAGTGAATTTGGAACTGAAAGGACAAAATACAGCATATTATCTCTTTGCCAGAGCGAAGTTTTTATAAGTTCAAACGTCTTAGAATCCATATTATTAATTTTGTTGGTTTCTATTAATTTTGAGATTAGTATACCCACTCTGCTCAAAACTAGCCCCAGTTGAATGTCTTTTAAGTGCTCATAATATGTTTTATTATTATATAGAAATACATCGGTAACAATCTTTTTAGTCAGTGCATTATGTTGTATGTTGGTAATATTCCTTAGTTCGTGAACAATTTTATTTTCATTATTAACGTGTTGCAATATATTGTCTACGTCATCCTGTGTTAGGATTTCCGATTCTAATGCATTAAGTTTATTGAAAATTTTTTCTCGGTCTTCATCATCTACTGTTCCAAAAAGAAATTTAAGTCCCCTTCCCACGATATTCATGAGCCCTCGCTTATGTCTAACCCGAAACAGATGTCTCTCTCCGTCCGCCAATTTTAAATATTATGTTATTTGCTTTGTTTGAAGGAAAGTGTATTTTTTGTATTCTTCTTCTAATTGACTGTATCCTAGTTCTATTTCTGTTTTATTTATATTTATTATGGTTTCGTCGTAACTAATTGGTCCTTCTAATGTACTCTGTTGCAAAATCATGTACCCTCTGTCACTGTTGATCTCCTGTATCTGTATTTGTTGAGCTGCTGCTGTTGCTATTAATGTTATCCACAAAATTGTTATCAGGATTGTAATGCTCTCTCGTATTCCTGAAAATATTTGGTTGTATGAGTTTCTTTTGACGTTTGAAGTGAGATTTATATTTTCTAGATTTCCTATTTTTAAATTTTACAATATGGTGCTCACCATCTCTGTCAGTTGACATGATGTGCACCCGTCTGAATGGGTTTGATTTTTTATTTAACCTTTTTCTTGCCGTTTCAGCATCAACAAATCCTGTGTTGATTTCGAATTCTCTTCTATTTTTATTAAAGTTTTGTATTCTTCTTACTTTTTCTAACTGTGAGTTTTTTGATGCGCTAAACTTTTGAAAAAATATTTGATAAGGGCATTGACCAGTGGTGGTATGGGATAACGTGTGATTATAAGTAAAAATTGTTTGTTCTAATGCGTAGTGTTGTAATTCTTTGTCTTTCGTTGTATTTATGATTCTCATTTTCTCATTCAAAGTCTTATGGAGTCTTTCTATATCTCCTATTCCTGTTTTTCCGGTGGTTATTTCCACTTGGATATTTAGACTTTTAAACCACTCTTGTAGGCTTAGATTTATTAGCCCAGCGTCTTGGTCTAATTTAATTGTCTTTGGCGGCCCCATTGAATTAAATATTTTTAGGAGTACTCGCTTTGCATCGAGCCAATTTGTATGGTTAAGTTTTTCCGCCATAGCATATTTAGAGTGTACATCGATACATGTTAGATAGGATTCTTTGTCCCATTTCCAAATATCGATCACAAATTTTTCCCTTACCTCATGTTTAGGGGGTGTTATTTTAAAGGGCATTCTGGTTGGGATGTGATCGTATTTGCACTCGTTGCAAATTTCGCAATTATTAATAATATTTGAAATTTCTGATATATAGTTGGGGTAATAATATTTCTTCCTAAATTGATTTTGAACTTTATCAATACCCTGGTGCAATCCTTCTAAATGGAGTTCTATGATTATTTGCTTGAAGCGATCGTAAGTTATTATGTCTTCTAAAATCTTTGTACACCTTTGAAGTTTATTCCCTCTGTTCTGCTTTATCAGTCTTGAGTAAACTGTTTGAAAAATTTTAATGTCATCGAAATTCTCAAAATAGACCGCACCCTTGATGCCAATTAAGCTTTTTAATATAAAATCTTTTGCAAAGTGTTCGGTCATATCAGTGTAGCATATGAGGTTTCGAGTATTTTTGAAAATTATTTTAAGTTTTTGAGAATTTGTATCGGATCTTTTAAAAACATAAGAGTTATTCACGATCTTGAGTAACGAGCTGAGTAACAGGGTAAAAGTGCACTCAGTTACTCTGAATAGTGAGCATGCTCAATACTTTGCACGTATATTTGCTTTTTGTTTCTCAAAATAATTTTAGCTGACGAAAAAAAAAAAATTTTATTAATGAATATTTTGCTCTGATTCAAATTTTTATTTTTGATGAACGAAAATTGCCTCTCAATCATAAACAAGTTCAAACGTTTCTATAGAAATAGAAATGGTAAAAAAAAGGCAAAAGTGTAAGATTACTTTACACTAGAAAATAGCTTGACTAAAAGGGTAAAAGAGTAACAGAGTAACTTACTTATATTTTGTTGTTGTGGTTGTGCACTGTTACCCTGTTACTCTATTACTCAGGACGTTACTCTAGATCGTGAATACCCCTATACTGTTTTCTAAACGTGTTAAGAGGTCTTTCGGAAATTGGTATAAAACTTGAACTGTCTTCGTCCGCTGAGTGAATTGTTGCTACGTTGGATTCAATATCGTTAAAAAAACAATTTTCGATTTTAACCCTAGACAAAGCGTCAGCTACAAGATTTTCTTTGCCGGGTATGTATTTTATATCAAAATCATACTCGTTCAGCCGTATTTTCCATCTTTGTAGCTTTGCATTTGGCTCCTTCAAGTTATGGAGCCACTGAAGTGGTTTGTGATCACTATTGATTACAAACTTTCGCCCGTATAAGTATGGCCGGAAATATTTTGTTGACCATACTACCGCGAGAAGTTCCTTTTCAATTACCGAGTAGTTTATCTCATGTTCATTGAGAGTTCTACTGGCAAAACATATAGGATGGTGGTCTTGACTGAGTACTGCACCGAGTGCAAAGTCGGATGCATCGGTGGTCAATGTGAAAGTTTTTGTATAGTAGGGGTATTTTAATAATGGGTCATTGATTATTAAAGTTTTAATGGTCTCCACTGCTTTGACATATTCATTGTCTTGGTGGGTTACTTTGTTTTCCGCTTTCAAGCATTTTGTCAGGGGCTTGGTTATTTGGGCAAAATTCCTCATGAATTTTCTGTAAAAACCTGCCATGCCTAAAAATTGTTTGATCTCTTTTTGAGTCCTTGGCAATGGGAAGTTAACGATTGCATTTAATTTGTTAGGGTTCGGCTTGATCCCTTCGGGCGTAACGATGTGCCCCAAAAATTCCGTTTCCTTTCGGAGGAACTCGCATTTATCGAGTTGAAGCTTAAGATTTGCATTCTTAAGTTTTTTCATAACATTATTTAAATCATGTGTTCTTTGAGGGAAGTGCTTAATATTATTATGTCGTCTAGGTAAACCATGCATTCCCTTCCTACTAAGTCTCCTAGTACTGAGTTCATCAGGCGTTGAAAAGTTGCAGGGGCGTTCTTAAGCCCAAAGGGCATGCGAACGAATTCGAAGTGCCCCTGTTGCGTAGAAAATGCTGTTTTAGTACGACTTTCCTCATCTACTTCCACTTGGTGGAAACCCTTAGCCAAGTCTAAGGTAGTGAAGTATAAGGATCGCCCTAATTTGTCTATGATGTCATCCATATTTGGAATGGGGTATCTGTCGTCCACTGTGACATCATTTAATTTCCTATAATCGATGACTATTCTCCATTTTTGTATTTTGGAGGCATCGATTTTTTTGGGCACTACCCATAAAGGGGCGGAATATGGCGATTGACTATGTCTAATAATGCCTTGTTGTAGCATTTGTTTAATCTGACTATTAACTTCCTCTTTGTGTATGTGAGGATAGCGGTATAATTTTGTAAATATGTATAGGGTATTCATGTTTTGTTTTGATTTTATGTTTGATTTCATTTGTAAATGTTAGATTTTTCTCATCTGATTAAAATAATTCTTGGTAAGTATTTAGCAATTTGTTTAATTCTAGTTTTTCTTCGTTATTTAAATGATCTGTTCGAATCTTATTTTTTTGTTCCTCGGTGCCTATATCATTATTTCTTTTAAGCGAAAAGTTGTAAATTTCTTCCTTCTTTGAAGGTTTTATGTTAAAACTTTTGTTATTTAATTCAATTATGTTATTTTTCAAGTCTAATTTTGCATTTAGGACTTTGAGGATGTCGAATCCAACAAGACCATCATAACTATCTGAGAAATTGTAAAGGAAAAATTTTAAATTACCATCTACTAACGATGGTTCGTAAAGGTATTGAACTGTATCAAGCACTACACCACCGCTTACTGTTTTTACTTGGATCATTAGGATTAATAATGCTTATTGAGGAACCTGAATCGATTAGTAGGTTTAACTTGTAATTGCCAGAACCTAATTCAAAGGAGGGTAATTGGGTCCCGAGGCATGTGTATGAAAATTTTTGTCTACTGCCATTGGCGTTGGCACGCCGTATCTCCTAATCCTAGACTGGTTGGAGTTGTATTCTCTTGTCCTATTAAAAGAACTGTTATTATTTTGTGGATGAAATCCGTTTGTTTGCTGTGAGGGAGCAAAGGGTAATTGATTTTGAGGTTGTGGTTGTTGGTTGTATTGTGGATAGGAAGTATTTGGGTTGTTTACATTGGGGTTCATATTTAGTCTATATGATCGCGGATTTGGGTTATCAAAAAGTCCTTCTTCCGTTAGGATCTTAAACGCGTCGGATAGATTCGTAACAGCGTTTGCGTTAAGAGTTGCAGTTACGTAATTCGGAACTTACTTTTTAAATATTTGTAATGCCATTTTATTGGCCTCACTCTCAAAAAATGATTTTTCACTTGTATTAACAATTCTAAGATTTATGGTGTCCTTAAAATTACACAATGCTGAATTAATTTCATGATATAAATTTTTAATATTACCTCTGAATTTGATTTTCTCCATGTTGACAATTAGTGTGCCCGGCGGTATGTGTTCTTCAAATTCATTGATGAGGCTTTCCTTTAGGGTTTTCCAATCAGCTGGTTAGTCTCTTCGTACAATGTCCAACGCTGGCCATTGTAATGTCCTCAAAATGTAGTTATAAAACAGTGTTTTGTCGCTTTGCGGCATTGTGTTGATCTCCGGCAGAATAGATTCAATGCTCTGAATATAGAGAGCCAGTTGATACTTTTGTCCAGCAAAGGGTAACAATGATTTTAAGTTTAGAATTATAAAATCCCTTTTATCTTTATCCGCCATGGTAATTATTAGTTATTCGAATTTATTTGACTGCTCTTTGTGCAGTTAAACTTGTGTGTTAAACTTTGATTAATTCAACCTAAAAACAACAGAACGTGGTTCTTTTATGTTTCTATTTGAATCTGAATAATAGACTGATTTTATTTTCTTCAGTAAAAAATCTTATGTTTAATTTTGATTTGTTTTACAGTTCATTTTGTTAACGTTAATTTGCTGACATAGCAACTGGAGATCTCTACTTATGTTGGGACTTATGCTGCAATATGAGTAGAGAGTCCCCGTTAAACAAAAGCAAGCAAAGCTATTGCGGGATTTATATTATTATAATTATATTGAGAAGGAGTCACAATGTTGTGCTAAATAATCTACGTTACTTGTGAGTATGTAATAATTAAGCAGAAAAAAATACTGGACTCTCCATTATAGATAAGGCTAAAAATGTGCATATGTCACCCGGAAACGTACAGAAAGTTTGCAGAGGGGAAGGTTTTCAAACATATAAAGTACTACTGGCACCAAATAGGAACAATATGCAAAACACAGCTGCTAAAACTCGTTCACGAAAGCTCTACGACCGTTTTTACACCGCACTATGGGAAATTTTAACAAGTTTTCTCAAATATAAAGAATTGAGCTGAATTTCTAGGAGTGTAGATAACATCATATTTTAAAATTGGTCAAATTGGACAACTGTCATGCCTCTTTTTCAACCTCTTTTCAAAGAAATTATTATGAAACATTTTTTTTTTTTTTGGTATGGTATATTCATGTTTTCCAAGTATATGGACACGGCCACCGTTGGCAACGTTACGTTCGCACGCACATTTTTGCCCATATCACTTTGAAAAATAATCAAACATCATGATATCTTAAGTGCATGTAATAAGGCTCCCTAAGGCCATTATTTCGGTGGCACTCAAAAGCGGCCAAAAAAATAGCGGCCAACAAAAAGGGGCCAAAAAATAGCGGCCAAATAAAAAAGGGGCCAAATATAAAAAGGGGCCAAAAAATAGCGGCCAAATAATAAAGGGGCCAAATATAAAAAGGGGCCAAAAAAAGGGGCCAAAAAAAGCGGCCAAAGGAAAAAAGAGGCCAAAAATGGTTAAAGTGTTAAATTATCATTATTTTGTTAAAAATCAAAGACATTAGGTAAAATAGTAAAGTAAATTGACAAATTGTGTAACTGATATCGAGAAGCTGACATTCGCCTCAAGACTGTAGTTTCTGGATTTGAACCCAAATGGGGAACTGAAGATCTCACTCATGCTGAAATTTACGAATGCTTAACTAATGTCAGCAATCACATTCACTATAATTAACTTCATTGTACTTTTTAACTAACTTTTTCCATGTATTATTTACACAATTTGTCAATTTACTTTACTATTTTACCTAATGTCTTTGATTTTTAATAAAATAATGATTATTCAATACTTTAACCATTTTTGGCCTCTTTTTTCCTTTGGTCGCTTTTTTTTGGCCGCTATTTTTTGGCCCCTTTTTTGGCCGCTATTTTTTGGCCCCTTTTTGTATTTGGCCCTTTTTTTCTTTGGGCGCTTTTTTTTGGCCGCTATTTTTTGGCCGCTTTTTTTTGGCCGCTATTTTTTGGCCGCTTTTGAGTGGAACCCATTATTTCATAGGAACAAAGTTGTTGTCTATCGCTTATGGCTTTGGAGTTATAAGAGTTTAAGTGCCGTTGGGAACGTTAATTTTTTTTGCAAGCGATTTTTGAGGTCAGTGCACATTTTCTAAAAAGTCTGCGAATCTAGTAATGTATTTTCCCGAACATCTTCTATAATTTGAAGGTAAAAGATCAAAGTTATGATTGAACTTAAAATTGTGCAGAAAAATTATTTTTGGTGGATTTATAGACGTTAAAGCAACGTTGGTTACGTTATGCAAAAGCGTTGGGAACGTTATGCTTATGAATTTTCATAAATAAATTGAGAGCAAATGCAGCCAAACAGTCCAAACATCCATAAAGATGAAAATATGTGAATATTTCATTCCTTGGAAGGTTCCCATTTACACTACATTACAATTTTTTTGCTCCAAGACCTTGATGCATATTTTTTTGAAATTACGATTTCTCCCAAAAGGATAAAGCTATCTACACGAAACTTGATACATATAATAGCCATTTTCTGATCAGGATTAAAATTGAGCGTGATCGGTTAATGTTCACGCCTACCTCCCATATATGCTATTTAAAACATTGTATGGGAAGTAGGCGTGAAGATTAACCGATAACGTCCAATTTTAGTCTCAGGCAGCTTAGTGATATTGTCGTTATCTGTACCAAATTTCATGCATCTAGCTAAATTCGTATGGCCGCCAGTCTGGGTTCAACAAAAAAATGAAATCGATAATACATTTTTTTCTGGTTTTTTCAGATTTTTATGTTGAGCCCTGACAGGTGGCCGCACGGATTAAGCTAGATGCATGAAATTTGGTACATGTAACAAGAATATTACTAGGTTGTTTCGGAAGCTTCAAAAAGCTTGTAAGGAACGAAATATTTGTGATATCCTATGCACTTGGATAGATCTCAAAATAGCAATTAGCGTGATTTATGTCCATAACTTCCTCTTCAATCCCCCAGTTCTTATTGGTTGATTTAAATTATTGTAAGGAATTTCTATCCCTTTCAACACAGCTCATCGCGTGGATTCAGAAGAAATTTTAGTAGAAAAATATAACTTATGATTTTTGATTAAAAAATGTTGGGAACGTTATACATATTTAGTGTCTATGTTCACCATGGTAGATACTTTATTTAGGTAATTTTAAAATGGATTCAGAAACTAGACTGAAAATACTAGAAAAGGGTGATTGCATTTTAATATTTTACCCACTAACTTCCGCTACAAGAAACTTCTTAATATATTTCGTTGGTAACGTTATGTTTTTTTTGCGGTAGAATTCATCGCCAGCAATTATGCACAAGCAACTGATTTTCCTTCAAAATATCAATGTAAATCCCTAATTTCAAACATTTTTTCTCTGAAGAAAACAAAATTGCATTGATGCAATAAAAATAAAGCAAATTTTTACCTTCTTTTCGGGACTTGTTTTTCTGGCATTTTTTTTTTCTTTTCACAAGCAAGAGTAAGTTTTTATGAAAAAAGCACCCCTAAATCAACTTATATACTTGAAAATGGTATTTTTGACAGCATTAGCTGTAAACTTATGAAATATGGGCAAATGAGTGGGAGATTTAAAGAGAAAAAAAAGTTGTATAGCTTCGTCTTACGTGGCCGTGCCCATACACATACACACAAATGTACATATATTAACAATATCAGTAAAATTACAGAGATCTAAAAGCTTACTATATTAAAAACTAATTTTTTCGAACATTACATAAACTGAGCTAATTTAAAAACATAAGAAAACATTATAAATTCATAAATAAAACATATATTAAAAGCTCGAAATTTTCCAATATATTCTCGAACTTTGCGTCTATTAACGTACTAATATCATTACTTTCTGCTTCATCTTCATTTTCTATTAGTTTGCTTAAGCTATCTTCCATATTATTTTCAACGCAACTTAATAAATTTATGACTTCTAGTGTAAGTAGCGCTCGCTTTCGTTCTTTTATCCGTTTACCTAAAGAAATGCTGGAAATGACGGTATCTGAGGCATTCAAAGTTCTATGAAAAACGTCAGAAAGATTTATTGTTTTGTCACATTTGCGAGCGTGATGCAGTCTATCTAATTTAAAAATTTTATTCCGACACTCATCTGCGTATTTTCCAAAGTATCCTACCGGAAGTGCCATATTTTGAATAATTTCCTTAGTCTGGATTTACATTAGGAAATTTTTTTGAGAAATTCTTTCAGCTTGTTAGCAAGAGGGGAAAAATGTAAAGAGAAGAGTACACAGTTTGCCGTACTCGGAAATACTCTTTTGTTCTGTTCGCTATTGGAAACTTTTTGATATTGCTTTTTATTTTCATTCGTTTGTCGTTTGACATATTGCTGATGACAATAAATTTTAAAAAATAGAGTTTTTTTAAATAGAAAATTTAGAAAAATATTAAAAATTAATTCATCGTAAAACGACAAGATTGGTGTTGGTAATATAACTCCACGAGTGGCCAAATAATTCCTTGAACCTTTTGGAGATTTGAAAAGCTATTGGGGTAGCTCCAAACCAAAAAGGAAAAAATTAGAATTCGCTCCACCTGTGAAGTGCATCTCCAAACTATGTATCATCAGTAAGTTTTATTTGTTCTAATATTATATGTAGTAGGGGAGCCCAATAAGAGGTTTTGGGATTTGCGACTTTTCTTATTTATCAAAATCCATTCATTTTAATTTTGAAGTCCGGGTGCCTAGTGCTTACGTTCCACCAACCAGGTATTTTTTACCTAGTTCTGGCAAATATAACCTACGCGCAAAATCGTAGGACAGAAGTTTGTTGAGCTCGCTAATTTTACATAATACATTTTTTTCAGCTCCATAAAAATACCAGACATAAGGATCAACAATGACTTTCAAATGGAGTAGGGAGTTAACGGAAAAGCTAATAGAGTTGATTCAGCAACATGACTGCATTTATTTCGTTAACGACGGAGCAAAAACAAATTGCGAAGTTCAAAAAAGCGGAGCTGGGGCATGCGATGTATACCAGCTAAAGCTGTGGTGCTTCGACCAGTTGTCTTTTTTGTCACAACACACGCAAGTCAAACATGGCACAGGAAATATAGAGGTATATTTCGTCATATGAAATGCAAAAAGGCGTAACAGCATTTTTTATTTTTTTCACAAACGAAGCAAAAAACGTATCAAAACTCGTTTGTTCTTTTTGAAAAAATAAAAAATAAAATCCTTTGAGAGCTATAGTAAACTTCAGCCAAAATTATATTTAAACTCGTATTCACTACTAAGAAAAAATTTTTAATCTTATTAGCCCATTGGAGAAACCAACGATTCCCTTTTGGATGACGACTATGAGAGAACGAACAACTTGGTAAATCTAAAATGAGGGTTCCTTAGATTATTTATTTGACTAATTTATTATTTCATTATTTTCAGTCAACAGCTGACGGTATCCTTAATACCGATGACTCTTGGCTGTCAAAAGAAAACAGCCAAAGCAGCTGCAATCAGGAAAGAAGGTTAAACAAAAACAGTCAAGAGACAATAAAAAAAGCAAAGGTGATAATTTTAAATTATTTTCACAATTTTAAATGATTTTAATGTGCGTTTCATTTTTATAATTGGTCCTGTCATGAATAAATATTCTCGAGCAATTTTTTCTCATACAGCTTTTAAATCTCCATTGCACAGTCCGAGTAAAAAACTTTTGAATATCAATTTGAATTTTTAACATAAACAATAAAATTATTTTTTTATAGACCGGAAAGCAGCACTTTCATGCCTTTCAAAAAGACCTCAGTGGTCTTAAATCCTTAATAGAAAAACGCAAGGCAAATGAAAAAAAATATGCATGGTTGGGGGCTTTGGTTACAAGCCAAATGGATGAAATTCATGCCGAAGATCAGCAGGTGCAATGCCTAATGAATGAGCTGGTGGAAAAATTTAAAATAAGTCCTTGGCACCATCTACCTCAGCGTCAGCCCTCTCATTGTTAAATGAACAGTATATTGATGAGGAGTTGGAAATGTGCATTGAAACGTTGGTTGATGAAGACGATGATTAAACTTTATCACCACTTACGCCAAAAAAGGCGGAAATAACGCCCAATGAAAACACGATTTTTGAAGCCCAACACAAAATATTTAATATGCAATAATATATGTGACAGAAAAGAAAAACAGCTTAAGTCGACTTGAGCAAAATCGCTTTGAGTTCAATTTTCCATTAGTTCCGAGTAAAAAAAATCTTTCGTTTTTGGGTAAAATAACTCTTTCGTTTTTGGACATTATTAAGGTCTAAATAAACACTAACAAAATATTTAAAACCGCATCCAGAACTAATCGAAATTGGAGCTCAAACCTATTTTGCTTAAGTCGACTTAAGCAGTTTTTCCTTCTTTAGAAGTAGAAAAGTAATTTTCAAATCATTACATTATCCATGGAGTATATTTTTTAAGAGAGATAAAAATAAGAGATAAGGTACATTTGAAATTGGATATATACAAGATTCAGGCTTTTCATTTAAAAGTTTTGAAATGCTTTAACATCATTTGTTACTTTTCGACGAACGAATAAAAAAAGCTTTGTTGAACGCAGTGATTTGAAAATTACTTTTCTACTTCTAAAAAAAATATACTCCATAGATAATGTAATTAAATCGACTGAATAAGAATACAAAAATTTTGTCTTTATAATATTTGCGTCTTTTATTCAATACTACAAGATTTTGTTACAGGAATATAGTAAAAAATTTACAACAAGGGAAACGGAAAAGTATCGATACTGATCTTATGGCGGTTGTTCCAAAAACATTGGCCAAATCACCGGCTATTATTATAATGTGGTTGACGTTATTTTTGCCTGTTTGTGAACATATTTCACTTAAAAAAACTATTAGTATCACTTTCTATTTAATATCGTGTCCTTCATTACAGCTAATCCAACTTGCCTTCTTTATTGAAATAGGCCATAAAATCCTGCCGAATTTTTTCTGCCTCACCCATTCGAGGGTTGTATAATTTGTATTCATCTGAAATGGAAGTGCAGCTTTCGGCAGGTTTTTCAACACTATTTATGTAGTTAGAATCGTTTTCCAAAAGAAAGTACACAACAAGCGAAAGTGATTAATTCAACAGTCTCTACTTTTAACTGAATTTTTGTAAGGAAAATTCTGAACCTATTGGACAGTATACCAAACGCATGTTCAACAACATGTCTTCCACGTGAAAGCCTCCTATTGAACATTTTTTTGCGGTCGCAATTCGTGTGATACGGATATGGTTTCATAATATGCTTCTGCATGGGAAACGCTTCGTCAGCAATTATTACATAAAGAAGCCGCGCTCCCTCCTGGCTTCTCTCCATGGCTTTATCCACAGTTTCTTGGGTCTTGGAGCGGGCAATGATGAAGCTCTTCCACATAGATCAATCAATCCTACAATACATTTTTAAAAATTTATTTCGAATAAAACAATATTTAATTTTAATGCCACAAACAGCTCTGTGAAGTAATTCCAATGAAATAGCGCAAAACAATTACATGAAGTACTGCACAGAGCCACCACAAACCTATGATGATGTCTTCTTTATCACTATCGTCCGAGCTTATATCAACTGCATCTTTAGTGCATTCTAAAATTTCTTTAATCAAATTGTATTTTACCATTTTTTTTTTGTTTTTGAACTAATATTAAATAAATTAAATTTGAGTTCGTATTTGTTTATTTTTTATTCAATTAAACGTTTGTTGTGACAGATTGAAGGTGTGGTGATGGGGTTGTTTCTTTTTTTTATGACATTTGCTAGTACAAACAAATTTTAATTTATGTGTGTAAACGGAAAAGAAATTCACAAAAGAGAATAGACAAGAATTTTTTTCATAGAATTTCCTAGTGTAAATCTGGACTTAGAATGAATGAGGACTTTGTGTCATCGGATGCCAGAGATACTTTTTTTATGATATCAGCAGTCTCAAAACAAAATTTTTCAAAGTATTGCAAATTTAGTAGATATTGACATGATATACGAGTGGTTTTTCCCCATTTTTTTTTCAAATGCTTGCAAAAGGCTTTAGACTTTTCACCTAAATATTCCGCAAACGAGTTCGATCTATCACCTTGATTCAAAAGATTTATCAAATGATTTAAAACTGCTGACTCTTTGTCTTTTTCGGCTCTCCTGATATCGAATAAGTCTGCACTTCGTATTGAGAGGTTGTCTGAGAAAAATGTCGATTATTAAAAAATCGCAAAAAAGCGCAAACAAATTTTTTTATAGAAGAGCTCATAACTTGTTGTTCTACATATTTATATAAGTTAGAAAAAGGCCTAGGCTGGGCCCTGTTTTTTCAGGTTCACCAAAACTTAAATTTAAAAAAAAGTTTTACGATATAAAGCTTACTGAAGAAAACGTAAATTTCTTTAAAACCACTATACGAAAAGACCAATTTTTTTATATACAGAGTAACTACTTTTTATTAGTTCCCGTTTCCATATTAAATATTTTGATCTAGTTTTGAATTAAGAGAAATATTCTCTTTTTAATACATCCGAATTTTTGAGCGAGAACAACAAAATTTTTATTTTTTTAGAAGAAGAAACTTTGGCACTTGTGTAGCTGAAGGATAAAATTTTTAAGAAAAAACTAAGTATGGGGATTTTCTCTCGCAAGTATTCACATTTGAATAGTTTACCCAAAACTTTATTTTTTAAGTGTTTAAAATTCGGCTTTTGGCCAACAAACAGGCCAAAATTTCCCACAGTGCACCGCAAAGGAGAAGGTGATATTGCATCAAATTTAAAACAAAGAAAGTGGACAAGTTTGGAAAAAAATATTTGGTATGGCAAGCAATTGGTAAATGCATTTTCAAGAGCTCAGTATTTGGCACAACTGGAACCATTAACCTTCACGAAAACCCTGTGTTATTTTGGCCAGATTTGTCCAGTTGTCCCTATAGCAAATTGGCCATGAATTTGTATGAAGAGAAAGAGTTCAATGTACCAATTAATACAAATCCTCCGACTTGCCCTGAGCTTCGGCCGATTGGCAAATACTGGGCTATAATGAATGTTGCCATACTACACTGAATATAAGCTGCGTTTTAGCTGTGTTAAAAAGGCTTTCAACCATAGAGAACTAGAGGTGAAAGAGTTTTAATGGAACCTGGCAACACAAATATTATGTGCAAACTCACACGACGGGCACGTCAAAATTCTAGGCAAGCGGAGAGAAGTGTTGCTTTCATTTCCCACCGTTTGCCTACAAATTTGACGTTCCCGTGCCCGTCGTGTGAGTTCGCACTATGAAAAGATCGTTTATTAGTATTGAATTCACGCATTAATTGTCCCTGACGTATCTTTAATTTTTGGAGCAATAAATCACAGCCACCATAAAAACGTGGCCGGATGTTGTGGATTTTGTCAAACATCCCAAAAATTCTAAAGATTTTAGAAGTATTTTTTGAGAATTGACGATTGAAAAATCTGGCATATCTTTTTTTGGTAGTAAAATCAAAAACAGCTGATTTTATTTTACCATTTCAATTAATTTCTGCCAAATGTAAACAATAGATTTTAAATAGGCTGTATTCAAGTAGTAACATAATGCTAAATACTTTGAACCTATTAAGTGTCAAACAAATTATTGTATTTCGAACACTCATAATTATATTTAAAATAATTAGGGGACTCGGTCCCAAGTATTTGACTAATAAAATTATTTTTAACTACCAATTGCGCAACAGAACACTTAGAAGTGCAAATGAAATCAGCTTAACAGACGCAACTAAATCGTGTAGCCAAAATTCATTATTTTATAAGGGAATCAAATTATTTAATTCACTCTCAGTCGAAATAAAAAATCAAGAAACTGTCAATCAATTTCAAAAACTGTTAAATATATATGTTAAACATAAATTCTAAGATAATAATGTAAATGCTGTTAAATGGATTAATCTAAATAAATTATTAATTATTATTATTAATTGAAATCCAAAATTAAAACTTTCTCAAATATAGGCAAATGGTCAAATGATAATTTAAGAAGTTATTTAATTAATGACTTTCAATGTCACAGCAATTTATATATAAAAATTTATAAAGAACAAAAAATGCTCCGATTGTTTACATTGATTAGTCTTCACCATGGACTTTTGACAACCCTGCGGGTGAGGGGTCAGAATATGCCCGAGGTAAGCATGCCTGTCGTAAAAGGCGACTAAAAGCGGTTGACCAGAGAGGGTGTGGAAGGGTGTAGCGTTGGACAACGTTGCGCCTCGAAAGAAAAACCCACAAGGCCCGTAACTGGCACTGACAAGGCGAGTCGATGCCATCTTAAAATAAGCATCTTGTCGAAATCCTGAAGCGTCCGACCCAAAGTGGGTGGCTCCCAGGTCAGTGTCTGTTCCAGATTAGGCGGCTGAAATTGAAAGTGAATTTGGCGACTATACATAGTTGCAGCGCTTGCCGGATCCAGCTTTAAGCTTATAACTTACTGCGTGGGGCGTTGCTGAGAAGATTATACTAATGAAGCTTGGATCGAAAAACGATGGAAAACAACTCTCCAAGTGGTACGCACCAGAGTGTGGTTAATCCACTTGCCTCGGCAGCATGCACATCGGATTTGGAGGTGCAAGAAACATGCATAGTTAGGAATGATTCTCCTATAACTGGAACCAATATGGTTTGTCAAAATTTTAAAATCCTTTCGATGAAAACTCGAACACGCATCGGCTCTTGGAATGTCCGAACTCTTAATGCACCAGGCAAAATACACCAAGCCGTAAGAGAACTCCACAAATTCAACCATGAGCTATTGGAACTAAGCGAGTGTAGATAGAACGGTGCCGGCGAATATACACTTCCTGACGGCGAAAAATTTCTATAATCCGGTAGAGCGCAAAATGATATCCACAGGGATAAAGTTGGATTTTTGTTAAGTAAAACTGCAGTAAAGGCAGTTATGGAATGGAAACCTGTAAACAAAAGGCTCATTTGGTGCAGATTTCAAACCCCCGCAAGAAATATTACCATCTTCCAAGCCTACGCGCCCACCGAGTTGGCAGAGAAAGAAACCAAAGATGAATTCTACAGCCAGCTCGCTGCAGCAATAAACAGTGCTCACAAGAACGACATCATAATGGTTATGGGCGATTTGAATGCCAAAGTAGGCTCATAAAACCTTAACCTTGAGCATGTGATTTGAAGGCATGGTTTGGGTGCGAGAAACGATAATGGAGAGCTTCTCATTGACGCCTGCAATGCAGCCGGTCTTGTTGTTGGAGGTACGCTATTCCCACACAAAAAATGCCATAAAGCTACTTGAGTGTCTCCAGACAGCATCACTGAAAACCAAATCGACCACTTCTGCACTGGCAGAAAATAGAGAGGAAGTCTTCTGGACGTACGAGTAAAGAGGGCCGCTGACATAGGCTCCGACCACCATCTTCTCGTAGCGATCATTCGACTAAAACTTGCCGCTAATAAACGTCCCAGCGAACAATCTGTAGCAAAAAAATTCAACGTGCTAAAGCTTAAGAACGACGATATCCGCAGATCTTTCGTTGAAGAATTTAAAACAGCTCCATTCGATTGTGGTGGAAGAATTGAAACATCATGGAGGGTAGTTAAGACGGCGTTCTTAAACTCCAGTGAAAAAAAACTTGGGTTTCGACCCTCGAATAAGAAGCACTGGATGAGCGAGGAAACATGGGGTCTTGTTGAAAAAGAAGAAGCGCGAAAAAAATGAGAGACGACGCTAAAACTAGAGCGCAAAAGAACGTCGCCGAAAACGTCTTTAACTGTCTCAGTAAAGAAGTCAGGTGATCGTGCAGACAAGACAAAAGAAGAATGTATAACGACCTCGCGAGCGAAGCCGAAAGCGCTGCAAATGCTCAAAATCTCATGCAGCTTTACGATATCACCCGCAGATTATCTGGCAGAAAACTCCAACAGAGCCGCTCTATCAAAGACAAAAATGGAAATCTCTTAACATCCTCGGACGACCAACTAAAGAGATGGAGAGTATTTTCTGATGTACTGAATCCTACGTCTACCACACCCCCGCAACCAGAATCACCAACATCAACTGCCGCAGGGACTCGCAGTAGTAGTCGAATACAAACACCACCGCCTACAATCGATGAAATAGTGAAAGCTATGCAAAGCATGAAAAACAACAAGGCCGTCGGTAAAGATCAAATGACAGCTGAACTGCTAAAGACATCCCCCATAACATCATCTAAAATTCTCCATCCTCTGCTCACCAAAATCTGAAGCGAAGAGCGTTTGCCAGAAGATTGGCTACATGGCATGTTAGTCAAACTACCGGAAAAAGGTGACCTAAGCGAGTGCCGAAACTATAGAGGCATTACCTTGCTCTCAGTACCATCAAAAGTATTGACGAAAGTGCTTCTGAACAGGGTGTTAGGGATTTTCTCTATTTTGCTTTTGTATAAAAATATTAATTTTAATATAACTTCTAGTCAAAAGCACCCTGTAAAAATAGCGTATTTCCAGTTACTCAAATGTTTGATTTCTCTTTATTTCATATATTTACTTATGTACATTATTTTAACTGTTTATTATTTTTTCTTCATTTGAATGGATTTACTGTTTTCTCTCTCATATTTTCACATTCAATTTTAGTTTCAATTTCATTTTTTTGTAAGTTAAGAACTTTTTCAATTTGTTAAATAAAGTCAGACTAAGGTCATAGCTGAACTAGAGAACAACGCGAGTTTTTCTTACACTAACTTTTAAGTAGAATTTTGTGCATTAAAAATTTGGTGCCGAAACCCGGGAATAATCCACAGTGAACTCGGAGTTACAACAAATTCATCTTTACGAATTTAAGAGGGATTTTTGAACATGGAAAAATTCATTGAAGAGCAATGCATCGCGTTAACTAATTTGCAAACCTTCGAGAAGAAAACTAACCCAACACGTGGCTATGTAACTGGCGTCTTGGAAGAAGCGGAGGACTTGGCGAAAAAGTTTAAAGATCGCCATGAGGAATTAGTTACAGTGATTCGTGATAATTCTACAGCAATTAATGAAGTGCCTTATTTTCAGGAAGAGGTTTTTTACAAATTTTAGGAAGTTTTCTTCGATCTGAAAGGCATTATGTTGGACAAATTGGCAGAACTCGGACAGCAGCACTCTCTGGATTCGCACTCCAGCACAATGGTAACACCAAGTTCTAGCACGCGAAATGAAAGCAGTCTCGCAGTGACACGATTACCACGAATTGATATACCCAACTTTTCCGGTGATTACTCATCCTGGATATATTACAAAGATATGTTTAACTCCTTGGTTCACAACAATCAACATCTAAAAAACGTGCAAAAATATTTTTATTTGAAAGGATCGTTGTCAGGTACTCCTTTAGATATAGTAAACGAGTATCCAGTCTCTGAATCTAGTTATGATCTTGCATGGTCTGCTCTTACTGAGAGGTATCATAATACGCGTAAAATTGTAGACACTTTGCTTCAAAAACTTTTTTCTATTCCGGTTGCCAATGGAACGGCAGAGAGCATTAAGCTTATCTTAGACCAAACACGAAGCTGTGTGTCACTTCTGCGTACTTTAGACGTCCACGTGGACAAATGGGACGCAATCATCATCTATATTACTGTTAACAAATTGGACAAGCAAACACGAAAAGAGTGGGAGCAGTCACTTAAAGCTTCAGCTAATATTGCAACAATTGTACAGCTTTACAGCTTTCTTGAAACGACCTTTCGTACGCTTGAGTCTATTGCTGGCGTCAGCACGCACAATTCTAGCTCAACACCTATCAAACCTAAGCAAACTACGTTCACCACGAACAAAAGATCAAATTTTAACCGACATGTCAATATAGCCACCGCTAATCCTAATATTCAATGCCCTTGCTGCGACAAGCAACATCTTTTATACAAGTGTTTCAAATTTGCCACTCTATCGAGTGCCGCTAAGAGCGATTTAATATTACAAAAAAAACTTTGCAAAAACTGTCTAAATTCTGGTCATTTTTCCACAGACTGCAAATCTAAATATCGGTGTCAAATCTGTCAAGACCTTCACCATACTATGCTGCATAAGGAGTTAAACGCTTCCCCTAGCAATATTTCAGCAGCTATTTGTGCAACTTCAAATGCAACTTCTATTGACTGTTCATCCTTTGATTTGCAAAACGTACTGCAAACGGAAAATTCACAACATAACTTGAGTACACTTCATACTTTGTCTTTGCCACAAGTATTGCTGGCAACGGTACGTGTTATAGTTGAAACGGACAACGGACGTCTATATTTAAGAGCTCTCTTAGATCAAGCTTCACAAGCTACTTTAATTACAGAAGACGCAGCTCAAATTTTAAAATTGAAAAGATTCACAACTTTTGCTCACATAAACGGAATCGGTGGTAACAACGGGTTAACAACTCGCAACTACGTTAAGTTGTCACTACGCTCCCCGTATGATAATACCTACGAACTACAATGCAATGCATTGATTCTACGTTCTCTCACGTCATATCAACCACAGTCGGTTGACAACAACTTACTTCCAAACTTAAAACAGCATCAACTAGCTGATCCACACTTTGGCGACGGTGGTCGCATTGATTTGATACTCGGTGCTGACGTATATGGAGATATAATATTGCCCGAACATCAAAAATATAATAACACACTCTTCATGCAAAATACTAATTTTGGTTGGATTATTTTAGGTCCTCTTTCACAACCATCGTACGAAATAAATGTTAACGTGTGCGCTCTTGAAGATCATTTGCGTGCATTTTGGGAGCAGGAAGAAATAATCGACAAAAAAAAACCTACAAAAGAAGAGATTGCATGCGAGCAGTATTTTAAAACAACACATAAACGCGACTCAGTGGGGCGTTATACTGTATCGCTACCATTCACATCGAAACTATTTGGTCAACCACAACCACAGTTTGTTCATACCGGCCATAGCGCACTACAACGATTAAAGCAACTAGAATTAAAATTTATAAAGAACAAATCATTTGCTGAAGAATACCGTAAGTTTATGAGTGAGTATGAAATGCTCGGCCATATGGCTTATGCTGGAAATTACCCGAATACTTTAAACCAAAATCAATATTTCTTACCACATCACGGAGTTCTAAGAGAAAGCAGCACCACGACAAAATTACGTGTCGTGTTCGACGGCAGCAGCAAAAACTTGTCTTCGCCTTCACTAAATGAAGAACTTTCGCCTGGTCCTGCACTACAAAGA
Organism: Calliopum simillimum; assembly: GCA_951812925.1. Lineage (NCBI taxonomy): Eukaryota > Metazoa > Arthropoda > Insecta > Diptera > Lauxaniidae > Calliopum > Calliopum simillimum. The sequence continues at coordinate 67,856,441 of OX638368.1, forward strand.
GATTTGCCTACCATAATTACACGTTGGCGACGTTTTAAAATTGGTTTTAGAGCAGACTTGGAGAAAATGTTCCGTCAAATATGCGTCTACGAGGAAGACCAAAAATATCAGCAAATTCTGTGGCGACGGACAACTGATGAAAACGTGTCTGTCTTCAAATTAACAACTGTTACGTACGGAACGTCATCAGCACCTTACCTGTCTATTCGTGTATTACAGCAATTATCAGAAGATGAAAAGCATAACTAACCAGAAGCCTGCAAGGTTCTCTATTCCGACACATATGTTGATGATATTATTTCAGGAGCAGATACCATAGATGAGGCGAAAATCTTGCAATCTCAGTTTTGTAACCTTCTTGCAGCAGGATGTTTCAATTTACGTAAATGGACGTCCAACTCTGAGCAGCTTCTAAACAACATTCCTAAGGAGTTTCGAGAGCAGCAAAGCAGTTTTACGGTAAATAACGAAAATGTTGTTAAGGCACTCGGAATAGAGTGGAATAGAGTGCATAATGCGACGCAAGTGGTGTTTGGTCGATTTTACACCAGTTTCCCAAAGGCCGCCAAAATTCGGTGATGCAGGTGGTATAAAGTGCCAAATGGTGCCGTTATTTGCTGGCATGTGCTGTAGATCTTCGGATGCATTTCGTTTTACGTTTAAAGTTGTAGCTTGCAATTCTTTGTTTGCACCGATGAAATTTGTACCGCAATCTGAGTACAAGTCTGTGCAAGCACCACGGCGAGCAACGAAGCGACGAAATGAAGCTAAAAATGAGTCTGTCGATAGATCAGTTACTGCTTCCAAGTGCAACGCTTTTGTCACCATGCAGATGAATAGGCAGATATATCCTTTTGTTGTTACACAATTTCTTGCTGTTGATTGTTTAATTAGGATGGGCCCTGCATAATCAACTCCGCTATGCTTAAAGGCGCGAGTAGGGTGAAGTCGAACTGCAGGTAGGTCACCCATTATTTGTTGAAATGCTTTCGCGTTATACTTAAAGCAATGCCGCTGAATGAGTTTTGCCAGATTTCGAGCGGAGACTATCCAGTATTTACGCACAACATATGCCTGCATCTGCTGAAGACCTCCATGTAAAGTTTTATTGTGAGCATCTAGAAATTGATTTTATTTAATTGAACTTTTAGTCATATATTTGCAAAGATCGATTTACATACAAATCTATCAATGCATTTTTCTAACACATAATTATGACAAATCAAGGAACGGATTAAAAACACGGCTATAGTGACATATGTTTCGTCTTTCGCCACAAAGACTCATCAGACTATTTTTGTTGTAATTATAATTATATTTATTTTACTAAATTAATTATAATTGAAAAATTGCAAGTTTGAAAACTTTTTGTGTTTTTGGTCTGGGCGGGAGACGAACCAAAGATCTCCAGGTTGGTAGCAGAAGTCGTTACCACTGCACCAGCCTTGCCCGGCTGCGAAGCCGACTTTTTGCCAGTTTTATTTGTGTGTTAATACGTATTGATATATCATAATTGTTGTTTTTGTGTTATTTATTGATATTTGGTATAGTTGTTCCTTTGGAACAAATTCAATACCGATTGCAGGTGTTTCCACCTTATCAGGGCGTGTTCTCCCAAATAACTTTAAGAATTTTTTAAGTGTGTTACTTAATGACATTTTATATTGAAAATTGATTTTATTTAATTGAACTTTTAGTCATATATTTGCAAAGATCGATTTACATATAAATCTATCAATGCATTTTTCTAACACATAATTATGACAAATCAAGGAACGGATTAAAAACACGGCTATAGTGACATATGTTTCGTCTTTTGCCACAAAGACTCATCAGACTATTTTTGTTGTAATTATAATTATATTTATTTTACTAAATTAATTATAATTGAAAAATTGCAAGTTTGAAAACTTTTTGTGTTTTTGGTCTGGGCGGGAGACGAACCAAGGATCTCCAGGTTGGTAGCAGAAGTCGTTACCACTGCACCAGCCTTGCCCGGCTGCGAAGCCGACTTTTTGCCAGTTTTATTTGTGTGTTAATACGTATTGATATATCATAATTGTTGTTTTGTGTTATTTATTGATATTTGGTATAGTTGTTCCTTTGGAACAAATTCAATACCGATTGCAGGTGTTTCCACCTTATCAGGGCGTGTTCTCCCAAATAACTTTAAGAATTTTTTAAGTGTGTTAATTAATGACATTTTTTATATTGAAAAATGATTTTATTTAATTGAACTTTTAGTCATATATTTGCAAAGATCGATTTACATATAAATCTATCAATGCATTTTTCTAACACATAATTATGACAAATCAAGTAACGGATTAAAAACACGGCTATAGTGACATATGTTTCGTCTTTCGCCACAAAGACTCATCAGACTATTTTTGTTGTAATTATAATTATATTTATTTTACTAAATTAATTATAATTGAAAAATTGCAAGTTTGAAAACTTTTTGTGTTTTTGGTCTGGGCGGGAGACGAACCAAGGATCTCCAGGTTGGTAGCAGAAGTCGTTACCACTGCACCAGCCTTGCCCGGCTGCGAAGCCGACTTTTTGCCAGTTTTATTTGTGTGTTAATACGTATTGATATATCATAATTGTTGTTTTGTGTTATTTATTGATATTTGGTATAGTTGTTCCTTTGGAACAAATTCAATACCGATTGCAGGTGTTTCCACCTTATCAGGGCGTGTTCTCCCAAATAACTTTAAGAATTTTTTAAGTGTGTTAATTAATGACATTTTTTATATTGAAAAATGATTTTATTTAATTGAACTTTTAGTCATATATTTGCAAAGATCGATTTACATATAAATCTATCAATGCATTTTTCTAACACATAATTATGACAAATCAAGTAACGGATTAAAAACACGGCTATAGTGACATATGTTTCGTCTTTCGCCACAAAGACTCATCAGACTATTTTTGTTGTAATTATAATTATATTTATTTTACTAAATTAATTATAATTGAAAAATTGCAAGTTTGAAAACTTTTTGTGTTTTTGGTCTGGGCGGGAGACGAACCAAGGATCTCCAGGTTGGTAGCAGAAGTCGTTACCACTGCACCAGCCTTGCCCGGCTGCGAAGCCGACTTTTTGCCAGTTTTATTTGTGTGTTAATACGTATTGATATATCATAATTGTTGTTTTGTGTTATTTATTGATATTTGGTATAGTTGTTCCTTTGGAACAAATTCAATACCGATTGCAGGTGTTTCCACCTTATCAGGGCGTGTTCTCCCAAATAACTTTAAGAATTTTTTAAGTGTGTAACTTAATGACATTTTTTATATTGAAAAATGATTTTATTTAATTGAACTTTTAGTCATATATTTGCAAAGATCGATTTACATATAAATCTATCAATGCATTTTTCTAACACATAATTATGACAAATCAAGGAACGGATTAAAAACACGAAATTTGGAAAATAATTTTTCGCCAAATTCAATATCCCAATCAATTTCAATCAAGGCATTGTTCACCAAAAGATAATTACAAAATTTAAAGTTGAAGCAAACATTTCCAGATACTATGGGAACTGAAAGATATTTATAAAAACATACTTCAATTTCAAGTGGAACATGGTGCACACTTACTGCTGATATTGGAAAAGGAGAAACTCGGATACTAAAATTAATATTATTTGTAATAAAAACTAAGTCTAATAGCCTTTGAAGGGAATTAAAACAATTATTAATTTGAGATAGTCCAAAATCTAAAAAATTATCAATTACATCCACATACAATAATTCACTAGGACTCGAAACATTAAAAGGAGACAAATCAATGGAAACTTCTGCAGCTAAAGATAAGACATTGTCAACATGTAATTTGTAGACTATTTGGCGGAATGTAGGATACAGCAACATAAAGAGATGCCGAAAATCCCTTTATTATAACACATAGTTGATCTATATGAGCATCTTTATTTGTCAGCATTTGTCAGAACGATTTACCGCAATTAGGACTCCACCACCACGACTGCGACCTGTAGCCTCAACATCTCTATCTTTGCGATATACATTGAATAAGTTTGGATCAAAAAACTCTTCGTTAAAAATTTGTTGCTAAGCCATGTCTCAGTGAGGATAAAAACGTCATATTCACACTGAGATGTTGCTAACAATACCAAGTTAGATTTAGTTCTCATACCTGAGACATTTTGATAAAAAATTTTAAGAGAATATGACCCCGAATTGCATTGCGAGGTACAGGCAAAAGGCGAAGGCCATATCGCCGAGTTGAAGACTTTAGGGTAATCGCTGTTTGCAACAATTAATTTAAAACTAACTCTTTTTAGCAAACTTTCATCTGCATCCCTCTTAACTAGACGATGACAAATTAAATTATCTTTCTCAACTTTAGTATGCGAAGAGATATATTCAATAATATTATCAGCTGTCACAGAAGGCTTGAAGTAAGAGAGATGTAAAACTCTCTGAGGCCGCGAAGGCCATAAACTTAGTACATGCACAATATGAAGGCTTTAAATGCAACGAGTTACACAACGGGTTGTTGTCACCGACATTCACCACTAATTCAGGCGTTCAGCAGGGGTGTCTACTATCACCATCACTCTTCCTTATCGTTCTTGATGATATCCTAAATAAAGATCTTAATAAGGCCAACAGGGGTATCCAATGGAACTTTACCGAACATCTGGCAGATCTCGACTACGTTGACGACATCTGCCTCTTATCGTCCAAAAATTCAGATATGCAAAGCAAAATTGAAGACCTTGTCTTGGAATCACAAAAGGCTGGCCTAAAAATCAATGTATCCAAGACTAAAAGCATGAAGTTAAACGCAAACAGGAATGACATCACGTTTTGAGCTGGCAGTGATGGCATCGAAAACGTCGATAGCTTCACGTATTTAGGCAGCATTATCTCCATGGATGGTGGAGCCAAAGAGGATATCAACTCAAGAATAGCAAAAGTAAAAGGCGCGTTTGCTCAACTGAACAAAATATGGTCTTCACCCGTTATATCCACTAAAACGAGATTGCGCATTTTTGGTTCGAATGTGAAATCGGTTTTGTTATATGGGTGCGTAACATGGCTTGTTACTAAACAACTAACGAACAACCCGATCAAAAAAACTTGTCAAGTTCTTGTCATTGTATCAGAAATGTATATCAAAATGATATCAAAAATGTATCAGCCGCTGATATCCATTTTTTGTATATCATTTTACAAGCAAATGTGATTAATGTTTTAAATAAACAATGTAAATCGATATTTTTTACGAGATCAAAACGCCTTTTCTGAAAACATACAATTTCTATGATTTCCCAATCAATAGCAGTGTTTTTAACGAATGTTGTTCTGTGCTTGTCTTTACAAACATATAGCCGTGTTAAATTAAGCTAATTTGTTGTTGCTTTCCTATAGGTTTCTCAGAATGTGCTTACACAAGCACAGATAATCTGTCGTGAAAAACTCAGCTAATTATTATAATAAAATTTTCTGTCAACTGTAGAAAAGCTTTTTAAGGTCGCGGTGCAATTCATAATTTTTCAAATAATATGTAGCTGTGTTTTTCTGGAAACTTTATCTGGGTTTGTGTAAGCACATGCTGAGGAATGTATGAGAAAGCAATAGCAAATGTGCATAGCTTTACCCAGATAAATGAATGTGCTTAGGACAAACCCATATAAAGAGTCCACAAAAATACAGCTAATTACACAGTGCAACAAAATGAAAAAAAATTGGATCTCGTAAAGTTTTTCTGAAAGGTTATGAAAAACAAAGGCACGTATTTCACCGAATTTGGATGATTTTTTCATAAAATCTCAAAATTTCATATAAAACGCGAACTGTAAGCTTTGAGGAGAAATAAAATGATAAAAAACACTGATACACAAATTCGGTAAAACACGTGTCTTTTTATTTTTCATAACCTATCAGAAAATTTTTATAAGACCCCAAGGACATTTTTTGTGTTGCACTGTGTTATTTATATGGTTGGGAATTATAAAAAAAGTACAATTATAACATTTGCAGCTTAAGGATCCATTTCACAATGACTAAGTAAGTAATTTTTAACTTTAAGTTTACTAATTAGAACATGCAATGCTAGAGAGTTTAAAAATTTTTTCATTATAAAAATTTTGTTTTGTTAAGTCTTATTGTAGTTTTTTCTTTTATTTATAATTGTTATAAAAAAACAAAAAACAAACCCCGAAAAAATGATTTAATCAAATTGAAATATTTATTGCCGAAATTAACATAAAAAACAACAAGTTTGATCTTCTTCGATCTTGATAGATTTTATTGGAATGAATAATTTTTTTCTTCAAAAACGATAATAAGTAGAGCACTGCTGTACGAAATAGTGTGATATAACTATACTTATAAAAAGTAAAAGGTTTTTGTAAGATGCTGTAGTCATTAACGCAGTGGCGGATCCAGCATTGTCAAGAGGAGGGGCCGATTGACTACATTTCTAGATAATAATAATAGTAATTATGAAGGCGTAAAAGTGTGGACATTATTAATAACACTATGCTGGAATCGGAGCAATTTTTTTCCTAACATTGATGGGACTCATGTAGTAAACATATTTCGGGTATGCTGATTTCAATGGTCAGTCATTTTTATGGTTTGGCTCTTGTTTTTGAAAAATTTAAGTTTGAAAACTTGACTAAAAAAAAAAAAAAATTTAATAAAAAACAGGTATTTTTTTTTCCATTTTAACAATTTTTTCAACAGAAACCTGTACAGTTTGGTTGAATTTTTTACATTTGTAACTTTTTGAGTGTTCACGACCACCAAAATGTTAAGAAACTCTTTTTTATTGCCAAAATTTAGAGTTTTTACATGAAAATAACATTTTTTTTTTCAAATTTATTCTATTTTTGATACTTTTTCTTGATTTTATAATGACATTCTAACATTAAACAACGAAAAGCAATATATTAAAGTTAAAAATCTAAAAAAATAATAACGGTGCAAAATCAAACAATGTAATGTTTGTGGAAAATTTACTATTTCCTCAAGCAAGCGTGGTGGGAAACCACGGAAGTGTATTATTTGTACTTTGGTGAACATATAGTTCGCTATGTAGAATGGGCCCCGTCTATTATATGTCAGGATGCTTAGTACATGATTCAGAAGAATGTAATGCGTGCTTGAATTCAGTAATGGATTAAACAGAACGAAAAAATATCAATTGGAGTACGGTCCAACAAAATTTATTCAATGAGTGGATATTTGCAACCATCATTGGAAAGCATTGAAGAAGCATCCGAAGAATCGTTTCAACTATCAAATGTAACTCTACAATGCAACTACATCGAATTTACACGAAATCGTTTAGATATTGTGACGAAAAATAACAACAACTGAAAAGAAACTTAACGAAAATACTTGACAGTTCGAGATATCAATAAAAATAGTGATTCAGTGATGTCACGAAAGCACTTGACAGTTCAAGATGTCAATAAAGGAAACCAACGAGATGTTGCCAGATGTTTCGCTAATGCAATTCTATAACGTTCATATGGGTATAAAAGGAGCTGTTCATCAGAGCTGAACACAGTTGATTTTAAGCAATAAAGCAAAAAGGTTGTACACACAGTAAAAGTGAAAGTAAATAAAGTGCTAATTGAAATATTAGGTTTTGAATGTAATAAATAGTGAAATAAACAATTGTACTGTGTGAAAATAAACATTTATAATTTAAATAAACCATTTTACAAATAAATAAAGTGAGTGTTTTTGATTGCTACACAATCCAGTGATCGAATTCAGAAAACTGTAAGAGACTGAAATTATCGTCATAGAGACAGGAAATTTCGTAACAATTGGTGTCAGAAGTGGGATTGTGTAAAAAGAATTTGCAGTCAATTAAAATAATAAAATGGTTAAAAGTTTGAAGACCTTATCATTGATCAACTTAAAAAAGAGTTGGAAAAGCGGAATTTACAAACGGCTGGCAGAAAGTTGGAACTGCAGCAGCGATTGCGGAGTACTTTTGAAGAAGATGGTGTGAATATTGATGAGTTTGACTTTGCAAATAGTTCAACAGAAGAAACATCGAAAGTAGAGGAAGCTTCGGAACCAGCGGCAAGTAGTGAAATTGTGGATATGTCAAAGTTCGAGCAAATGTTAATGGTGATGACACAGACAATAAGTCAAAATGCACTGCAGATTGATCAGAGGTTAAGCCAGAACGCGATGCAGATTCGGGAAGAAATTGATCAGAGCTTAAGTCAGAACGCGCTGCAGATGAACAAAAATATCCTTCAAGAAGAAAGTTGAAAATAATCTTGAAAACGTTAATAAAAAGATTCAACAGTTGGAAATAAGCAAACCAACAACTCAAGTTATTAGAAAAATCAGTGCAGTAAGGCTTAAGGCACCCACATAGGATGGAACAACGCCCTTCAGAGTTTTCAAGCTCCAGTTCGAAACAACATCCGCTCATTATCTGTGGGATAACGATAGCGCAGCAGCAGCGCTTATCGTCGCATTAAAAGGCGCAGCTGCAGAAGTATTGCAAACGGTTCCAGTGGCGGAGCAGAAAAATTACAAGGCGGTGATGGATGCCTCACAGCGAAAATATGGCAGTGATCACATGAAACAGATTCACAGACTGGAGTTGAAAAGTCGTATCCAGAAATCTGGTGAGTCCTTGCAGGAGTATGCTGCGGATATTGAACGATTAGCACATTTTTCCTATCCTGACGAGTTAAGTGTTGTGGCTGAAAAATTCGAAATAGAGGCGTTCATTGACGGCATACGTGACTCTGAGACAAAACTCGAGACAATGAGCAGCCCGAAGACAACATTTAATGAAACAGTAACGGTTACCCTCACTCAGGAGACGATTGTCATGCCGTCCAACATTGAAAACTCGTCGGATGGAGGTGGAGGCTGAAAAGAAAAATTCATCTCTCAATAGCAGTAGCTTCAGAAGAAAATGAAACATGGTACGTGACTGTTGACCACGTCGTAAACGAGCTGCATCACGTACACCAAGAAAAAAAATTGAAAATAGGGTGAACGATGGTGAAAATGGTAACGAAGAGCAGTCGTAAAACTTAAGAGAGTCAGTACAGCGGGGCGTGAGCTGATTCGAAAACGTCGATAGCTTCACGTATTTAGGCAGCATTATCTCCATGGATGGTGGAGCCAAAGAGGATATCAACTCAAGAATAGCAAAAGTAAAAGGCGCGTTTGCTCAACTGAACAAAATATGGTCTTCACCCGTTATATCCACTAAAACGAGATTGCGCATTTTTGGTTCGAATGTGAAATCGGTTTTGTTATATGGGTGCGTAACATGGCTTGTTACTAAACAACTAACGAACAACCCGATCAAAAAAACTTGTCAAGTTCTTGTCATTGTATCAGAAATGTATATCAAAATGATATCAAAAATGTATCAGCCGCTGATATCCATTTTTTGTATATCATTTTACAAGCAAATGTGATTAATGTTTTAAATAAACAATGTAAATCGATATTTTTTACGAGATCAAAACGCCTTTTCTGAAAACATACAATTTCTATGATTTCCCAATCAATAGCAGTGTTTTTAACGAATGTTGTTCTGTGCTTGTCTTTACAAACATTTAGCCGTGTTAAATTAAGCTAATTTGTTGTTGCTTTCCTATAGGTTTCTCAGAATGTGCTTACACAAGAACAGATAATCTGTCGTGAAAAACTCAGCTAATTATTATAATAAAATTTTCTGTCAACTGTAGAAAAGCTTTTTAAGGTCGCGGTGCAATTCATAATTTTTCAAATAATATGTAGCTGTGTTTTTCTGGAAACTTTATCTGGGTTTGTGTAAGCACATGCTGAGAAATGTATGAGAAAGCAATAGCAAATGTGCATAGCTTTACCCAGATAAATGAATGTGCTTAGGACAAACCCATATAAAGAGTCCACAAAAATACAGCTAATTACACAGTGCAACAAAATGAAAAAAAATTGGATCTCGTAAAGTTTTTCTGAAAGGTTATGAAAAACAAAGGCACGTATTTCACCGAATTTGGATGATTTTTTCATAAAATCTCAAAATTTCATATAAAACGCGAACTGTAAGCTTTGAGGAGAAATAAAATGATAAAAAACACTGATACACAAATTCGGTAAAACACGTGTCTTTTTATTTTTCATAACCTATCAGAAAATTTTTATAAGACCCCAAGGACATTTTTTGTGTTGCACTGTGTTATTTATATGGTTGGGAATTATAAAAAAAGTACAATTATAACATTTGCAGCTTAAGGATCCATTTCACAATGACTAAGTAAGTAATTTTTAACTTTAAGTTTACTAATTAGAACATGCAATGCTAGAGAGTTTAAAAATTTTTTCATTATAAAAATTTTGTTTTGTTAAGTCTTATTGTAGTTTTTTCTTTTATTTATAATTGTTATAAAAAAACAAAAAACAAACCCCGAAAAAATGATTTAATCAAATTGAAATATTTATTGCCGAAATTAACATAAAAAACAACAAGTTTGATCTTCTTCGATCTTGATAGATTTTATTGGAATGAATAATTTTTTTCTTCAAAAACGATAATAAGTAGAGCACTGCTGTACGAAATAGTGTGATATAACTATACTTATAAAAAGTAAAAGGTTTTTGTAAGATGCTGTAGTCATTAACGCAGTGGCGGATCCAGCATTGTCAAGAGGAGGGGCCGATTGACTACATTTCTAGATAATAATAATAGTAATTATGAAGGCGTAAAAGTGTGGACATTATTAATAACACTATGCTGGAATCGGAGCAATTTTTTTCCTAACATTGATGGGACTCATGTAGTAAACATATTTCGGGTATGCTGATTTCAATGGTCAGTCATTTTTATGGTTTGGCTCTTGTTTTTGAAAAATTTAAGTTTGAAAACTTGACTAAAAAAAAAAAAAAATTTAATAAAAAACAGGTATTTTTTTTTCCATTTTAACAATTTTTTCAACAGAAACCTGTACAGTTTGGTTGAATTTTTTACATTTGTAACTTTTTGAGTGTTCACGACCACCAAAATGTTAAGAAACTCTTTTTTATTGCCAAAATTTAGAGTTTTTACATGAAAATAACATTTTTTTTTTCAAATTTATTCTATTTTTGATACTTTTTCTTGATTTTATAATGACATTCTAACATTAAACAACGAAAAGCAATATATTAAAGTTAAAAATCTAAAAAAATAATAACGGTGCAAAATCAAACAATGTAATGTTTGTGGAAAATTTACTATTTCCTCAAGCAAGCGTGGTGGGAAACCACGGAAGTGTATTATTTGTACTTTGGTGAACATATAGTTCGCTATGTAGAATGGGCCCCGTCTATTATATGTCAGGATGCTTAGTACATGATTCAGAAGAATGTAATGCGTGCTTGAATTCAGTAATGGATTAAACAGAACGAAAAAATATCAATTGGAGTACGGTCCAACAAAATTTATTCAATGAGTGGATATTTGCAACCATCATTGGAAAGCATTGAAGAAGCATCCGAAGAATCGTTTCAACTATCAAATGTAACTCTACAATGCAACTACATCGAATTTACACGAAATCGTTTAGATATTGTGACGAAAAATAACAACAACTGAAAAGAAACTTAACGAAAATACTTGACAGTTCGAAATATCAATAAAAATAGTGATTCAGTGATGTCACGAAAGCACTTGACAGTTCAAGATGTCAATAAAGGAAACCAACGAGATGTTGCCAGATGTTTCGCTAATGCAATTCTATAACGTTCATATGGGTATAAAAGGAGCTGTTCATCAGAGCTGAACACAGTTGATTTTAAGCAATAAAGCAAAAAGGTTGTACACACAGTAAAAGTGAAAGTAAATAAAGTGCTAATTGAAATATTAGGTTTTGAATGTAATAAATAGTGAAATAAACAATTGTACTGTGTGAAAATAAACATTTATAATTTAAATAAACCATTTTACAAATAAATAAAGTGAGTGTTTTTGATTGCTACACAATCCAGTGATCGAATTCAGAAAACTGTAAGAGAATGAAATTATCGTCATAGAGACAGGAAATTTCGTAACAATTGGTGTCAGAAGTGGGATTGTGTAAAAAGAATTTGCAGTCAATTAAAATAATAAAATGGTTAAAAGTTTGAAGACCTTATCATTGATCAACTTAAAAAAGAGTTGGAAAAGCGGAATTTACAAACGGCTGGCAGAAAGTTGGAACTGCAGCAGCGATTGCGGAGTACTTTTGAAGAAGATGGTGTGAATATTGATGAGTTTGACTTTGCAAATAGTTCAACAGAAGAAACATCGAAAGTAGAGGAAGCTTCGGAACCAGCGGCAAGTAGTGAAATTGTGGATATGTCAAAGTTCGAGCAAATGTTAATGGTGATGACACAGACAATAAGTCAAAATGCACTGCAGATTGATCAGAGGTTAAGCCAGAACGCGATGCAGATTCGGGAAGAAATTGATCAGAGCTTAAGTCAGAACGCGCTGCAGATGAACAAAAATATCCTTCAAGAAGAAAGTTGAAAATAATCTTGAAAACGTTAATAAAAAGATTCAACAGTTGGAAATAAGCAAACCAACAACTCAAGTTATTAGAAAAATCAGTGCAGTAAGGCTTAAGGCACCCACATAGGATGGAACAACGCCCTTCAGAGTTTTCAAGCTCCAGTTCGAAACAACATCCGCTCATTATCTGTGGGATAACGATAGCGCAGCAGCAGCGCTTATCGTCGCATTAAAAGGCGCAGCTGCAGAAGTATTGCAAACGGTTCCAGTGGCGGAGCAGAAAAATTACAAGGCGGTGATGGATGCCTCACAGCGAAAATATGGCAGTGATCACATGAAACAGATTCACAGACTGGAGTTGAAAAGTCGTATCCAGAAATCTGGTGAGTCCTTGCAGGAGTATGCTGCGGATATTGAACGATTAGCACATTTTTCCTATCCTGACGAGTTAAGTGTTGTGGCTGAAAAATTCGAAATAGAGGCGTTCATTGACGGCATACGTGACTCTGAGACAAAACTCGAGACAATGAGCAGCCCGAAGACAACATTTAATGAAACAGTAACGGTTACCCTCACTCAGGAGACGATTGTCATGCCGTCCAACATTGAAAACTCGTCGGATGGAGGTGGAGGCTGAAAAGAAAAATTCATCTCTCAATAGCAGTAGCTTCAGAAGAAAATGAAACATGGTACGTGACTGTTGACCACGTCGTAAACGAGCTGCATCACGTACACCAAGAAAAAAAATTGAAAATAGGGTGAACGATGGTGAAAATGGTAACGAAGAGCAGTCGTAAAACTTAAGAGAGTCAGTACAGCGGGGCGTGAGCTGATTCGAAAACGTCGATAGCTTCACGTATTTAGGCAGCATTATCTCCATGGATGGTGGAGCCAAAGAGGATATCAACTCAAGAATAGCAAAAGTAAAAGGCGCGTTTGCTCAACTGAACAAAATATGGTCTTCACCCGTTATATCCACTAAAACGAGATTGCGCATTTTTGGTTCGAATGTGAAATCGGTTTTGTTATATGGGTGCGTAACATGGCTTGTTACTAAACAACTAACGAACAACCCGATCAAAAAAACTTGTCAAGTTCTTGTCATTGTATCAGAAATGTATATCAAAATGATATCAAAAATGTATCAGCCGCTGATATCCATTTTTTGTATATCATTTTACAAGCAAATGTGATTAATGTTTTAAATAAACAATGTAAATCGATATTTTTTACGAGATCAAAACGCCTTTTCTGAAAACATACAATTTCTATGATTTCCCAATCAATAGCAGTGTTTTTAACGAATGTTGTTCTGTGCTTGTCTTTACAAACATTTAGCCGTGTTAAATTAAGCTAATTTGTTGTTGCTTTCCTATAGGTTTCTCAGAATGTGCTTACACAAGCACAGATAATCTGTCGTGAAAAACTCAGCTAATTATTATAATAAAATTTTCTGTCAACTGTAGAAAAGCTTTTTAAGGTCGCGGTGCAATTCATAATTTTTCAAATAATATGTAGCTGTGTTTTTCTGGAAACTTTATCTGGGTTTGTGTAAGCACATGCTGAGAAATGTATGAGAAAGCAATAGCAAATGTGCATAGCTTTACCCAGATAAATGAATGTGCTTAGGACAAACCCATATAAAGAGTCCACAAAAATACAGCTAATTACACAGTGCAACAAAATGAAAAAAAATTGGATCTCGTAAAGTTTTTCTGAAAGGTTATGAAAAACAAAGGCACGTATTTCACCGAATTTGGATGATTTTTTCATAAAATCTCAAAATTTCATATAAAACGCGAACTGTAAGCTTTGAGGAGAAATAAAATGATAAAAAACACTGATACACAAATTCGGTAAAACACGTGTCTTTTTATTTTTCATAACCTATCAGAAAATTTTTATAAGACCCCAAGGACATTTTTTGTGTTGCACTGTGTTATTTATATGGTTGGGAATTATAAAAAAAGTACAATTATAACATTTGCAGCTTAAGGATCCATTTCACAATGACTAAGTAAGTAATTTTTAACTTTAAGTTTACTAATTAGAACATGCAATGCTAGAGAGTTTAAAAATTTTTTCATTATAAAAATTTTGTTTTGTTAAGTCTTATTGTAGTTTTTTCTTTTATTTATAATTGTTATAAAAAAACAAAAAACAAACCCCGAAAAAATGATTTAATCAAATTGAAATATTTATTGCCGAAATTAACATAAAAAACAACAAGTTTGATCTTCTTCGATCTTGATAGATTTTATTGGAATGAATAATTTTTTTCTTCAAAAACGATAATAAGTAGAGCACTGCTGTACGAAATAGTGTGATATAACTATACTTATAAAAAGTAAAAGGTTTTTGTAAGATGCTGTAGTCATTAACGCAGTGGCGGATCCAGCATTGTCAAGAGGGGGGGCCGATTGACTACATTTCTAGATAATAATAATAGTAATTATGAAGGCGTAAAAGTGTGGACATTATTAATAACACTATGCTGGAATCGGAGCAATTTTTTTCCTAACATTGATGGGACTCATGTAGTAAACATATTTCGGGTATGCTGATTTCAATGGTCAGTCATTTTTATGGTTTGGCTCTTGTTTTTGAAAAATTTAAGTTTGAAAACTTGACTAAAAAAAAAAAAAAATTAATAAAAAACAGGTATTTTTTTTTCCATTTTAACAATTTTTTCAACAGAAACCTGTACAGTTTGGTTGAATTTTTTACATTTGTAACTTTTTGAGTGTTCACGACCACCAAAATGTTAAGAAACTCTTTTTTATTGCCAAAATTTAGAGTTTTTACATGAAAATAACATTTTTTTTTTTCAAATTTATTCTATTTTTGATACTTTTTCTTGATTTTATAATGACATTCTAACATTAAACAACGAAAAGCAATATATTAAAGTTAAAAATCTAAAAAAATAATAACGGTGCAAAATCAAACAATGTAATGTTTGTGGAAAATTTACTATTTCCTCAAGCAAGCGTGGTGGGAAACCACGGAAGTGTATTATTTGTACTTTGGTAAACATATAGTTCGCTATGTAGAATGGGCCCCGTCTATTATATGTCAGGATGCTTAGTACATGATTCAGAAGAATGTAATGCGTGCTTGAATTCAGTAATGGATTAAACAGAACGAAAAAATATCAATTGGAGTACGGTCCAACAAAATTTATTCAATGAGTGGATATTTGCAACCATCATTGGAAAGCATTGAAGAAGCATCCGAAGAATCGTTTCAACTATCAAATGTAACTCTACAATGCAACTACATCGAATTTACACGAAATCGTTTAGATATTGTGACGAAAAATAACAACAACTGAAAAGAAACTTAACGAAAATACTTGACAGTTCGAGATATCAATAAAAATAGTGATTCAGTGATGTCACGAAAGCACTTGACAGTTCAAGATGTCAATAAAGGAAACCAACGAGATGTTGCCAGATGTTTCGCTAATGCAATTCTATAACGTTCATATGGGTATAAAAGGAGCTGTTCATCAGAGCTGAACACAGTTGATTTTAAGCAATAAAGCAAAAAGGTTGTACACACAGTAAAAGTGAAAGTAAATAAAGTGCTAATTGAAATATTAGGTTTTGAATGTAATAAATAGTGAAATAAACAATTGTACTGTGTGAAAATAAACATTTATAATTTAAATAAACCATTTTACAAATAAATAAAGTGAGTGTTTTTGATTGCTACACAATCCAGTGATCGAATTCAGAAAACTGTAAGAGACTGAAATTATCGTCATAGAGACAGGAAATTTCGTAACAATTGGTGTCAGAAGTGGGATTGTGTAAAAAGAATTTGCAGTCAATTAAAATAATAAAATGGTTAAAAGTTTGAAGACCTTATCATTGATCAACTTAAAAAAGAGTTGGAAAAGCGGAATTTACAAACGGCTGGCAGAAAGTTGGAACTGCAGCAGCGATTGCGGAGTACTTTTGAAGAAGATGGTGTGAATATTGATGAGTTTGACTTTGCAAATAGTTCAACAGAAGAAACATCGAAAGTAGAGGAAGCTTCGGAACCAGCGGCAAGTAGTGAAATTGTGGATATGTCAAAGTTCGAGCAAATGTTAATGGTGATGACACAGACAATAAGTCAAAATGCACTGCAGATTGATCAGAGGTTAAGCCAGAACGCGATGCAGATTCGGGAAGAAATTGATCAGAGCTTAAGTCAGAACGCGCTGCAGATGAACAAAAATATCCTTCAAGAAGAAAGTTGAAAATAATCTTGAAAACGTTAATAAAAAGATTCAACAGTTGGAAATAAGCAAACCAACAACTCAAGTTATTAGAAAAATCAGTGCAGTAAGGCTTAAGGCACCCACATAGGATGGAACAACGCCCTTCAGAGTTTTCAAGCTCCAGTTCGAAACAACATCCGCTCATTATCTGTGGGATAACGATAGCGCAGCAGCAGCGCTTATCGTCGCATTAAAAGGCGCAGCTGCAGAAGTATTGCAAACGGTTCCAGTGGCGGAGCAGAAAAATTACAAGGCGGTGATGGATGCCTCACAGCGAAAATATGGCAGTGATCACATGAAACAGATTCACAGACTGGAGTTGAAAAGTCGTATCCAGAAATCTGGTGAGTCCTTGCAGGAGTATGCTGCGGATATTGAACGATTAGCACATTTTTCCTATCCTGACGAGTTAAGTGTTGTGGCTGAAAAATTCGAAATAGAGGCGTTCATTGACGGCATACGTGACTCTGAGACAAAACTCGAGACAATGAGCAGCCCGAAGACAACATTTAATGAAACAGTAACGGTTACCCTCACTCAGGAGACGATTGTCATGCCGTCCAACATTGAAAACTCGTCGGATGGAGGTGGAGGCTGAAAAGAAAAATTCATCTCTCAATAGCAGTAGCTTCAGAAGAAAATGAAACATGGTACGTGACTGTTGACCACGTCGTAAACGAGCTGCATCACGTACACCAAGAAAAAAAATTGAAAATAGGGTGAACGATGGTGAAAATGGTAACGAAGAGCAGTCGTAAAACTTAAGAGAGTCAGTACAGCGGGGCGTGAGCTGATTCGAAAACGTCGATAGCTTCACGTATTTAGGCAGCATTATCTCCATGGATGGTGGAGCCAAAGAGGATATCAACTCAAGAATAGCAAAAGTAAAAGGCGCGTTTGCTCAACTGAACAAAATAAGGTCTTCACCCGTTATATCCACTAAAACGAGATTGCGCATTTTTGGTTCGAATGTGAAATCGGTTTTGTTATATGGGTGCGTAACATGGCTTGTTACTAAACAACTAACGAACAACCCGATCAAAAAAACTTGTCAAGTTCTTGTCATTGTATCAGAAATGTATATCAAAATGATATCAAAAATGTATCAGCCGCTGATATCCATTTTTTGTATATCATTTTACAAGCAAATGTGATTAATGTTTTAAATAAACAATGTAAATCGATATTTTTTACGAGATCAAAACGCCTTTTCTGAAAACATACAATTTCTATGATTTCCCAATCAATAGCAGTGTTTTTAACGAATGTTGTTCTGTGCTTGTCTTTACAAACATTTAGCCGTGTTAAATTAAGCTAATTTGTTGTTGCTTTCCTATAGGTTTCTCAGAATGTGCTTACACAAGCACAGATAATCTGTCGTGAAAAACTCAGCTAATTATTATAATAAAATTTTCTGTCAACTGTAGAAAAGCTTTTTAAGGTCGCGGTGCAATTCATAATTTTTCAAATAATATGTAGCTGTGTTTTTCTGGAAACTTTATCTGGGTTTGTGTAAGCACATGCTGAGAAATGTATGAGAAAGCAATAGCAAATGTGCATAGCTTTACCCAGATAAATGAATGTGTTTAGGACAAACCCATATAAAGAGTCCACAAAAATACAGCTAATTACACAGTGCAACAAAATGAAAAAAAATTGGATCTCGTAAAGTTTTTCTGAAAGGTTATGAAAAACAAAGGCACGTATTTCACCGAATTTGGATGATTTTTTCATAAAATCTCAAAATTTCATATAAAACGCGAACTGTAAGCTTTGAGGAGAAATAAAATGATAAAAAACACTGATACACAAATTCGGTAAAACACGTGTCTTTTTATTTTTCATAACCTATCAGAAAATTTTTATAAGACCCCAAGGACATTTTTTGTGTTGCACTGTGTTATTTATATGGTTGGGAATTATAAAAAAAGTACAATTATAACATTTGCAGCTTAAGGATCCATTTCACAATGACTAAGTAAGTAATTTTTAACTTTAAGTTTACTAATTAGAACATGCAATGCTAGAGAGTTTAAAAATTTTTTCATTATAAAAATTTTGTTTTGTTAAGTCTTATTGTAGTTTTTTCTTTTATTTATAATTGTTATAAAAAAACAAAAAACAAACCCCGAAAAAATGATTTAATCAAATTGAAATATTTATTGCCGAAATTAACATAAAAAACAACAAGTTTGATCTTCTTCGATCTAGATAGATTTTATTGGAATGAATAATTTTTTTCTTCAAAAACGATAATAAGTAGAGCACTGCTGTACGAAATAGTGTGATATAACTATACTTATAAAAAGTAAAAGGTTTTTGTAAGATGCTGTAGTCATTAACGCAGTGGCGGATCCAGCATTGTCAAGAGGGGGGGCCGATTGACTACATTTCTAGATAATAATAATAGTAATTATGAAGGCGTAAAAGTGTGGACATTATTAATAACACTATGCTGGAATCGGAGCAATTTTTTTCCTAACATTGATGGGACTCATGTAGTAAACATATTTCGGGTATGCTGATTTCAATGGTCAGTCATTTTTATGGTTTGGCTCTTGTTTTTGAAAAATTTAAGTTTGAAAACTTGACTAAAAAAAAAAAAAAATTAATAAAAAACAGGTATTTTTTTTTCCATTTTAACAATTTTTTCAACAGAAACCTGTACAGTTTGGTTGAATTTTTTACATTTGTAACTTTTTGAGTGTTCACGACCACCAAAATGTTAAGAAACTCTTTTTTATTGCCAAAATTTAGAGTTTTTACATGAAAATAACATTTTTTTTTTTTCAAATTTATTCTATTTTTGATACTTTTTCTTGATTTTATAATGACATTCTAACATTAAACAACGAAAAGCAATATATTAAAGTTAAAAATCTAAAAAAATAATAACGGTGCAAAATCAAACAATGTAATGTTTGTGGAAAATTTACTATTTCCTCAAGCAAGCGTGGTGGGAAACCACGGAAGTGTATTATTTGTACTTTGGTAAACATATAGTTCGCTATGTAGAATGGGCCCCGTCTATTATATGTCAGGATGCTTAGTACATGATTCAGAAGAATGTAATGCGTGCTTGAATTCAGTAATGGATTAAACAGAACGAAAAAATATCAATTGGAGTACGGTCCAACAAAATTTATTCAATGAGTGGATATTTGCAACCATCATTGGAAAGCATTGAAGAAGCATCCGAAGAATCGTTTCAACTATCAAATGTAACTCTACAATGCAACTACATCGAATTTACACGAAATCGTTTAGATATTGTGACGAAAAATAACAACAACTGAAAAGAAACTTAACGAAAATACTTGACAGTTCGAGATATCAATAAAAATAGTGATTCAGTGATGTCACG
This sequence comes from Calliopum simillimum, assembly GCA_951812925.1. NCBI lineage: Eukaryota > Metazoa > Arthropoda > Insecta > Diptera > Lauxaniidae > Calliopum > Calliopum simillimum. Next base: position 67,876,568 of record OX638368.1, read on the forward strand.
AAAGCACTTGACAGTTCAAGATGTCAATAAAGGAAACCAACGAGATGTTGCCAGATGTTTCGCTAATGCAATTCTATAACGTTCATATGGGTATAAAAGGAGCTGTTCATCAGAGCTGAACACAGTTGATTTTAAGCAATAAAGCAAAAAGGTTGTACACACAGTAAAAGTGAAAGTAAATAAAGTGCTAATTGAAATATTAGGTTTTGAATGTAATAAATAGTGAAATAAACAATTGTACTGTGTGAAAATAAACATTTATAATTTAAATAAACCATTTTACAAATAAATAAAGTGAGTGTTTTTGATTGCTACACAATCCAGTGATCGAATTCAGAAAACTGTAAGAGACTGAAATTATCGTCATAGAGACAGGAAATTTCGTAACAATTGGTGTCAGAAGTGGGATTGTGTAAAAAGAATTTGCAGTCAATTAAAATAATAAAATGGTTAAAAGTTTGAAGACCTTATCATTGATCAACTTAAAAAAGAGTTGGAAAAGCGGAATTTACAAACGGCTGGCAGAAAGTTGGAACTGCAGCAGCGATTGCGGAGTACTTTTGAAGAAGATGGTGTGAATATTGATGAGTTTGACTTTGCAAATAGTTCAACAGAAGAAACATCGAAAGTAGAGGAAGCTTCGGAACCAGCGGCAAGTAGTGAAATTGTGGATATGTCAAAGTTCGAGCAAATGTTAATGGTGATGACACAGACAATAAGTCAAAATGCACTGCAGATTGATCAGAGGTTAAGCCAGAACGCGATGCAGATTCGGGAAGAAATTGATCAGAGCTTAAGTCAGAACGCGCTGCAGATGAACAAAAATATCCTTCAAGAAGAAAGTTGAAAATAATCTTGAAAACGTTAATAAAAAGATTCAACAGTTGGAAATAAGCAAACCAACAACTGAAGTTATTAGAAAAATCAGTGCAGTAAGGCTTAAGGCACCCACATAGGATGGAACAACGCCCTTCAGAGTTTTCAAGCTCCAGTTCGAAACAACATCCGCTCATTATCTGTGGGATAACGATAGCGCAGCAGCAGCGCTTATCGTCGCATTAAAAGGTGCAGCTGCAGAAGTATTGCAAACGGTTCCAGTGGCGGAGCAGAAAAATTACAAGGCGGTGATGGATGCCTCACAGCGAAAATATGGCAGTGATCACATGAAACAGATTCACAGACTGGAGTTGAAAAGTCGTATCCAGAAATCTGGTGAGTCCTTGCAGGAGTATGCTGCGGATATTGAACGATTAGCACATTTTTCCTATCCTGACGAGTTAAGTGTTGTGGCTGAAAAATTCGAAATAGAGGCGTTCATTGACGGCATACGTGACTCTGAGACAAAACTCGAGACAATGAGCAGCCCGAAGACAACATTTAATGAAACAGTAACGGTTACCCTCACTCAGGAGACGATTGTCATGCCGTCCAACATTGAAAACTCGTCGGATGGAGGTGGAGGCTGAAAAGAAAAATTCATCTCTCAATAGCAGTAGCTTCAGAAGAAAATGAAACATGGTACGTGACTGTTGACCACGTCGTAAACGAGCTGCATCACGTACACCAAGAAAAAAAATTGAAAATAGGGTGAACGATGGTGAAAATGGTAACGAAGAGCAGTCGTAAAACTTAAGAGAGTCAGTACAGCGGGGCGTGAGCTGATTCCCACTTATGATTGCCCCATAGTCTTAGTTTCGAAGCTCTGCCGGAATTCCAACAGCCTTACCATCGGTGGAAAAATCAAAGAGAGAACATGTGAGCTAACTTTGGATACGGGCGTATCGCATTCAATTGTGAGGAGTGATTTATTTGATAGACGACGAGTTACGCCATTAAATGGGATCCAATTGAGAACAGCGACAGGAGAAATTGCGCAAATAGTAGGAAAAATTACAGCGAGTATTCTTATCGGCAACAAAACTGTGGAACATGATTTTATTGTTGCAAACATCACCGATGAGGTTATCATTGGCGTGGACTTCATGATTCGACACGGATTCACTTTGGACCTTAAGAAAAAGACGTTAAGGTATGCCAATGTGGAGTTGCCTTTGGACATTGGCTGTGGACAAAATTTAAAAATCGCAAGAGTCTGCATAAGTGAGCGCTGTCGAATTGAACCCAACACCGAAGAAATTATTTGGGCTACAACAAGTGAAGACTGTGGGACAGGCCATCTGTGGTTAGTGGAAGCAGATAAGAAAAATTTTAAGAAAGACCTGATTATTGGAAAGACCCTAGTAAAACCAAGAGTGGACAGCAAAATACCGGTTGAATCCAACAAATCCGCCGAAATGGATTCTAAAAGGTGAACTAATAGCGCATTGCGAGAAAGTTACGGCTGTTATAAATTGTGAAAATGACCAGCAGGGCACAAAAGGTGCAACTTTAACAAAATCATCGGCCTTGGAAGTATTAACGAAAGAATGGATGAAGGAATTGTCTGCCCAGAACAAAAATAAAGCAAAAAAGTTCCTGCAAAAGCATTGGCGGATATTTGCGTCCAAAGGAGAAAATAATGGCCAAACATCAGTGGTTAAACATCGCATTGATACAGGTAATTTTCATCCAATTCGTTAACCTCCAAGGAGAAAACTGCCATTAGTATTGGAAATGGTCTATGGCAGTTCAACGTCATGCCGTTTGGTCTTTGTAACGCTCCAGCTACGTTCGAACGGTTAATGGAACGAGTTCTTAAAGGACTACATTGGAGGACCTGTTTAGTGTATGTCGATGACATAATTATCATGGGAAAAGATTTCGATGACCACTTGAAAAGCTTGGAGGAAGTGTTTGAGCGCTTGGAGGCAGCTGGACTAAAATTAAGTGTGAAAAAGTGCTCTTTTTTCCAGCGTGAAGTCAAATATCTGGGACACAAGGTAACGTCAGAAGGAATACACACAGATGAGGATAAAATAAAAGCTGTCAAAAATTGGCCACGACCATCTAATCTTCATGAGTTGCGAAGTTTTCTGGGCCTATGCACTTACTACAGACGTTTTGTTCCTGGTTTCGCAAACGTCGCAGGCAGTCTACATGAGCTGACACAGAAAAATCGGAAATTTGAATGGAGTAGCACACAGGAAACTGCATTCCAAAAGCTGAAAGAATTATTGTCTACAGCGCCAGTACTCGCGTATCCAATACCCGGCAAAAAATTTGTATTGGACACCGATGCGAGTGGCTATGGTATTGGAGGAGTTTTGTCCCAAGTCATCAATGGACAAGAAAAAGTCGTCGCGTATTTCAGCAAAATTCTGTCGAAACCTGAGAGGAACTATTGCGTAACTCGGAGAGAGTTATTGGCAGTAATGGAATGCGTGAAACACTTCCATAAGTACTTGTATGGACAGCACTTTCTTCTGAGGACAGACCATGCGGCGTTAAGGTGGCTACTTCAATTCAAGGATCCTGAGGGCCAAATCGCACGGTGGATAGAACGCTTGCAGAGCTATGATTTCATCATAGAACATCGCAAAGGAAGCCACCATGGAAATGCAGATGCACTATCCCGTCGTCCATGTAAGATTGAATGCGGCCATTGTTCAAGAACGGAAAATAAAGCTGGAACAATTGATGTGCGCCTTTTGAATGTTTTGCCTGAAGAAAAAAGGACAAATGAGGAGATACCACGGAACCAGCGCAGTGATACAGATTTGGCAACTATAATTAAGTATAAGGAGCTGGGTAGGAAACCGGCATGGCAAGAAACCTCAAGTGAAAGCCAAATCTGTAAAGCTTACTGGGCGCAATGGCAAAGTTTGGAGTTGCATGATGGTTGCTTATACCGAATCTAGGAAAGCGAGGATGGTAAAATTCGCTTAAAACTGCTGGTTATTGCAAAGGCAAAATTTAAGGAAATAATCGAGGATTATCACAATGGATCGAGTGGTGGACATCTGGGTATAACAAAAACCACAGAGAAAATAAAGAAACGGTTTTACTGGGAAGGATGCCAAGAAATAGTTGCTAACTGGATCCGCCATTGTGACCAATGCGCAATTGCTAAAGGACCAAGGCGACGAACTCGCGGGAAAATGCATCAGTATAACGTTGGAGCTCCCTTTGAGAGGATAGCCATGGATATAGCTGGACCTTTTCTAATCAGCAATGCAGGAAATAAATACATCCTCGTGGTAATTGATTACTTCAGTAAGTGGCCAGAAGTATATCCCATTCCCAATCAAGAAGCAAAAACAGTGGCAGACATTTTCATCAAAAGTTGGATTTGTCGATATGGAGCTCCACTTGAGTTGCGCTCCGACCAAGGACGAAATTTTGAGTCGGCACTTTTTAAGGAGGTTTGCGGCATGCTTGGAATACAGAGGACACGTTCCACAGCATTGCATCCTCAGTCCGATGGCATGGTCGGAAGGTTCAACCGTACTCTAGAGGAGCATCTAAAAAAGGTTGTCGACAAAGGACAAAAAGATTGGGATGAGCGTCTACCAATGTTTCTAATGGCTTATCGTTCGTCGATACACGATACCACTACAGTCACGCCAGCAAAAGCCATTTTTGGTACGGACTTATGGCTTCCAGCAGATTTGAAGTACGGAGTAAGCGTTGTCCCAGAAACAACCCATGCTGACGATTACATGTCACGAAAAAGAGAAGAACTTGCTGATATACACGAGCTTATCAGGAGACGTACTCAATTGGCTAGCGACAAGATGAAAGCTCGATATGATCTGCTGAAGGGTTCAAAGAAGGTCAATTAGTGCTGCTACACAACCCACAACGAAAACGAGGCTTATCCCCTAAATTACAGACTCATTGGGAGGAACCTTACCGGATTGTCACAAGGATAAACGATGTTATGTATCGAATTCAAAAATACCCCGGTAACAAAGGTAAATTAAAAGTGGTACACATTGAAAGACTAACGCCATATGGAGGCGACAGTGAATATCTTGTTCGGGACGAACAAGTTTAAGAGGAGGGCAGTGTGACGAAAAATAAGAACAACTGAAAAGAAACTTCACGAAAATACTTGACAGTTCGAGATGTCAATAAAAACAGTGATCCAGTGACGTCACAAAAATACTTGACAGTTCGAGATGTCAATAGAAACAGTGATCCAGTGATGTCACGAAAGTACTTGACAGTTCAAGATGTCAATAAAGGGAACCAACGAGATGTTGCCAGATGTTTCGCTAATGCAATTCTATAACGTTCATATGGGTATAAAAGGAGCTGCTCATGAGAGCTGAACACAGTTGATTCTAAGCAATAAAGCAAAAAGGTTGTACACACAGTGAAAGTGAAAGTAAATTAAGTGCTAATTGGAATATTAGATTTTGAATGTAATAAATAGTGAAATAAACAATTGTACCGTGTGAAAATAAACATTTATAATTTAAATAAATAAAGTGTGTGTTTTTGATTGCTACACAATCCAGTGATCGAACTCAGAAAACTGTAAGAGACTGAAATTATCGTCATAGAGACAGGAAAGTTCGTAACAATATGATTATACGACGCCTCAAGTTATCGCAGTGACAGTCGATTGCCTTACCCAAGTAACTAAAACAAGTTATGAAGAAGCATCAGAAGTAGAATATATAAATGCAAAATTTTTACAAAAAAAGATTTTTTTAGCATTTTGCTGTACTTTTTGTAGGCAAGAACACTCAGTTGGTTGCAAAAGTGAAAAATTTTACCAAATTGAATAGGTATCTGTTGATAGGTAATGGTTGAAATGCAAAAAACTACCTGTTTTTAAAATTTTTTTTTTTTTTAGTCTAATTTTCAAATTTGAATTTCTCGAAAACAAGAGCCAAACCATAAAAATTACTATGAGCGTTGAAATCAGCGTGCCTGAATTATGTTAACTACATGGGTCCCATCAATGTTAGAATTTCCGACTAGCACAGTGTAATTAATATCTCTATCTTATTTAAATATATAATTATCTGTATAATTATACATTTAAAAAAAAACAGAATGTTTTTAAAATCTTTACATATAATTTAAAAGCAAAATGTAATCACTTCGCTCGAGAGGGGGGCCGATCGGCCTCCCCCCCTTTGTATTCGCCACTGCATTAACGGCCCTTAATAATTGAAACGAAGATTCAATCTTATCAAAAAACTAAAAAATTATATAAATTTTAAAAAAATTTTTTTTTATTATACAAATTTTACTATTTCTTTTAAGGGTTCTTAACTTTTTAAAGCAGAAAATATGTGAAATAATATTTTTCACACAAATTCATCACATCAGCATAATTTTTCGAAACTTAGCTCCCACAAAACTCCCACTTTTCATCTGGTTAGGTCTGGTATCACCAAAAATGACGATTTTCGTGTGGTGAGTGAAAATATTGTAAAATTCATAGAAACGTATCCAATCCCAAAAAATCTGATCACCATTCGCCTATAGTCTACTCTATAGGCCTTTTTACATTATCAGTGTAGCCGTCAAACTGGCCATCAATATGTCAACCGAGTTTGTGTTTACATGTTCAATAAACTGTCAATATATAGTGTTGCTTTGTACGCCAAAGAAGAAACAAAGCAACAGCGGATAAAATTTTTATGATAGAAATTGATATGCTGATGAAAATAACAGAAATAAATTAATAAAAAATAGTGGAAATATCAAAATATACACTATAAATTTATTTAAATGACATCAAATGTTATCACCAAAAATGAGCTTTGGCCATTAACTAAAATTTTTTTTATTAAAATTTTGTTTTTAAATTAAAAATAAGAGTCTTTGATAAAAATAATAACAATCAGGTTTCAGTAAATTTTTTTTGTCCCAGTCATAAAATTAAAAGGTTCTCTTGAAGCTCCCATTAAGCTTCAGCAAAAACCAAAATCATTAAACTCTCTATTTTTGTGTAAAAAAATCACATTTGCAAGCCATTTTCATTTCCGCACGATGTGCACTCGTTGAAATCTTTTCTTAACTGACTTAAAGTGTACTGGAAGTACACAGAAAGTCAAAAAAATTTTTTTTTCGGCAAATAGATTGTCAATACAGATTGATGAGTGGTTACAATATCAGTTTCTCATCAATCCGCATACATTCTCAGATGGATGAAAAAAAGTGACTTGGCATCATTGGCGTATTGATGGCTACACTGATAATGTAGAAAGGCCCAGATTGCGTAGCAAATTTGCAGTAAAGTGGCAGCACTGGTTCTTAACAAAATTGTACTCGTTAAAATAAACATAGCTACTGTGAAATTGAAGAAATGGACAGCTCTTGATCTTGGTAACTGTCCAACAAGAAAGCGAAGAAGATCAGAGAAGCGAGCTTCATATCTCTTGGTATTCTCTGAAGTAAATCAACCTTTACATAAATTGTTTATAGCAAGCTTGTTCTAAAACGAGGAACGTTTAAATAAAAAATAAAAAGTTCAACAGACAATGAATAAGGAAACTACAATAAATAACGAAAATCAATGCCCGCTTGCTAGGTAAATAAGTAAAATATACACAATTTTAAAGAGTTGTAGTTTGTGGGATATATAGTATAACTTTCCTTGATTTTAACCCAATAAGCTGCATTTCAAGACTCGTACGGTGATAAAGATCGGTTGGTTAAAGGTTTTTGTTGCTCCCAAAACCCAGTATTCTTTAAACCAAACTTTGGCTTAGTTCTACTTAAGCAACACCTTATATTTTTTAAATCTAGTTTATTAAGCTGTTAATCCTATGAAAAACTGTAATCAAAAACATGACAACCAAGTTCTGTTACCAACGACAAGTTTAACAAACTATAATTCTAACAAAAAATGTGTAATGAGTTTAAAATAAATTATCCATTGTCAATGGCTTGCTTTACAAGGTCAATAATAATAATATATTTTGGTCTCGCTCACTGTCACATTACTTATGCGGCTGTTACTTGAGTTATTTTTCAAAAGGGCTTATAACCAAAACGAGGCAAAAGTATAAAAAAAAAAAATACAAATAAGAATTTAGAGTATATAAAAAGAAAACTCAATCATTTCAATTCTCTAAATTTTTATGAAAGCACTGAGTTTGTCACAGTTTTGAGAAATTTAAACAAAAGTAAAATTTAAATTTTGTTGAAGAAATTGCTTTAAGAGGTCATTGAGAATTAATTTGTAAGTTTGGCAAAATTTAGCTTCATTGGTTCAGGTTTTACCTTTATCCTTTGTCCGAACATTTAAATTTTTTTATTGAAAATTTTATAAAAAAAAAATTGAATCCTTTCCTTTTTAATTTATCAGTTATTAGAAAGTGAATGAATGATAGATTTTTAAACAGTGTTCATAACTTAATTTTGTGAGCTTTTGCATAGTTTAGTTTAATTTAGGAAATGTCTATACGGGGCGTTCCGCGTACGCGAAAGCTCCTCTCTCTCTCTCAATTTACTCAATTAGCGTACGCGAAACTCAATTAGCGTATGCGAAATCCAGTGAAGTTTTTTCCCCCGGGGAACTTGATTAATTTATGTACTGATCCGCGGCCGAAGGCCGCCGCGAAGCCGGTGTCGGATTTTTGGGAGTTTTAAATCCTGAGCTGCGGCCGCAGGCCGCCCACTTACCCCTACTTTTATGTAAAATTACTGTTGTAACGAAAATGCGTCCCGGGGGAAAAAAAATTCACTGGATTTCGCGTACGCTAATTGAGTAAATTGAGAGAGAGAGAGGAGCTTTCGCGTACGCGGGCCGCCCCGTATAGACAGACTCTTTAATTTAATGGAACTCCATTTAATATTGTATAACTGAAAACGAGGCCTAAAAATAAGAACTCTACACGAGTTCCGCTTGACGTTTTCTTAAATTTCGGTGCAACTGAAAAGACTTTTAAATACGATTTTTAACTGCTTCGTCTACATTCCGCGTACTCTTCTACAGTATACATAGTTCAATTTGATGCAAATCCATCAATTTAGCTGGAATAGAGGCTTCATCAATTAGGATGAATTAAAGTACGGAAATAAAAACTAACTTTAATGATTGATTACCCACTGACTTTAAATTACAATCTTAAAAATATTAGTTTTGTAATTTTTGCATACAAAAATAATGATCAACAATTTATAACACACTTTCAGTGTGAACTGCGGAATATTTTGAAAACATAAATTGTTATTCTTTAGAATCGTTAAACGTCAGCGATATACTGAAAACCGTTAGTTTAATGATTGTAGTTTATGAAGGAAATTTTAGCAGAAGAGCGGTCATTATCATAATAAGTCTAAACAAAAATGACAAAACTAGTGCAACTATATCGACCCTTAACCGCCAAAAAGACTTAACTTTCAAAAAACAAATTTTACAGTAGAACCTTTTTTTGAATTTTCTTTGCGTACATTGTAGTGCCAGAGTCAAAATTGCTTTCGCTATAACTTCGTAATGGTATTTTTTACAGTCATGAAATTTGAAGGAAGATGCTATGGACGCGAGTTATCGATTTCTTTCAAAAAACGGAAATCTGAAATCGTGTCGGTTAAGCCTTTTTGGCGGTTGGGGCGCGATACATTAATATGAATATAAATAGAAACTTATAATGAGAATTTACTTTTTACTGATATTTAGCATTGTACGTGAAAATACGTGCATATCAGTGTGATATATGCAAAAAAAATATGGATAAGGGGGGGGGGGGGTTTCGGTTACCGTCACATGACGCTAAAGGGGGTCTGGCCCAGCGTCATTTTTTGTCACACAGGGGGGTTTATTTTAGCGAATTTAAGCTTCACGGAGTTTATGGACAGCCCCTTAGTTTTCAGATAAAATGACAAATCGAAAATCACGATTTACATTCGCTGAAAAAATAATTAAAAAATTTTTAGCTATCAGAATTTCAAAAAGAAAATGTCAAACAATGCAAAAAATAACAAGAATTCTATATCTGAAAAAATTTTTTAATTCGGTCCAACAAACTTTTTTTTATGCCCGTTTTATTAAGAAAATGTAATGAAAAAACCAAAAACCACCTGCCTTTAATTACATATATCTTACTTAAAACAATGTAAAATTAAAAAAAACTCTTGATAGTTTTGTGCGCAATTGTCATAGCTTTATTTTGATACCAAAAACTTAAAGATTAGATCATACAAACTTGAGTCCTTTTGAACAAAAAATTTCAGTTTATTTTAGTTACGAAAATGCTGACATAGAAGTACAGAGATAATTCAATTCAATGCCTTTTATATAATTGCCTGTATTTAGGTTTTTGGTTTTTTCAGTAAATTTTCTTAATAAACCGGGCATAAAAAAAAGTTTGTTGGACCGATTTTTTCAGATTTAGAATTCTTGTTATTTTTTGCATCGTTTGACATTTTCTTTTTGAAATTCTGACGGTTAAAAATTTTTTAATTATTTTTCGCGCGGATGTAAATCGTGATTTTCGATTTGTCATTTTATCTGAAAACTAAGGCGTGATGGAAAAATTTTGTAAATGCAGTCCTACTATATCAATAGCAAGGAATAATAATTATATAGTCCGAACTCAGATAAAATCTAAAGTCTGAAATTCGTTGAACAGTTTAATGAGTTTCCAACATTCCTATAATACGAGGCATGAGACAATTTTGTTGTTTCTCGCTCCATAAATTATACTTCTTCTCAAAATATATCTCACAATGGTGTAATTTGGCACAACGAGCTTGATAGATCCATAAAAACATACAATATTGACCTTTTAAGGGGACATTCGCTTTTGTAATTGAAAAGAAAAAAACACTTTTTTAAAATTTTATTATGAAAAAACTATTATATTTATTGACAAAATTTCTTTTGGACATTGTTAAATATTGTCCAAAAAATATGAAAAAAATGCAAAAAAATTGAGGGACTTACCCTCAAAAAATGCCCCGTAAAAAAAGGGGGGTATTTTTTAAAACTTTCAGAGGCTTATTGTTTAATATTTTTTATGAGTAATCGAATGCGCTTTGGTTTTTTGAAATCGGTCGAGTAGATTCGGAGAATTCGGATGACGCCCTCTACAGCAGACAATAGAAACTAAAAATAAAAAAAAAAATTTTTTTCATATTTTTTAGACAATATTTAACAATGTCCAAAAGAAATTTGGTCAATAAATATAATAGTTTTTTCATAATAAAATTTTTAAAAAGTGTTTTTTGTTTCAATTACAAAGGCGAATGTCCCCTTAACCCTTTCGACCCGGCTGGGACAATATATATATGTAAATTGGGATATATTGTCCCAGCCGGGTCGAAAGGGTTAAAGAAAAAATTAAAAGAATTTTTGTTAGATAGAACAAAGCTTTTGTTACACATTTAAATTTTTACTCTGTTAAATTTTTATTATTTTTCGCGAAAGTTTATTTATGAAATATTTAAGTATAATAATATAAACGTGTTATTTAGTTGTTAAAATCTTAGTTCAAAAGACCTTTTGGTTGAACTTGTTGTAATTTATTGAATTATTTTATAAATAAATAGGCTTGAACAAATATATATATATATAAAAAAAATCAAAAAGTTCGACACGGACCTAGTTTCGGAGATATAACCATCGGGATATTGCTTTTATAAATAGGCTTGAATAGATATATATAAAAAAAAAACTTTAAGAATTTTTAAGTGTGTTACTTAATGACATTTTATGTATAGAAAATTGATTTTTTAATTGAACTTTTAGTCATATATTTGCAAAGATCGATTTACATATAAATCTATCAATGCATTTTTCTAACACATAATTATGACAAATCAAGGAACGGATTAAAAACACGGCTATAGTGACATAAGTTTCGTCTTTCGCCACAAAGACTCATCAGACTATTTTTGTTGTAATTATAATTATATTTATTTTACTAAATTAATTATAATTGAAAAATTGCAAGTTTGAAAACTTTTTGTGTTTCTTGGTCTGGGCGGGAGTCGAACCAAGGATCTCCAGGTTGGTAGCAGAAGTCGTTACCACCGCACCAGCCTTGCCCGGCTGCGAAGCCGACTTTTGCCAGTTTTGCTTGTGTGTTAATACGTATTGATATATCATAATTGTTGTTTGTGTTATTTATTGATATATGGTATAGTTGTTCCTTTGGAACAAATTCAATACCGATTGCAGGTGTTTCCACCTTATCAGGGCATGTTCTCCCAAATAACTTTAAGAATTTTTTAAGTGTGTTACTTAATGACATTTTATATATAGAAAATTGATTTTTTAATTGAACTTTTAGTCATATATTTGGAAAGATCGATTTACATATAAATCTATCAATGCATTTTTCTAACACATAATTATGACAAATCAAGGAACGGATTAAAAACACGGCTATAGTGACATATGTTTCGTCTTTCGCCACAAAGACTCATCAGACTATTTTTGTTGTAATTATAATTATATTTATTTTACCAAATTAATTATAATTGAAAAATTGCAAGTTTGAAAACTTTTTGTGTTTCTTGGTCTGGGCGGGAGTCGAGCCAAGGATCTCCAGGTTGGTGGCAGATGCATTGATAGATTTATATGTAAATCGATCTTTGCAAATATATGACTAAAAGTTCAATTAAAAAATCAATTTTCTATAAAAAAAAAAAAAAAAAAGGTCGGCACGGACCTAGTCTCGGAGATTAACCATCGGGATATTGCTTTTATGAACAGGTTTGTAGTTTGTCCCAAAACCCAATTTTTTTTGGCCAAAATAGGTCTTCCTTCAGGAATTAATTACAACATCAACAAAAATTGGAGCAAGTGCTTATTTTCTGAGGTATAGCCATCGGAATATCGGGATATAGCTTTTATGAAAACCGATATAAGTACGGATCCCCTTGATGAATTTTTATAATAATTAATACAAAATCGGTATACAAAAGTTTTAAATCCGAGTCAGGCCTGTTCCGTAATCCACGTGGTTTCAATAACTTTTCACTTAGGAGGCTTTTTGATGAAAATAGTGAGTCACACGATAAAAAGTATTAGGATCTTTCTCGTCGAGAATTACAGGTTCTACTTTTTCGTAAATATAAATCAATATTATTTGTAGAACCTGTAATTCTCCACAAAAAAGATTATCATACTTTTAATCGTGTGACTCATCATTTTCATCATTTTCCACGCGGATTTTTGAAAATTTTGACTAGTTTTTTTTTAAAGCTCTATTTTTCCAAAAAATGTCTCATTAACCCATTGTTTTAGTAACAAATTATGGAAGCCTAGTCTATTTCCTTTCATTTGATATGCAATTTGTACCTGTTTTCTTTCATTAGCACGTTTTGGCTTCTGAAATTAATTTATCATTTTTTTTTTTTTCAAATTTCAAATGAGTATTTTTTGAGCCCCATTTATGTAACAAATTTTAAAATTTTTAAAATATACAGGCCTGTTCCGTAAGCCGTGTGGTTATTTGTTGTAATATTTAAAAATTTTCACGAAATTTTCGGAAAATAATGCAAATAAATGGCATAAACGATTAGGACATATTAATGTTTCTGATTTAAAAAAACTATCGAATAAAAATATGGTTTATGGTCTTAAAGTATGTGTTCCAAAATACCTTGTGCTACGTGCATGATAAGCAGTAAACCATGTGGAAATTTTTCGAGTGTCAACGCCAGAAATGTGCTAGAATTGGTTCACATCGGATGTTCATATTTCATCACTTTTATTGATGATTGTTCGCGTTTTGTATTTACACATTTTTTGAAGAAAAAATCGGATGCTTTTGAAGCATTCAAAAATTTTGCTGCGGTGGCGGAGAAGCTGAAGATGTTAGGGGGTACCAATGGGAAGGAATATATCAACTCCCGTTTTGAAAAATATTTCACCAAAAATGGAATTTCGCATCAAACAACAGTGGGCTTTGCCATCAACAAAACGGTGTATCGAAAAGTACAAACCGAACTTCGGTGGGAATGGCACGATGTTTGCTGGAATATTCAGGCCTTCCTCAGCGTTTGTGATCAGAGGCGATCAACACAGTTACTTACATTCGAAACAGGTGTCCAACAAAAGTGCTGGATGACGTCACCCGTTATGAGAAATGGTATGGTAGGAAGCCGTCAATAGATCATTTACGAATTTTTGGCTGTGACGCGGTGGTTTTACAAAAAGGTTCGCATAGAGGTGGTAAATTTGAACCAAAAGGTGTTAAATTAAAGTTCGTTGGCTGCGCTGATTTAACCAAAGGGTATAGACTATATGATCAACAAAAACGAAGCACAATTATAGCAAGGGATGTAATATTCTTTGAAAATAAGTTTTTTAAAATTATGAACGAGGAAAATGGTGATACAGAATTATTTTATTATGAAAATTTAATACCTATTGAAAAAGATGCAGAAAGCGGAGTAGCAGAAAATGCAGGTGAAGCAGAGAATGCAGATGAAGATAATTATAGTATTTTGTAACTGACCGACACGCCCCACAGAGATGCAATCAGTACAAGCTAGACGGAAAAAATTCGAAATCGAATTTTTACATTCCGAATATGAAAAAATATTAGAAAATATATTTATAACTCATAAGTAATTTTTTACTTACCTAAAAAATTATGTTTTCCAAATTTGTATCCATGAAATTAGTTGCTATTTTCACAATTTTTTTTTAATACTTCCCAATATCGAAAAGAGTTGAAAATCGGCACACATTACGGCCAAGATATTTTATATGGAAATATTATAAATTCAAAACCAAATCTTTTAAAATGTTGGTGCTATAGAATAGAATTTAGAGAGATAAATGTGAAAAAACTCCAAATTCTGCTAAACATTTTGAAAAAAAAAGGCCACTCCATATTTCTACCAAACTTTCTTTATTTAATCAGTGTTATGTCTACTTTAAACCCTGGGAATGCCTAAGTGCGCAAATTTACCTTTGACTTTTTTTCTTAATCTATATGATGGTACTAAATATTACTGTATTAATTAGGCTGTGACCGTATTGTCTGAAATATATATAATTTTTAGTCGATGAGACTTTTTATGGGATTTAAATATTTGTAATATAACACACAATATTTTTACACTGAAAAAAAAAAAAAAAAATACACGAAATAAAAAAAACCTATTTTAATGAAGTGTAAATTAGTCTTAAAAACGAAAAATTTGGTTAAATATTTTGGTAATTAAAAACAAAATGACCACTTGATATTTTCGTTGTTATTACTATGAACAAGTGGCATGTTAAAGACTAAGCTCTTCTATGCAAACAATTTAAATCAATAAATAAATAAAAAAAAAAAAAATAAATGAGTATTATGTCTACTTTAAGCACTAGGAGTGCCTAAGTGCGCAAACTTGGCATTGTATTTTTTTTTTTTCATCCTACATATTTGATTGCCCTAAAAATGCTATTAAATTAAAGTTCAAATCCAGGTTCCGAATATTTTTTTTAAATATTATGAATGGTTTTTGGGTAATTTCATTACTTTTAGCTCTAATCCGGGTAACATAACTAACACAACACGTTATGTTAATACACAGAAAAAAAAAAAAACAATTATAGAAATAAAAATTAAAAAAAAAAAATAAACGTAAATAGCCCAAGAAAAGCAATAAATAATATTAATACATTAAAATAATATAAATAAATTATATTTAATTATATAAATAGTATAAATATGTATAAAAAGTAAAAAGTATAAATAATAAAGTATGCCAATTTTATATTGAACTAATTAAACAGTAATTTTTGCAATTTTTCAACAACAGACGCAAGCAAGTGTTAACATGGAAATTGATTACATATGTTTCGGCTACTTCCACATACATATTTATATATTTTCATATATAAACATATTTGGCCCTATGCTCCTCCCAGGAGTTAAAGGAGAATGCATACATACATACATATAAACATATATATAGCCTCATCAGATCAGTTTTAGTTAAATCTTGTCAGTAACTGTACTCGAACCCGTGACTCCGGTTTTCTAATGAAAGAAATCGCGGTGCTTAAGCGATTGTGCTATCGGCCACGGATAAACTCTCTGAACAGGATCGCCATTATGAATAAATTATAAGGCTCACTGGCGCCGTCTGTTGTGAAAAATTGCCGAATTGTTAGTTGGTAACACACTCTGGTTTTGAGACATGCTATGCTAGCTACAATTCTGTCTTAGTTCAATATAAAATTATCATTCTTCAATTTAGAAAAAAGTACTACATTAGTACTATGCAAGCAAAAAAAAAAAAAAAAAAAAACAGTCAATAAACTAACTTCATAATTAATAAAACTTATTATAAATGATATGAAGTACATATATGATATAAACATTGTCATTTATTTACATGGATATGAAATAAATCCTCAAATATATATTTTTTTTTTTAAAAATCCTTTGTTTATTGTTTTTGTTATTTTTTTTATATAATAAAACTTTAATATATATGTGCGTCAGCAACAAAACAAAAGCTTATTTAATCTTGTTATTAAAAAGTACTCTCGCAACCGAAAAAGTACTTTCTGAAGAGTAAACTAGTAAGGGTGTAAAATTTGGCCTGGCCAAACATTAAATGCCCTACACTGCAGTATTTTAAAAAAAGCTTGCATTTATAGTTTTTAGTGTCTGAGTGAAAAACGTTTTCAGTAGAGTTTTGAAGCTTTTTCTTATAAAAGAGATGCCACGCCCTCTTGTCCGAGTTCGTCTAGTTTTAGCTTAGAGCGTGCATTTATAGTCTTTAGTATTTGAGTGAAGTTTGGTTGGATTATCTCAAAAAACTCTTTCAGTAAAGCATTTTGAATCTTTTGCTTATATGGAAGGTGCCACGCCCCCTTGTCTGATTTCACCCAATTTTTGTTGAGAGCTTTCATTTATGATTCTTAGTGTCTGAGTCGAATTGGGTTCGAATATCTCAAAACACGCTTTCAGTATAGCGTTTTAAAGCTTTTGCTTATGTGGGAGGTGCCACGCCCTCTTGTCCGAATTCATTTAGTTTTTTTTAGAGCTTGCGCTTACAATTCTTAGTATATATGCGTATTTTGGTTGCATTGTCGTGAAAAATACTCCTAAAATTGCATTTTGAATATATTTTTTGTATGGGCGGTAGGCCTGTCCGTTGACCGATTTCGCTCATTTTCAATCCCCCGAGCTAGCTTTGGCGACGAAGGCAGTGTACCAAATTTCATTGAATTATCTGGCTCAGTTTTCCCAAAAAGTGTATTTCAACACCCAGCCAGCCACCCAGCCAGCCAGACAGACAGACGGACATGGCTATATCAACTCAGGAGGTGACGCTGATCAAGAATATATATATTTTTCTATATCTGCCACGCCTCCTTCTCTGCGCTACAAACGGAAGGACAAAGTGAATATACCCTGGGTCTAGGGTATAAAAAGGCCCCCTCCAAAATTATCAAATATCATCACTGATACTTGCTAAGCTTTATTATTATATTAATATTATTTATTATACTCCTATTATTTATTATACTCATATTATTTATTATATTAATATTATTAGTGCCTTAGAAATCAAATATTACACGTCTACTTAAAATTTCGTTATTGCAGATTTTTTCGTTAGTTATGGTGCAATTTATATCTCAGTTGTATGGGAGGTACCACGCCCACTTGTCCAATCGTGCTGAAATTTTTTTATAAATTTAAGAAACTATTGTACATAAAACTTATACACTTAAAATTTTGTAACCATAGGTCGTTCCGTTTTTAAGGTATAGCCCAAAATGTAAATAAGTTGTATGGGAGGTGCCACACCCACTTGTCCAAAAATTCTGAAATCATTTTTTTTGTACTTTCCCGTACCTAAAACATAAAAAACTGCAAAAAAATAGTTTTTTCCGTCTAGCATGTACTAATCGCATTACTGTGCGCCCTTTTCTCGTCGCCTATTGAATCGAACTGAACAATTCAACGACGACCGTGTGGAAAAACTACAAATGTACTTTAAGAAAATATTATAACAAAGTGCGCTTTGAGAAGGGATTTTTCTCTCACAGTATTTTAGATATCTTTTTTTTTTTTAATTATTAAATTGGTTGGCGGAAAAATTTTTCTCAAAGTGCCAGGGTGAACTCTAGATTGAAGGAAAGGTTGTGAAAAAAAAGAGTCAAAAAGACAATTTATTAAAGATCAATAATCTTAGTTTCTTTAATAAAATTAATTAATGTAGTAGAATTTAAAATTTGAAAAAGATTGTTATATTGTAAGAAAATATTATATTTAGCACGAATTATAGAAAATTTGGTACAATGAAAAATTAAGTGATGTGAATCTTCAATTGTATTACAAAGATCGCAAATATTTGAATTAATAGCGTTAATTAGATTAAGGTATGTATTTTTTTATCATAGGTGTGTCCAGATAATAGTCTATTGATGACTTTTACTTCACAGGAATCAAGAGCAGACCCAGTATACCATGGTTTATTGGGAATATAATTAAAAATACTATAAAAAACGTACCTTTTGATCTGGAAATTTCAACAAATTCAGAATTCCATTCCTCTCTTAGAGCATTAGCAATTATTTTAATAGCATCTTTAGCAGTAAAACTGAAATCTATAGGTGCGCCATTTAAAATAGCTTGTTTGGCCATATAATTAACACGTTCATTGAAAAAAATTCCAACATGACTAGGCACCCAACAAAAATGTACATTGCAAATACTTGAATTATCAATTTTGTTTAGAATTTCAGAGACAAGATAACTGTCAGAATTATTTTTTTTGTAAAAGAATACAAGCATTAAGACTATCAATCTTATAACTCGGCCATCCGACAGAATCACTGTCCCAGTGACAATTATTCTATACTTAAAATTCCGCATATACTACAGGGTCCGCCAAATAACTTTTTTTTTTGAAAATTCTATAAAAAAAAAATACTGGATATTTTCTCAAATTTCTTTTTTTATTTAAAAGTACAATCCTTCCGGTTAATAATGGAAAATAATTTCATTCAAATAGCTGCCTCGGCTGGCCATGCAGTAGCCTACACGATCGGTTCAATTTTTAAGCACATTATCGATTGTGTGCAGCTGTATTTCACCAATGGCTTCCTGAATATTGTCCTTTAAAGCGTCAATTGTCTCTGGCTTGTCGGCGTAACACTTATCTTTGAGGGCACCCCACAAATAATAGTCCAACGGTGTCAAATCGCAGCTCCGAGGTGGCTAAACGACATCAACTCTGCGGCTGATAATGCGATATTGAAAAACAGGGCGCAAAACATCGAGTGTAGCTTCGGCTGTGTGGCACGTAGCGCCGTCCTGTTGAAACCAAATGTTGCCAATATCCTCCTCTTCAATTTTTGTGAACAAAAATTCGATCAACATGGCCCGATAACGATCGCCATTGACTGTAACGGCCACTCCTTGCTCATTTTCGAAGAAAAATAGCCCAATTATGCCTCTGGACCAAAATCCGCACCAAACAGTGACTCGTTTTGGGTGCAGCGGCTTTTCAATGTATGCGTGTGGGTTTTCTGTGCCCCAAATGCGACAATTTTGCTTGTTTACATACCCGCCAAGATCAAAATGAGCTTCATCTGAAAAGATGATTTTTTTTGGCAAAATCGGTATCTTCTGTAAGTCGATCGCAGGCCCACTTTCCCAGCGTTGTTCAAGCGAATACACAACCATATTCGTTCAGCGGAACGATAAAACTAATTATCTGTCAAATCAGACGAAATAAGCACTAGTTGAAAAAAAAAAAGTTAGATGGCGGACCCTGTATAAGCACATAGTACCACACACGAAAGAGTATGAGATCAGTTCTTAAAACAAAAAAAATCGTTCCATAATCTATGGAATCTACCTAGTTTGATCCGTGCACCCTCATTGTGGAGTGACTATCTGACCAGGTGACCATATTGGGTTTTGGTACAAAATGTCCTTTTTTAAAAAAAAGAAATATAAAATTTGTTAAGTACGAAGATAAAACTTGAGAAAATCTATATATGACCTATTTAATTTTTTTTTTTTTATTAATTTCACCCATTTTGATTCTAATTGTTTTAAAAATAGAAAAATCTGACTCTGTTAAGATCGCTATGAAATTTTAACATCAGAGATGAGTTTCATATCGAACTGGATAGCAACATGTTAACTTTTCTATGCTGAATGTTACATTTTGTAGATATAATTTTGAATATTAGGAAAATGAAACTGCACCAAAGTGATATGCAGCTTTCAACATCGTTCCATAATCTATGGAATTCACCTAGTTTGATCCGTGCACTCTCATTGTGGAGTGGCCATATGACCAGGTGACCATATTGGGTTTTCAGTATAAAAAGTCCATTTTTTCAAGGGATGAATTCGTACCTTAGGAAAATGAAACTGCTCCAATGTGATATGCAATTTTCAACACAGTTCCATAATTTATGGAATCCACCTAAGTTGATTCGTGCACTCTCCTTGTGGTGTGGTCAGGAGCCGGATGACGATGTTCCATTTTTTGCTAGGAAAATCGTTATTTTTAAGAGTGAAATTAACATGTTTAGAAAAATAAATTTTAACGAAGTTGTGTATCATATAAAACTATGGCTTATGAGCTAATAGTTCCAACTATTTTCTTTTATGAACTCTTATTATATAGAAGTATGCCAGTCATCTGTCTTAAAATCTCCTCTAGCGTCAAGTTAACATTTTTCTATTATAGAAGGAGATACGAGTAAGGAGAAATTTGCACCCATCTGTTTAATGGATGAAAACTATTTTATATGAAAGTAAATACGTTAAGAAACATATTGTGAACGGGTTACCTAAAAAAATCCTGGCAAGGCTATGGTTCATTCCATATTCAAAAGTGCATTTTTTTTTTCAAAAAATGCACTCATCTGTTTAATGAAAAAATATACCATTCGAAAGTTTAGAGCCTCTAAAATATGTCTAAGTAGGGTTGCCTATTTTTTTCCTGGCAAGGCAAAGGGTTGCCAGGCTTTAAAAGGTCGGCTAAAACCACAAATTTGCACTCATCTGTTTAATGAAAAAATTATATACCATTCGAAAGTTTAGAGCCTCTACAATATGTTTAAGTAGGGTTGCCTATTTTTTTCCTGGCAAGGCATAGGGTTGCCCGGCTTTAAATGGTCGGTCAGTTGCTCTCATCTGTTTAATAAATAAATTTTATGTTAAAATAAAGATAATTTCATTGCGAACACGGTGATACAGGGTTCGTATTATTGAACATCGTAGCCCATTATTTTAATAGGTCTTAGAAAAAACTGGGCTATAATAGGTTAAACTGTTTTACAAAATATTTTACGGAAAATTTCATTAGGGGTCACCATAGATGAAAAAAAAAAAAAAATTTATGATGGCACGTTAAGGACATCAAAAAATTTTTTCCGAGGAGTCCTATCTTAAAAATTCCACAATTCGGTGCGCATTCTTTTTGCATAAAAAATAATAAGTAGAAACTAAAGCCCTGACCACAATGCGGGTGAAACGTTTTTTCGGTTAGTAGAATTTTGTTGATTACTTTTTTGTATTTTATTCTCCTTACGCATTCGGCTCCAAAAAGTGTCACAAACATAGCAGAATAATTTTTGTTTCTAACAACGACTGTTTGTTTACTTTTTCAAGTTTAGCTTCTTTTTAATTATTTACAGCTAAAAAACAAAATACAAAACTAGAAGAGTAAGTTAGGGCAATGTAGACTATGTGGCTGAATGCAACGGATCCTGGACTTGTAAAGCTTAAGCCTGAAAACTGTGGTTGGTTTTTCGATGCTTATTTAAAACCAATCGGATTCATTGGGGACCAAACTCCGTTAACAATAGAAGATGTAATACAAATGACAGAAGAAGATACAGACGACGAATCTTTCGAGTTTGACCACCAAAATTTTACTTCCGATGAATCGGATGCGGAATAATGTTCTAAAATTTTTTTTTACTAATTTTAGTCATTATTTGCAAAAATTTTAAATTCTATGCATTTTTCAACTTAGTAAATCATGACAATTATGATAAGAGAAAAAAACTACTTAACATGGCTATGGTGACATATGTTTCGGTTACCGCCACGTAACCATCCTCAGACCAATTTATGTTTTTATTTAATTTATTTTTAATTAAATGAAATAACAATTGAAAAATTGAACTTTTTGTCTGAGGCCGGGATTAAACTCAGAACCTTCGAAGTCAATCTCTCTACATAGCGCATTTATCAAAAAACTGCGCTATGTGCCCTCAGACAAAAAGTTCAATTTTTCAATTGTTATTTCATTTAATTTAAAATAAATTAAATAAAAACATAAATTGGTCTGAGGATGGTTACGTGGCGGTAACCGAAACATATGTCACCATAGCCATGTTTAGTAGTTTTTTTCTCTTATCCTAATTGTCATGATTTTCTATGTTTAAAAATGCATAAAATTTTAGATTCTTGCAAATAATGACTAAAAGTTCATAAAATTTGTATAATTTTCATATAGTCAACATAAACCATTTTATTTATTTATTTTTTTTATTATTAAATTAAATGGCGGCGCCTTAGCCGCACAACTTGGCAGGGTCTTTCACAATTAAATTTAGCTCTATATTGTTATAGTTGTTAAAGTAGCGAGAATGTTCTATATGGGCTAATCCTGCGTTGCGAACGTTACATTTGTACGCATAATTTTAAATCCTGAAGGCGCTCTGAATTTTAAATTCTTAATTTACCTGCAGTGGTATGTTTCCCTTTGAGAGTACTTTCAAAAGGCATTTAAAAATATTTCGTAGCTTGTATCAGTTACAATATAATCGTGCATAAAGTGCTGTTCGCACGTTACAAAAAACAGAAGTGGAGATCAATGTACATTTTCAAAATTTTTTGCGAAGTTTCCAGTATAAACGAAAAAAGCCAAATTCTCCAAAGAAAGAAGAATATTTGAGCATATCGAAACTGCTTTTGAGGGAATCAAATAGTCCTTCGTTCGTACAAAAATTTAACTTTTATGTGTTGCGCACGTTACGTTGCAAGCAGCAAGCAGGATTCCGGCGAAACAGATCATGCGTGGATCAAATCAACACGCTCAGAATAGTTGTCGAACAATCATGCGAGTGGCGTGCTGCACTTCAACTTGTCTTCGTTGACTATAGCACTGCCTTCGACAGTGTCTCCCGAGAAAACATCTGGGCGTCACTGCAACGAAGAGGTATTGCCGCAAAGGCCATAAACTTAGTACGTGCACAATATGAAGGCTTTAAATGCAGTGTATTACACAACGGGTTGTTGTCACCGACATTCACCACTAATTCAGGCGTACGGCAGGGGTGTTTACTATCACCATCTCTCTTCCTTATCGTTCTTGACGATATTCTAGATAAAGCTCTTAATAAGGCCAAAAGGGGTATCCAGTGGAACTTTACTGAACATCTAGAAGACCTCGACTACGCTGACGACATCTGCCTCTTATCGTCCAAACATTCAGATATGCAAAACAAAATTGAAGACCTTGTCTTGGAATCACAAAAGGCCGGCCTGAAAATCAACGTATCCAAGACTAAAAGCATGAAGTTGAACGCAAACAGGGATGACATCACGTTTAGAGCTGGCAGTGATGACATCGAAAACGTCGATAGCTTCACGTATTTAGGCAGCATTATCTCCATGGATGGTGGAGCAAAAGAGGATATCAACTCAAGAATAGCAAAAGCAAAAGGCACGTTTGCTCAACTGAACAAAATATGGTCTTCATCCGTTATATCCACCAAAACGAGAGTACGCATTTTTGATTCGAATGTGAAATCGGTCTTGTTATATGGGTGCGAAACATCCCAGTGTGCCAGGCGGTTCATACCTTCGCTTTTTTACCCGTTACGGATCCGTTACTGATCCGTTGGCGGGAGAGATTCCCAAAAAAAAAAGCGAATAAAAAAGCGGAGATTTGAACAGTCTGGCACACTGGGATGGCTTGTTACTGAACAACTAACGAACAAGCTGCAAGTATTCGTCAACAAATGCTTAAGGCGTATACTAAAGGTTTGGTGGCCTCGCACTATATCAAATGCCGAGCTACATCAAAAATGCAAACAGAAGGCTATAGCAAACGAGATCAAGCTGCGCAAATGGGGATGGATTGGTCACACTCTCCGGAAACCACACAGCGAAGTTTGTCGCCAGGCCCTTGAGTGGAATCCACAAGGCAGTAGAGGACGTCGTAGACCCAAAACCAACTGGAAAAGGTCGTTGGAAAAGGAAATCCAAGAATCGGGAAAATCGTGGCAAGAGATCAAAGTCATCGCAAGGGATCGTGACAAATGGAGAGATTTCATATTGGCCCTATGCTCCTCCTAGGAGTTAAAGGAGAATACATACATACATATGTTACGTTGCGAACGTTACAATTTTTATTTTATATGCAGTAGGAAGCAAAACTGTCAACATGTTTGCTATTTTTGACTTAGTACTGCTATAGCGTCCGTTAGAGTGGGCATAACCTTGCAAAGAAAAATCGTAGATGACCATTCACCACTTTTTTGGAAAGGAAAAAAGCAAGATGTTCAAGTGTATTTTACGGAATAAAGCAAAAAAAATCTTTGCGCCCTTGAACCTAATTTGAAAAACAGCAAAAACGTCGTTTTTTGCACTTTAAGATCGGATACCTAGAAATTCTGACGAGGCAGAGGGAATCTGTTGCCAGTTTTGGAATCAGCACAACAAAATCTATTAGAATCGTTTTTTTAAACTTGGAAAAATTCACGTTCCAGGCTTGCGTGCACATCACTTAAAGTGGTGCAAAACTGTCAACATGTTTTCGAAATGGTTTTTTGTTCATTATTTTTTTATGGTTTGAAGTTCGGTAAAATTGCTTACATATTTGAATAGAGGAAAGGTTAGGCTTCCGTTTGGTTCATATTTCTTGTTGGTCATGTAATCAGAACGGACGCTATAGCAGTACTAAGTCAAAAATAGCAAACATGTTGACAGTTTTGCTTCTTACTGTATATACAGGGTGGCTGATTCGAACTGTTACCAACTTCAGATAGACTTATCTGACAGATGGAACATGACAGCTGTCTAAAAATTGGCATAAGTTCATTCTATTGTCAACAAGTAACCAAAAGCATTTGCGCGTCAATTTATTGAAAATAAAAAATTTTCGAAATGGAATTCAAACGTAATAGTGTGATTGCTCTTTATTTGGCTGGAAAATCGCAACCAGCAATTGTTCGTGAGCTGAAACATTTAAAAGTGAATAAAATGTTTGTGTATCGGACCATAACACGTTACAATGGAAAATAACTGCAACATCACCAGAAATGGTTCGAAAGGTGAAGGCCAGAATTGAGCGAAATCCGAGACGCAGTGGCAGACAAATGGCTGCCGAGCTGAAAATATCGCGTGAACGAATGCAACACATATTGTCAAACAAGCTCGGAGTAAAGGCCCTCAAGTTCCAAAAGGCGCATGATCTCACTCCTGCTCAAAAAAAAGTTAGGCTCGATAGAGCCAAGGAGTTGTTGCGCTTGCACGCCGCCGGAAATCTGTCACAAATTGTCTTCTCTGATGAGAAAAATTACTGTATCCAGCAATATGTAAACAAACAAAATGATCGGGCTTACTTGACAGAGAGGTCCTACGAAAATTTGAATGTTCGTTTGGCCACCAGGACGCAGGCACCACCGCACGTGATGGTTTGGGCTGCAGTGACTGCTGATGGGCGCTCACCACTCGTTTTTTTGGCCGCTGGCGTCAAAGTAAACGCCCAGGTGTATCGTGAATCAGTGTTGGAGGGTGCTTTACTACCGTGGGCACGCAAACATTTCGGTCGCAAGCCATGGACATTCCAACAAGACTCGGCACCGTCACACAAAGCTCGTGTGAATCAAGAATGGTTAGAAAAAAACGTTCCTAGCTTCATTTCTGCTCAACAATGGCTCTCAAATTCGCCTGATGCGAATCCGCTGGATTTCTCAATCTGGGGTATGTTGGACAGGAAGGTCTTGACTAAAAAATACCAGAGCGTTGATGCGCTAAAAGTGGCCCTTCAACGAGAATGGCGCAAACTTCCACAAAATCAAATTCGTGCAGCATGCGACTCGTTCTTCGACCGTCTACGGGCCATAGTTAAGGCCAAAGGTGGCCATATTGAAAATCTCAAGTAGATTCTTAAAATTTGAACATTTCCCAACAATTATAGCGTTTGATCAATAAAATCTGTGCATGGAAACTAAAAATATAGTCTTTTGAATTGGCAACACTTCGAATCAGCTACCCTGTACATAGGGTATCGAAAATTGATACAGACCCTTTCCAACTAACTTAAACACATTATATTCGCTTGATTTATTTGTGGAAAGGTTGTAAAGAAGTGCAGTGCACACAAAAGTAAAATTTTTTCTTGGCACCGCATCTCACGGTAAAAATACGCTGTTGCAGCTCAACCACTGCATCGATTTTTATGAAATTTGGAATGGAACGTTATTAAAGACTTTTTGTTATGTAGCTGCCGGTGCGACGCCCCTAAAGGCGAAATGCATTTCCGCGGCTAAACCGGTGGACCAATTTTTAAGAAACTCGGAATGGGGACTGAACTCTTAGAAAGCATATTAAAAACCTTTAGTTATTTAGTGGGCAACACCACTCACCTAGTGGCAAAATGCGCTTTTACGGCAACTTTATAATTTTTCTCTTGATTGACCTTTTTTCGGATATGCCCATATATGTCTAGACTCAATCTGTGTGTAAGTGCAAAATGTTACGTAATTGAAAATTTTTTAGAAATATAAAAAGATATAATAAAACAAAACCCAAAATCCTTACGAAATGCATCTTTTTATGTTTTGAAAAATTATTAACTTGTTTGTTTTTAGTCTCCTGATGATATAACAAATAAAATTTTCAAGATAAGTATACATCCTAACCAAATAGTTCGTTCGGATCTCTCTGTCGCACATTTTCATTTGTACCAATATTTCATTTCTTAAAGCTCGGCAACCCTGGCTTAAAACAGGTTTTTCACAGGCAACCCTGTATCACCGTGTTCGCAATGAAATTATCTTTATTTTATCACAAAATTTATTTATAAAACAGATGAGTGCAAATTTGTGATATTGACCAACCTTTTAAAGCGTGGCAACCCTATGCCTTGCCAGGAAAAAAATAGGCAACCCTACGTAAACATATTGTAGAGGCTCTAAACTTTAGAATGGTATATAATTTTTTCATTAAACAGATGAGTGCAAATTTGTGGTATTGGCCGACCTTTAAAAGCCTGGCAACCCTTTGCCTTGTCAGGAAAAAAATAGGCAACCCTACTTAGACATATTGTAGAGGCTCTAAACTTTCGAATGGTATATAATTTTTTCATTGAACAGATGAGTGCATTTTTTGAAAAAAATGCACTTTTGAATATGGAATGAACCATAGCCTTGCCAGGATTTTTTTAGGCAACCAACTCACAATATATTTCTTAACGTATTTACTTTCATATAAAATAGTTTTCATCCATTAAACAGATGGATGCAAATCTCTCCTTATTCGTATCTTAGACTATTAAGTCTCTGTAAACGCTCTGTTAAGTCATGTGGTTTGTGTCTTTGCTAAGTTCTCTATGGAATTTAACTTCACACTCTTAATTTTTAAAGGTACCTACTAGGAATTTCTTTCGTTTTTAAAATTTTTTTTTGATAAATTTTTTTCTGTTTTCTAATTTTCAATGGATTTTTATCTTGTTTTTGTAGATTTTTTAAGTTTTGCTTAGCCTTTAATATCAGTATTGTTATTTTATGTAACATATATACAAGTAAGTAAAACGAAAATTTTTCGGTCATAATCCACATTTTGGTATTGGGGCTTATGTCCGACTAATTTAATTAAGATTGAACAAAATTTTTGCAATAATCTATTTAAAAAATGCATATAATTAAGTGGTGTTGGATATTATAGACAGATTCGCGGCCGAAGGCCGCCGCGAAGTCAGTGTTGGCTTTTTGGGAGTTTTAAATCCTGAGCTGCGGCCGCAGGCCGCCCACTTACCCCTACTTTTATGTAAAATTACTGTGGCTAGCAAATTATTAGGTGTTGGATATATTACACAGGGCAACACTGATTTTGCGGCAAAGGTTTTCGGAGTCGATTTAGAGTAATCGTGACCTACTAAATATGAAAATAATATCAGATTTGCCGAATTGGCTCTAGTTCTCCTGATATCCTTGTTTAAAAGTGCAAAAATAGCTGTTTTGAGGCATATTTGAAGTAGGATAACACTCACTGTAGACAGTATAATAATTTTTTGAAAATGAAATCTATAAGTTCATAACCTTCCTCATTAAACCTTACCTCTTAATTTTTCTGATTAGATCCTTACTTTCTGAGTAAGCAACCATTGAAGTAATGGTATTTCAACTCCATACAAAGGACTTTATTTTTTTTTTGAGGCTTTAGTTCCTGAGTTAATCCAGATTCACTGAGGTAATTGAATACTTAGGGTAGGGTTTGTTTGTCTGAATCGACTCTAATTCTCCAGAAATCTTAGCTCAAAAAAGCAAAAATAGCTGTTTTGTTTGTATGGAGATAAAAAGGATAATAACTCGGAATGCAAGGATCTAAATGGAAATTGTGCCGCTAACAAATATTAATTACACTGTTTGCTGTGAGTGTTACACTTCTCCGAATATGCCTCAAAACGATTCCACTCAAAAGCGGCCAAAAAATAGCGGCAAAAAAAAAGGGGCCAAAAAATAGCGGCCAAAAAAAAGCGGCCAAAGAAAAAAAGCGGCCAAATACAAAAAGGGGCCAAAAAATAGCGGCCAAAAAAAAGGGGCATAAAAATAGCGGCCAAAAAAAAGGGGCCAAAAAATAGCGGCCAAAAAAAAGCGGCCAATGGAAAAAAGTGGCCAAAAATGGTTAAAGTGTTAAATTATCATTATTTTATTAAAAATCAAAGACATTAGGTAAAATAGTAAAGTAAATTGACAAGTTGTGTAAATAATAAATGGAAAAGTTAGTTAAGAAGTACAATGAAGTTAATTATAGTGAATGTGATTGCTGACATTAGTTAAATTTCAGCATGAGTGAGATCTTCAGTTACCCTTTTGGGTTCAAATCCAGAAACTACAGTCTTGAGGCGAATGTCAGCTTCTCGATATCGCTTGCGAGACTGTTCTGGTTCTGCACCAGCAGCATCTTGAGTAGTAGCAAGACTTACCAAAGAATGTTCCTGCTGAAGTGTAGAGATAAACTTCCAGATGTTTGGATTGTCACCATTCAAGCGTGCTGAAAACCCATTGTGCCACCCTTCTAAGGCATTGTTGGTGCGAGGAAGGTCGTCCAAGACCGAAGTGACTTGGCACCAAGTAGATGAATCGTACAATTTGTCAATTTACTTTACTATTTTACCTAATGTCTTTGATTTTTAATAAAATAATGATAATTTAACACTTTAACCATTTTTGGCCGCTTTTTTTTGGCCGCTATTTTTTGGCCCCTTTTTTTTGGCCGCTATTTTTTGGCCCCTTTTTTTTGGCCCCTTTTTATATTTGGCCCCTTTTTTATTTGGCCGCTATTTTTTGGCCCCTTTTTGTTGGCCGCTATTTTTTTCGCCGCTTTTGAGTTCCACGCCTCAAAACAGCGATTATTGCACTTTAAGCAAGGATATCTGGAGAACTAGAGTCAATCCTGGCAAATATAGTATACCATAGGTATCGGATGACCTTGATAAATCTGAATTTGCTCACAAAACTAAGGCCGCAGAAATTAAATTTGCTTTTGTCGCCCTGTGTTATAGACTGATCCACTTACCCCTACTCTTATGTAAAATTACTGTGGCTAGCAAACTAGGTGTTGGATATATTATAGACCAATCCGAGGCTGAAGATCGCCGCGAAACCGGTATTGGATTTTTTGGGAGTTTTAAATCCTGAGCTGCGGCTGTTGTCAATAACAAAATAAGGCGTTAGGAAATATCATTCACGAAATGGGGATTATGTCCGTGGGGACTATGTCACGGCACCACTTATTTAACCAGTTCTGGAAATATGCAACTTTTGCGACCGGTCTTTTTCGCAATTTTAAAGCTTACAGTTTTCTTAAATCACGCTATCATACAAAAAACAAAAATTTTGTTGTCTTTAAGATTAATTAACCCGTTTACGATGTTACTGTGATTTGAAACTTTCAAATGTTATTTTACTTCAAGCTCTCGTTTAGAGTAAATGCTTCTCAAATTTTCGCACTAAAGATTACTTCATCAAACAAGTCTCTTATTAACACTGTTGACTCAAAGAACAAACCAGAAAAAATTCTGTGAACCGGAAATGTTGGGAATAGTACAGTAACGCTTTGAAATATAGTAACAGTTATTCGTTGCCACGCTGTAGTTTAAACTATCAAAGTCATGAGCAAGGTGCATAAACTCGATGTTTTTAAAACTGTATGAGGAACATTAGTGACAGTTTCGAAGTTGTAAGTCATAAAAATGAGGTGATGTTTAGGGAACGAAGGCATTGACAACTGATCATAAAGAAAAATATTTGATTGTGGTTTACAAAGTGAGTAGGTGTTCGAGCGGGCATTCCGTAAAAGTATCCTTATGCAATACAATGCTATTGAAGTTTCCAACGAGTATAAAATCTCTAAAAGATAGGGGTATGTCCTCAATAGCTTGTAGTAGTGGTGTAAAATACACTCCTTGGCCAAGGAGTAATTCATCTCTTACACTCTTAATTTCAAGAAATAAATACGAATGTCTTAACATGTCGTCTCTCATGCACGGTCTAACCCAAGTCTCCGAAACGAAAATAATGTCAATTTCAGAACTTTCGAAAGTGTACCGAAATGTATCCATTTTTCTAACAACGCTTTGCGCATTAATGTGATATATTTTAATCCACTCGTCTTTTGGAAAGTATTGCCTCTGTAACTGTCAGTGTGGCTATTTAAAGTTTCCATTGCAATATGTATGAGGAAACACTGGGAAAGCAAGTCTTGCAATTAGGGTGGTTAACACAAAAAAATTGATATTAACATAAAAATTATTAAAATAGAGTAAATTTGGGTATTGTGGAATGGGTGTCTAATGCGGAAGGGCATCTTATTTTTATAAGTTATGACTTTTTGCCAAATACTGCTTCACAGACAGTTTGCAAACAAATATGGTTGGTACGTCGGTTTTTTCCTGAAAAAACTTGGTTAATGTTCAGTAGTTCCAAAAGGGTCGACACGATCATACGGCTTTTTGAAATTTTTTTTTTTACTTATTCGTGTGCTTAGAAGTGTAATTATGATGTTAGTTGTGATAGGTCAGGCGTTCATACCTTTTAAACATTTTTAAAAATCGATTAGTGCAAGAAGTGCAAAACGGGTAATGTGGAAGGGCTGAAGGCGGTTATTGTGTAATACTGTTCCACATTACCAGACTACATTTTATAACTGGTTTCGATTGTTAGATATTTATTTTAGACTTGTAACGACGCTGGCTTATATTTGGCCATGCACCTTTAGTTAGTTACACTTCTTCCGAGTGCCATTTTGTATACAGAATTCAATATGCTGCATAGAAGGCAACATATTTCTATTTCAAAGTAAGGATTGATTCCACGTCCACTTAAAAACAAAAAGCTTTTAATAACTTACTTCAGGGTTCAGTCAATCTCCACTCCAATTGAAAGCTAAAAAATTGAATTAAGTCAAAAAGAAGTGAGATTTAATCAATATTTTGTAAACTGACTAGGTGGCAACCCTAAAAACTTATAAAAGATTTTTATAAACTTTATCCAAGCGTTTTAAAACTAAAATTTCTTTTTGTTTTTAAAGTATATGGATTAAGCCAAATATACGAAAAAAAACTAGGTGGCAACCCTTAAAGTGAATGTTGGACTTTTTAAAGTTTACATAAACTTTTCAAAACTAAAATTTATGTTTTTTATTTTGCTAAATGTATGGTTTATGCATTACTTAAAAAAATACCATGTGACAGCCCTGAAAACGATAATGTGCGCAGCCGACGTAACAACGGCAAAGCAAAGTCCTTGCGGCATACGAGTGTGCACTGTAAAATAATTTGAAAGTTAATTTTCGAATGATTTTCAAATCACGATATCTCATGAACGGTAAGTCGGACGAAAAAAGTGTTCGTAGGGACCTCCACAGGGAATTGCATGTACTACAAAATGGATGACAAAAATTTTTCCTAGGGCACATCGTTGCTGAGATATTTTGCAAAAACTGTTTTTTCTAAATTTTGGGATGGTCAAAAAATATCTCCTAAACTATTAGTCACACGAAAGAAAAATAACATGCACTTTATAAAGCAAGCAATTCCCTTTAAACACTATTTTCACTTTTTACGTGTGACTCACCGTTCATGAGTTAATTAAATTTAAAGCTCAACACATCACTATGCGCGCTCATAGTCGGCACGCTCATTTTACTAGTTTTTGCTGCAATTTAAATAAGAATATCTTCTTAACTATAAATCGCTTGAAATCAATTAACAGACCAATTTTATTGGAAATTTTATTAGCTATAAAATTACAGACGAACATTTTTCTCTAGAGGCTAACGCTGGCGAGATATTTCCAAAAAACAATTTTTTGTGACCTTGAATAACTTTTTTAGCTCACATGGGATCAATGGGGACTTTTGACAGTTTACTTGTAATGATGTATCTAAGGTCTGTACCAATTTTCAGCTTTGTCCTAATTATTGCTATTTAACATCAATTTTTATGCTAATTTTCCTGGGCTATAGAGGTAGGCTATTGAAATTTAGTACAGATGTCTTTTACATTAAAATAATAAAATTCTGTAAATACGAACAAAATCCGCCAACGGACACGCCTACCTCCCATACAAAGTTAGGGCGTGGTCGGAACTTTTTTTCAAAATGGATATCAACTTCCAATAACTTGACCCCGCTGATTTCAAAAATGTTAAAAATTCTGAGCTATCTTTATACTTTTCAAGTTATGCGAAATAAACGAAAATCTACTTTATAAAAACTAGATTTTGTTTGTGTATTTGTTCCTTATTGACTCGGAAACTATCTAACCGTTTTCGAAGAAGTTGTTACATTGTCTTAGTACATGGGCAGTGCCACGCCCTACGAAAATAAAATTTGTCATATTACTAACGCTACTTGGCGCAAATTATAAGATTTGGTAAAATGCTTCGCTATTTTATGTCCAAGTAAAAAGAGGGCAATTTCCAAGGGGCTGGAAAGGGGTGAATATACCCCTTATCTACTACCCTTTCGTTAAAAAAAGCATTTTCCGAATTTAAGCAGACTGTAAGCTTGAAATCGATAAATCTATTGTAAAACGTTGAAGAATATAAAGAAATAAAAATAATTTTTTTTCTCAAAAACTGCAACAGGAAAAAATTCATAGAAAAAAAGTTCTCAAAAAAGGCAGTAGGGACTTTGCATTTCGATTATGCTTACTGGGCCACATATTATATTGAAAAATAATGAAAATCAGAAAATGTATTTTTTTTTTAATGTCAAATTTTTCAAAATTTATTGATTTTGGCTTTTTGAGCTTAAATTTTCGAAAACTCACCATAATTCACATATCATATATAAAAACTCAAACAAATGTTTTTTTAAAAGCTAAATGCTTGTACTTTTTGACAAAATGCTATTTTGATATATTTCGATGCAAACGAATTAAAAATAGCGTTCCAAAAAAGTCAACTTATTTTGTCCCGTCAAAAATCACAGTATGAAAAAGTTCATAAAAAAAGTTCTCAAAAAAGGCAGCAGGGACTTTGCATTTCGATTAAGCATACTTGGCCACATATTATATTAAAAAATAATGAAAATCAGAAAGAGTTTTTTTTTTTTAATGTCAAAGTTTGCAATTTTTCCATTTTTTTTTAATATTTGAAAAATCACTATAATTCACATAAAATCGGCAAAAAAAAAAAATATTTTTAACAAAGAAAAAACAATATTCTTTCTAACGGATCGGGCTTAAAATAAATTAACTAGAGCGTTTATCCAGCAGTTTCTACTTTTAAAAGTTCTGTAGACCATTTTTGCTGTTTAAAGTCCAACTTTGGGCCCACTGTGTTGCTAAACCAAAACAAAATTTTAAACTTTTTATTCGAGTTATAATTTTTTTCATAGGATATTACACAAATTCTATATTGGTGGATGTATATCTAGGCTTTGTCCTGAAGCCATTTCTCATGCACAGTTTAATCCAAGTCCCCAAAACGCAAATAATGTCAACTTCAGAACCTTCGGAAGTGCACCGAAATTAATAAATTTTTCTAACAATACTTTACCCATTAATGTGACATATTTTAATCCACAACGTTGTTTGGAAAGTATTTTAATCAAACATTTTGGACTGCATCTGTAACTCTCAGTGTGGCTATTTAAAGTTTCCATTGCAATATGTATGAGGAAATACTGGGAAAGCAACGCTTGCAATTAGGGTGGTTAACATAAAAAAATTGATATTAACATAAAAATTAATAATTATAACTCGGCAAATATCTAGTTTTATTTATTAAAAGAAGCCTTCCTAAAATGTAACTTAAAAATGAAAAAAAGAGCTTATAAGCAAAATTCTAAGTACTTAAATTCAATACACAAAAGTATTCGGAATTCTAAAAAATATGGCAATATTTTAAAAACGAAATAAAAGAATAATCCAAAGGTATTTGAGACACTCTCTTAGAATTCAATTTACAGTTAGTTTGCGGTAGCTCAGTTCTGTTTTGTCAGTTTTTTTTTAAGCGAAAAACTTCGTTTTTTAGAAAAAGTAAGATGTGAAGAAAACCAGAAGAAACCTCTCTTGAATAAAAAAAAATTGAATGCGTGAGGATGGAAAATCCCTTTAGGAGATTGCAAGCGGCGTTGGAAGAAGTATTAAGACTATCCGCAGCATTATAGAAAAAAAAAAGTTCCATAATTCACAACGGTTTGGTAGGTTATCGAAACTTGGCATTTAAGACAGGTCGGATATCATACGAAAAACTAAAATTCAATCATGTACTTTAGCAGTGGACATTAATAGAAGCCTCACTTAATGTAATAGAGCAAAGATAAGTGATGAAACTAATCGCAGAGAACTCATAAATGCTTGTTGTAATGAAAGAACTCAACGTTTCAAACCATTTATAAGTAGGGCCAACCGCAAAAAGCGCTTAGAGTTTGCAAAAAAACACTTAAATTGCAACGAATGGTTTAGGTCATGTGTTATTTTAAGAGACAATAAAAAATATTATATACAGTACCCCGCCATTGAATTATGAACACTTACATTTTACTCAAAGTTTTTGAATCAATCAGGCGTTGTTCGATTTTGAAGTCAAATTTTTTTTTTCTCAGTTAGAGGCATTCAACAGAATTCTATTTGCGACAAATTCCGGTAAAAAAATTAACTCATTAGCTTACGCAGTCCATATAAATGCAAATATTAGGTTTTTTCAAACTAAATGCTTTTGATCCTTTAACTTTAAATAACTCTAACGTGTGTTTTTGTTTTTTTTTTTTAAATAATTAATTTTTGTGGTATTGTAAATAAGATATTTAGGTAAGTACAATTCAAGTAAATATTTACCACTTAAAAAAAATTTGCCTGGGATTTTAACAAAGAATCCCAATGTGCACAAAAACGGATGAGGATCCGTTTCGAATCCGTTACGAGTTCATAAAGGTATAAAAAACGTAATCCGCGGTAACGGATCCATTTCGAGCCCGTAACGTACATCAAAAACGAATTCAAAACGCTTTGTTTAGATAAAAAAAAAAAAAACATTTTGAAGCGCTTATTAGCGAATAAAAAAAAATTAAATTCCGCAGTGCGGGCCCGTTTCGAATCCGAAACTTATGTAAAAACGAATTCAAAACGGATTTGCTTTTAAATATGTTAATGCTGTATATTTACAGAAAAAAACCGTTTTGATGCGCCTATTAGCAATTAAAAAATAATAAAAAGAAAAAAAAGGAAGAAAAATAAAGGGTAAAAATCCACCTCTGGTAGGATTCGAACCTGGGCAAATCCTTTTCGATTCCGTAAATACATCAAATACGAACTCAAAACGGATTTGCTTTATTTAATTTTTATGATGACAAAAAAAAAATATTTTTGATACGTTTTTTTTTTTTCTTTTTATTTTATTGCGTATGATTTTTTGTAAACTTTTCAAACTCTGTTTGAAAAAATGTTTTTGATTCCAAATTTGAGTATATAACATTTTTTATCAAAAGAAGGGAAGAAAAACGACACAGAATACTTATAAAAAAACAACAGAAATATACAAACTTTAAATCTCAACATCAAATAAGTCTACATCAGTTGAGTAAACATCATATCGGTCAATAGCCTAGTTGTCTAACATCTCGTGTATGAAAGAGTATTACCCCGGGAGCCTGGGTTCGACTCCCGGCCGGGCTATTAATTTTTTTTGTTAGTTTGTTTTTTTTAATTAAAAATAAGCGCTTCACCATTTTTCTTTTCTTTTTTTATAAGCAGCATTAACATTATTAAAAGCGAATCCGTTTTGAATTCGTTTTTGATGTACGTTACAGGTTCGAAACGGATCCATAAAAGTATAAAAAACGATTCGTTTTGTTTTTGGGAATCCTTCCCGCAAACGGATCAGTAACGGATACGTAACGGATTCCGTAACGGATAAAAAGTACGAAAATATGAACCCGTTACGGATCCGAAACGAGTCCGTTTGGCACACTGGGATCCTTTTAGCTCTTTTAATTTAAAATGGGAAAGAAAAAAGATATCTCAACAACAACAAAAGCCATGGTTTTTGCATACTTGGATAACAAAACACTATCGCCAAATTGCAGAAAAAGTCAAAATTAGCCCTGCCTCTGTCGCCAATATTGCGAAAACTAAATCAGAAACCAAGAATAATTCTTATCCACTGACTACTAAGAGGAAAAACTGTCGTGGGAATCGTAAAATGCAAGAGCGGACAGTCAGGAAAGTGGTCAGATTGGCTCTTCAGAACCGTGCAAAACCAGCAAGAGAAATAGTTCGAGAAGTTAACGATGCTGGCGTTGAAACTTCTCTCAGAAGCGTTGAACGTATTTTTGCTTCGAATAATTTAAAGTGCCGACGACTAGCTAAGAAGCCAAAATTGACGAAGCGGATGAAAAAACAGCTATTCCTTTGGGCAAAGCTCCACATTAATTACCAGGAGGACTACTGGAAGAAGGTGGGTAGTTATGATACTTCATATGCCTCAGTTCTCTAACTTTTACTTGTTGCATATCAATAACGTATTTTTTCATATATTCATAGGTTATTTTTAGTGACGAGTGTCGATTGGAAGCTGTAACCGAATCAGTGAAATTTGTGCGGCGGAAGCCAAATGAACGGTTCTTCGAAGAGTGTGTCCAAAAAAAAAATTAGCATCCGCCCTCTTTAATGATTTGAAGCTGTATAAGCGATGAAGGTCCGGGTCCAATATATTTTGTAGAAGGGACAATTAACAGCGAACAATATATGAACGTTATTAAAAATGTTCTTTTGCCTCATATGGAAAGCCTAAATTGTCCTGCAGATGGCTACACCTTTATGCAAGACGGAGCCCCTTGCCATACTTCCAGAAAAAGCACAAACTTAATCAATAACTGTAATATTTCTATTTTACCCTGTGCAGGTAATTCGCTGGACCTTAACCCTATAGAAAACTGTTGGGCACTCCTTAAATCAAAGGTATATGCTCGTAAGAACACGAACTTACATGCACTTCGCCGAAACATTCAAGATATTTGGTCAAATGATGAAGATTTGAAGAAAATAATAAAAAATTGTATTAGCAGCATTCCCCGTAGAATAAGGGATGTTATTGTAAATAAAGGCGGGCTTACTAAATACTAAATTTTTGGATTTGTTTTCACCTATTAATAAAATTAGACATGTTAAATAAAATATTGAAATTAAAAAAAAAAAAATTTTTAAAGTGTTTTACTACAAAAGTAATTTAAATGAAACACGAAATAAATTCTAAATTTTTGCAGTGTTCATAATTCAATGGCGGGGTACTGTAAATTGTATCTTTATTATATATAAAAGCGTTTTTTGCGGTTGGCCTTACTTATAAATGGTTTGAAACGTTGAGTTTTTCCATTATAACTAGCATTTCTGAGGGTCCTGTGATCAGTTTAATCACTTATCATTGCTCCATTATATTAAGTGAGGCTTCTATTAATGTCCACTGCTAAAGTAAGTGATTGAATTTTAGTTTTTCGTATGATATCCGACCTGTCTTGAATGACTAGTTTCGATAACCTATCAAAGCGTTGTGAATTATGGAACTTTTTTCTTTCTATAATGCTGCGGATAGTCTAAATACTTCTTCCAACGCCGCTTGCAATCTCCTAAAAAATCTCCATCCTCACGCATTAAATTTTTTTTTATTCAAGAGTGGTTTCTTCTGATTTTCTTCCCATCTTACTTTTTCTAAAAAACGAAGTTTTTCGCTTAAAAAAAAACTGACAAAACAGAACTGAGCTACCGCAAACTAACTGTAAATTGAATTCTTAGAGTGTCTCAAATGCCTTTGGTTTATTCTTTTATTTCGTTTTTAAAATGTTGCCATATTTTTTAGAATTCCGAATACTTTTGTGTATTGAATTTAAGTACTTAGAATTTTGCTTATAAGCTCTTTTTTTTCATTTTGAAGTTACATTTTAAGAAAGCTTCTTTTAATAAATAAAACTAGATATTTACCGAGTCATAATTATTAAGAGTGATTCAAAAAAAAAAAAAATTAATTCGTAATTAAAAAATTTTCAAATTTCCGAATACTTTTGTGAGCCTCTGTATATTCTCTTAAAATTTAAAAGAAATAAAAATAAAATACTTATATTCATAACGGCGTTATATAACACTCCGCAATCAGGATGTACTAGTGGTTGAATTTTCATGGCCACGAAAGAGACTGTTGTTGTTTTTCTTGTCATTGTTTTTTATCACGCCGTACTTACACTATTTTTCTTACTTCACGAGTTATTATTTATGACACTTTCTTAGCATGAGGAATCATCAATTGCAATTTGCCAGTAACAATCCTATGACTGCAGCCCAATAATTATATATTTAAAAACAAAATTCTTATCGCCTAGGAGATATTCACGCTTATTCCCAATTGTCGTTTCTAATTTCGTTTTTAAGGCGTTTCAGTTTTTATCGTCGTCTCATTTCTAAATTTGGAGTCTGGAAATATAGTGAAACGACGAGAAGTGTTTATTGAGGGGTCACACTTTTGCTTCGTTTTCCTAACCCCTTGATAAAAACTCCTCGTCGTTCCAATATTTCCAAATAAAGGGTGTTTTTTTTAAGCCCGATAGAACTTGAAATTGTTCTTGTTTTTTCTTATTCGAAACGACAAGGAGTGTTTATCGAGGGGTTAGGAAAACGATGATAAGTCTGATTGCTTCGTATTCCGAACTCCTCGATAAACACTCCTCGACGTTTCAATATATTTCCAGACTCCAAATTTACATAGAAACGAAACGACAATAAAAACTAAAACGCCTTAAAAACGGAAAAACGGGAATTGATTGAGTAGAGCAGTATTAAAATATTTCTTTTTATTCAAAGGAAGCGTTTCAGGTCAATTACAATATCAAATACAGCTTCAACTTTAGCAGAGAGTCCATTAAAAAATTTGACAAAAAATACTGCAGACGGAGTATCAGTTTCTGACGCCAAAGTGAAATTTCCAGGGACTTTAGTTACAGAAATGGGTATTGGTATGCTAGACTCTGAGGATAGTTCATCATCTGTGCCTTCTGCTGTGGTTTTGGCAGTCAGCGTCAGTGCCGATGAAAATTCTAATGATGCAATATCAAATTTAGATACTTCAAAATTCTACCAACAACGAAGGAACCATCGTTCAACAGATGTGTCACTGGATAAATCAAATGACAATATTTCAATCACGAGTCATTCTAATGAAATGAGCGATCCAAAAAATACTTATACGTCGGTAGGCAATGCGTACCACGTTTGCAATAACTATTCAATCGATGTTCATAGCGATGATTCAAAACAACTAACGCAACATGTTAATTCTGACAAGCATGTACCACTACACAAAAAAATTGCCATACTGGGGGCTGGAGCCGGAATTATTCCTGCATTAGGAACCAATTCCAATTCGAATACTAGTTTGCTAACTGGGCTAGGAATTGCTTATAAAAGTACTCGAAGTCCTCTGGCGACAGTATCTTGTAATAACAACGGAGGAAGCGGTGGCAAATTACAGAAGGTAAATTTTTTTATTTTTTGTATGATATTCACTTTTTGCTTAAATGTTAGAGAGAGAGTACTTCGACTTCGTTTTCAAATGTTGGAGCTCGGCCCAAACCGTACGTTTGTATTTTGTAGTGA
This sequence comes from Calliopum simillimum, assembly GCA_951812925.1. Classification (NCBI taxonomy): domain Eukaryota; kingdom Metazoa; phylum Arthropoda; class Insecta; order Diptera; family Lauxaniidae; genus Calliopum; species Calliopum simillimum. The sequence goes on from OX638368.1 coordinate 67,916,738, forward strand.
AATTTCATAACTTTACACAAAGGTGGGCCATCTTGTATGAAAGGAAATTTTACCAGTCTGGCGCAGCGAAAATCGTAAAGTTTGGATAATTTGGAGAAACTTTGCCGATGAAAGTATATATTTTCAGTGCAGTTTAACTGCATAACACTGTTCGACACAAAAAAAAAAAAAAGAAAATCCAAAAAATTCTTAAAGTAGACGTTAAAAAAAATACCCGTGTCTCGTCGTTTTTCTCCAGTACGTCACATTTTTTTCAATCGATTTTTGAAGTTTTTTTATCCACTGTACATAAAAAAAATAAAAATTCCGCATTCTTGTGTTATTGGGTGTTGGAATTAGTTTTAAAGGTTTTCTAAGAGATGGCGTAACTATCAATAGATCGCATCGGGCACACCTGTGACTATATTCATTTCAAAGCACATTGTCTAAGCTTCATTTTTCAGTATGTGTCATTCCACTGAAGTGTAAACAACATATATTTTTTTCTCTCTGAACATGTCGACTTTCGTTCCAACAAAACGCAATTTGCGGGAAGGTTTACTTTTGTGCTTCCATTTGAAGAAAAAAGCGGTTGAAGCACAACGATGAAGCACTGGCGATGAAAAGTGGATCCATTACGATAATCCTAAGCGAAAAAAATCGTGGGGACCACCCGGCCATGCATCAACATCGACGGCCAAGCCGAATATTCATGGCGCCAAGCTTATGCTGTGTATTTGGTGGGATCAGAAGGATGTCGTGTACTATGAGCTGCTAAAACCTAACGAAACCATCACTGGGGAACGCTACCAACAACAATTGATGCAATTGAGCCGAGCATTAAAGGTTAAACGGCCGGAATATGCCAAAAGACACGACAAAGTGGTTTTTCAACATGACAACGCACGGCCACATGTTGCAAGAACCGTCAAGGAAACGTTGGAGGCGCTGAATTTGGATGTGCTACCCCACCCGCCTTATAGCCCAGACATAGCCCCTTCCGACTACCACCTATTCAGATCGATGACGCATGGCTTGGCTGAGCAGCGCTTCACTTCTTACGAGGATACCAAAAAATGGGTCGATTCGTGGATTAAAGGTCTGCACAGTTACCGAAAAACTACTTGTTTACGTACTCATTCAATTTTCGATTAGTTTCCTTTTGAGTACAATTCTCTTCAACTAAATACCCTATAGGAAATTCAACAGGTTTAAAAGCGGTTTAAAACTACTTTTTTTCAACCACAACCGGTTGAAATTCTGACTTTTTTCCTTGCAAGAGACTGGTTTATTTAACATGGCGATGTCATAGGGGCAGGGCAATTGTCCTACTTTGCATATATTTTCAACTGGCTTAAAACCGGTTTATTTTAAATCGGTAAATAGTTAATTGCCCTACACTGCATATATTTTCAACTGGTTTAAAATTTATCTTTTTTCAATTGGTAAATAGTCAATTGACCAAATCTGATTTAAAAACTAGTTAAGTAGTTGCAATTCCACTACAAGAACTTCAATAATATACATATATGTTTTCAATTTAATTGAAACAATCATTGTGGATTCATATGGGAACTCAAGTTTCAAAGACAAATATTAAACTGTTGATAATATTAAATAATAAAAAATATCTTAGAATTAGTATTATTCTAAGTTAGAACATTAATGAAAATTAAATAGGAGCTTAAAGAAAAAAAATATTGTGAAAATGAATTTGAATTGAATTTCTTGATAATTTGACAATCTCAGCAAGGAAAATAAAAAAATTTGAAAAAAATTTGAGACTAAATTTTAAAAATTAAAGTCAAAGTGGTTTTTGCTGCATATAATTTAAACCAGTTTCAAACCGGTTGCTTTTTAACTACGTTTCCAACCGGTTTTTTTTGTAACCGGTTTATGTTCTTCCGACAGGGTAGCTACAAGTAAAAAAGTGAAATAAAAAATCGAAATATGTGTACGTATACGTACTGCGTAAAACAACTGAATGATCCGTTTTATGTATTAAGTAAGTGAGAGAGAAAAAAGAGACGGTTCATTTGTACGCCAAGGCGTTGCCAGATGGTGCTGTTCATACAAATATTTATTTGAAAACTGAAACAAAACGCAATGGCCAGTAATTATAGAAATTTTTGAACATCAAAATTAACTTTCAAAATACTTTTCCTATTTTTACAAATTCATAGTTTACACACAAGTTTTTGAACAAATTAGTGAGTGTAAACGCATGAAGAAAACGAAAAAAACGTTGTTTTTGTTTTTTGATGTTAAAAATTTACTATAACTAGGGCCTAATATTTTCATTGAATTTAATTCATTTATTGCAATAAAAAATTTAAAAGTTTACTTCATTTCACAGAAAATAAATTAAAATAATAAATAAACAAACATAATTAGTAAATTATTTACGGATGCATAAAGGATATTTTTATGCAATTATTTCGTTTGCATTTGCTACTTCTCCGATTAAGCATTCTTCAGTTAAATTAGTGTTGAGGAACATAATTTTGTTAACTGATATGGGATCAGACCCAAGTGAACTGCGTTTTTCGCATATTAAACTTTTTGCTTTCGAAAAAGTTCTCTCTGAAGGGGCACTGCTGGCAGGTGTTGCTAAGATTTTGCAACTCAATTGATATAAAAGTGGAAAGTCTGCGCGATGTGCATGCCACCAATCTAAAACATTGAAGTCACATTCAAGTCTCTCGTTAGTATTTTGATACTTTTGTATCTCGTTATTAATTTTTATTTCAACAGTTAAATGCACTGTTGGTTCTATAAATTCACCATATAGCACTGAAGTGTGAAATGGTATATTTTGTGAAGATGATACCATTTCTTCAGTTAAGTCTGAACAATTTTTCATAATTTGGCGACATTCATTAAGCACCTCTGTTTGTTCGGTAGCTGTAAATTGACTTAGCTTATTAGCTGGAGGAAACAAGAATAACGCAATCTTGTGAAAAATTGTTAAATTTTTCAATACTACAGACTCCAATAATGAATTTATTTCTTCTTTCAAATGTTTGATTTCGTCAATGTCAGAAGCATTATCTGAACAAATTCTGCGCAGTTTATAGATATGTACAATTGCTAAGTCCATGGTGGTGTTATTTTCGGCTTCTAAAGTTTTTGAGCTTATTTCAAAGTTCTTTAAAAATTTAACAAGCGCTGAAATTTTATTTAAACAAATATCGGTTATTCTGTAAAGCTGGTTTTTTCCTGCAATATTTTTGTGATCTCCACCCAATTTTTTTCAATAGACTCTAATAAATAAAATACTGTATTCCAAAGCGTTGGTGAAAAACTTTTCAATGTTTAGAACCCGACTTTTTAAAGAACTTTACAAGTCTTGTGCATTTGTTGCTTAGTTCACAAATTTACTCAACTTTTTTTAGGGAAGCTTCCAAAATGTTGTGAAGCAAATGATTAACACAATTAATGCGGTTGTAATCCTTAAATGCTGAAATCATATTAGAACCTCTGTCGGTCACTACAATTGCATTACTAAGATTTAAGTTGAAATGTAGCAATATATCCTGAACCTTAGCAAGAATTCTTTCACCTGAAAATAAAAAGAAAAGAAAACTATTTTTTTTGGTTCATTGTTTCTAAGGGTGGTGGTTTTTACCAGTACAAGATTCAGACCCCATTGATTTCATACCAAGAAGCTTATTAATCAATTTTCCACTTTTGATATAATGAATTGTTAGGGACAAATGAGAAGTTTTTGAAAACTTCTCAGTCCAAAGATCACTGGTCAGACCAAAACCAGAACTTTTTATTTCTTGGAGCTCCGCATTAACGACGTCAAAAGACCGCTGATATAAACGATCAATGTTTCTAGCAACTGTTACTGGATGAGGCATACATTTTTTAATATCAGCATTCTGGCCATATATGGCTCCACATTTTAAAAAGAATTCAGAATATTTCATGAGGCCTGGATCTGCAATCATATTAAAGGGCCTGCAACTCTGAATAGTCCACTGAGTGATAATGCCAATTAATTATTTTTTAGTACGAAGGCAAAATTCTGCTGGAGCTGGTTCTCCAGTGGAATTAGTAACTAAAAAGCACTTGTGTTTCATAAGGTTCGATGTACTATTTTTGCCAAGTTTAAAAATATGGTTACACTCCTTACATGCTACAAAATCAGGTATTTCTAGCCCAACTGCATTTGAAATTTTTCCAAAGCATTCCCATACTTTACTTCTTCCTCTTTTTACATTTATTTTGAACTCGCCGCTTTGTACTTTTGCCTTAATTGTCGAATGATCCATTTTGAGAGAACTAGCACCAAGAGCACTATCGATCTAACGGACATCAGTCCCAAAAATTAAAATTTCGGTAAGCGTTTTGTTAAATATAGAATCTATATTATAGATAGATATAGATAAAGTTCTACTTCAATATTTGAAATATGTAGCTTAGACTGCTTCAAAAAATAAAATTAGTTGAAACATCGTTCTCCGGGTACCAAAAGCATCATTCTGATGTAAATAAAATATGAACTGTTCAACTTTTTGTACAGAGTTTGAACCCCTTAAGACGAATTTGCAATTTGCTTCTGCAAAAGTTCTGAACCAGTCTAATGTACATAAGCCTCAAGCTTCAATCAGCTCTTTCACTTAAATTCAACTATTGGGAATACGTTAGCGATAGGTTTGATATAAATTAATAAAACATACTTTAAATCAAATGTTACTGTAGTAATAATATCTAAAAAATGTTTACGAGTGCAAGACGAAATTAAAAATAAATAAATAAATTACCAATTTTAGTGCAATCGCAACAAAGTGGCAACATTGCCAACAATATCAATAGCATGCGCGAGAGAGCAAAAACATTAAGAAAGGATATCAGTTCTAGTTTAAAACAAAACAGTGTTGCCGCCGCCTTAAGAAAAAATGCATATTTTAAAAATTTAAGAAATAAATCAAAATAGTTAAAATAAATATTCACATAAAAAATTTACTCATACTGTTTTTGTTGTAGTTATTGGTGTTTTTGTGATGTTTTCCTAAATGTAATGAAAATTTCTTTGGTTTACTTTTTTTGTTTTCCCAACTTATACCGATTTTTATAACAGATATATCCCGATCTTTCGATGGCTATACCTCCGAAAGTAGGTTCGACCAGAACTTTTTGTTGTTGTAATTAATTCTCAGAGCCTTATTTGGGCACAAAAAACAAAAAAAAAAAAAACATTAACAGTCGCTAAAGTAAAATTGTTCCAAAATTTTCTCTATAATTTGTTACTAAATGCGTTAGTAAAACATTTTTTTTTTTAAATAGTGATTTAAATGTAAAGATTAACCAAAATTTATCAGAACGGAAAACAAAATCTCGCAAAATATTTGTTAGGAAATGTTACACTTTTGATGCAATTGAATAATTTCGGCAACACTGTTTGAGAGAGAACGACAAACAAAAGAACACAATAGATATACATATTATGTTACAAAAAATAAAACAAACAAAACATGGTCGCTACAATATATTATTCCACTTTATGTACAAACAATTCTTACACGGCTTGCATTTATTTTCTTTAAATTCTTTTATTTAAATTACACAAATTTATTTATTTCCGAACTCACTGCACTAGCTTGCACTCTCAAAACAATACTTTATGAAACGTTTCTATGCATGCGAGAGCGTAAACAATCGTATAAGCAGAGCCGTACTGCATTTGCAGAGTGTGCAAATGCATAAGGCGCTTACTAATGTGGGCGAATACATGATACAACTATAGAGGTAGCGCAAAATTGTCAAAACGAGCAAAGCGGAGACAAAAAAGTAGCGAGTTCTGTCAATGAGAACAAAATGGAAACAGCGAAATAGATGTTGTTTTGCTAATTGAATTTGACTAAATTTGCTACAAAAAGAACAAGAAAGCGTCATCTATGCTGGCGCTACCTTATTAGTTGTATCATAGGAGCATCATCCAGACTAAAATTAATCTGTGCTTGTTCTAAGTACACATATTTATCTGTGTTAAATGAGGCACATGTCAAAAACGCAGCTTATATGTGAACAACTGTCGTCAAAAACACAGCTTATATGTGTATACAAAATATAACACAACTATATATTTTTGACGTTAGGTGAAGAGCTCTCGAACATTAAACAGGGTTGAAATAAAAGTGAATTTAAATAAAAGTTTTTTATCTGCGTACTAATGACTGTGTTTTTGTGGACACTTTATCTGGGCTTGTGCTAAGCACATTAATTTATTTTAGTTAAGTTAATCACATTTATTGGTGATTTCAAATGAGTTTGTCAGAATGTCCACAAAACATAGTTTATACTAAGATGACTTAAATACTGCAATATTGTCTTATCTCGAGTTTGGTTGATTTGTTAAAATTCTACAGATATTATCACGTTTTGCTGTATATGTATTTTTTATCAAAAATAAATTATTGTGGGTTTTAAAACAACATACATAAGTCATACGCCCATTGGAAATACATTTAGATAAAACAAAAATTAGCTCCACTGGTCGAAAATACGATTCAGAGGATGCAAAACATAATTTTTAACAAGGCGCAAACTAGGCATACACCGGCCCTGCATATGCGAAGTACGCGAATAAGTACGCAAATAGTACGCGAAGAACGCGTAACCAACATCCACGGTGCTCTTGAACAGTCGATAGGTTTTTTGAATATGTGGAGAAAATCTGTGAATGGGGTTTCATTTGCATTGGTTTAGTGGTCTGAAAAATGCAAACCCCGAAATCGTAGCTGATCATCCCCGCGAAATATCGCAAAAATACATATCCCATAGAAAAAGAAAAAAATTCAGAAAAAAAACGCAACAAACAAATATAAAAGTAGTTATTTTTTATGTATTTTGCAATGTTAAATCCGAATCCGGCCTTAGAATTGCTGTATCTTATACGGTTTTTGAGATATCTTATCCTAAACAAGGAAAAAAAGTCGATGCTATGTTTTGTTGCTGTGCTTTGGAGCTATATAACAGGACGTATATCCATAAATTCTGATGCAGAAATAGAAAGCTTTAATCAGTCTTCAAAACCTAATTCAAATAATGTCGATATCTTTATTTTTCTCGGAGATATCCTAACCTAAAAAGTTAAAAAAGTGCAAAAAACGTGTTTTGTCATTATTTCAGTCTACGTAATTTAAATGCGATTTTAAAGCAAAAGATTGGATCTTTCAGATAATAAATCAAATTCTTCATACGAATGTTCTATATTATAGTTATATAGCTTCAAAATATAGCAAAAACGGTATTTTTGCCTTGTTTAGGCTAAGTATCTCGAAAACCGTATGAGATATAGCAATTTTAAGGCCCGATTCGGATTAGGCATTGCAAAATACATTACATATAACTATTTTTATATTTGTTTGTTGCGTTTTTCTTTCTGGATTTTTTTTTATTTTATATGGGATATGTATTTTTGCAATATTTCACGAGGATGATCAGCTACGATTTCTGGGTTTGCATTTTTCAGACCACTAAACTAATACAAATGAAACCCCATTCACAGATTTTCTCCACATACTCAAAAAAAATTTCGACTGTTCAAGAGCACCGTGCATCATTGCGCATAGCTTTAACGAATAACAAGAGAAATGAACAACGATTACAACTGTAACGTAAAGAGAAAATAGGATTACGTTTTTTAGCTTATTCTTTTGCTTTTTGTAACAGTTTTATCGGTTAATGATTTAACTGATGCAGACCTTTATCGTGGATTGCCTCAAAAGATGAGTCGTCCTTCCGGCGCGGAATCCATATGCTGCCAGAAAGATGGGAAAATGTTGTAGCTAACGATGGACAATACTTTGAATAATATACATTGTACCGTTGTTTCTAAATAAATGCTCAAAAACCGAAAAAAAACCTTTAAAATTAATTCCAACACCCAATAAATCGATGAATTTAACTATATGGTCCTTACATCTGAGGTGTATCATGTGTTCAGCAAACTTATGCAGGATATTGCGGGGAGTATTTTTGTAGAAAATTTTAGCCCTGTGCAACCCCCAAATGTGGGTCATTTTTGACCTTTTCTTAAAAAATAAGCACTTTTAACAATCAATATTTTCCAAATTTCACCCCACTGTAAAACTCTAAAATATTAACCTATTATGTCCTGTTTTTATGGGTCTTTTTGACCCCTTTTTCTAAAACTGAGCCACAATGGGTTAAAAAAATTGGCAAAAATATCCTACAAAAAATTTCACTAAGAGTTACCAAAGTCGAAAAATTCTTAAAACTTAAGGTAAGCGCGTCAGGGATGTAATTAATATGCAATGTGAAAAGTCCTAATTGATTTTAACGATTTTTTTGGCTTCGGGCTAAAATTTCGACCTTTACTTGTTTAGAAACTTGTAGTGTAATTTTATAACGAATATTTCTGTAGTACATACTGACTCTACGTTCCCATGTTTTCGGTGTCATTTTTGTATTTACTTTTTTAAGAAAAGGGCAAAAATGAATGTGGGGGTTGTGAGGGCTAAAATTTTATACAAAAATATTCCCCGCAATATCTTGCATAAGTTTGCTGAACACATGATACACCTCAGATGTAAGGATCATTTAGTTAAATTCATCGATTTAACACAAGAACGCGGTATTTTTGTTTTTTTCATGTACAGTGGATAAAAAAACTTCAAAAGTCGATTAAACAAAAATGTGACGTGCTGAAGAAAAACCACGAGACACGAGTATTTTTTTTTAACGTCTACTTTAAGAATTTTTTGGATTTTCTCATTTTGCAAAAAGTTCGAAATTGTCGAACAGTGTATAGTACATTTGGTAGTTTTACCTGGAAAGTTTTGCGAGATTTTTGCAAATGAGTTATTTTAAAGATTTCAATGTGCTCTTTCAGAATTTCAACTTTGCTACCTTGAGTCGTGTTCGCTCGCGCCGCGTTATTGGAAAAATGGCGTTTTTTACAAATATCTCTTTAACGGTTACATTTAGAGAAAAATATTGTGGTGCAATATTGTAGCTTATAAAATGACCTCTTAATTGTTTCCGTACGACTTATAACTCAGGAGATATCCTAATTTAAAATTTGAAAAAAATTAGTAAAACGGACTCGTTTCGGATCCGTAACGGGTTCATATTTTCGTACTTTTTATCCGTTACGGAATCCGTTACGTATCCGTTACTGATCCGTTGGCGGGAGAGATTCCTGAAAAAAAACGAATCGTTTTTTCTACTTTTATGGATCCGTTTCGAACCTGTAACGTACATCAAAAGCGAATTCAAAACGGATTCGCTTTTAATAATGTTGATGCTGCTTATAAAAAAAAAAAATGGTGAAGCGCTTATTTTTAATTAAAAAAACAAACCCAGGCCCCCCGGGGTATTACTTTTCCATACACGAGACGTTAGCCAACTAGGCTATTAACCGATATGATGTTGACATATCTGATGTAGACTTATGTAATGTTGAGACTTAAAGTTTGTATTGATTAAACAAATTTCTGTTGATTTTTTTATAAGTATTCTGTGTTCTTTCTCTTCCCTTTTTTTGATAAAAAATATATGCTCAAATTTGGAATCAAAAACATTTCTTCAAACAGAGTTTGAAAAGTTTACAAAAAATCATACGCAATAAAATAAAAAGATAAAAAAAAAAACAAATCAAAAATATTTTTTTTATCATCATTAAAATTAATTAAAGCAAATCCGTTTTGGGTTCGTATTTGAAGTATTTACGGATTCGAAACGGATTTACCCAGGTTCGAATCCTGCCAAAGGTGGATTTGTACACTTTATTTTTCTTCCTTTTTTTTCTTTTTATTTTTTTTTAATTGCTAATAAGCGCGTCAAAACGGTTTTTTTTCTGTAAATATACAGCATTAACATTTTTAAAAGTAAATCCGTTTTGAATTCGTTTTTACATTCGTCTCGGATTTGAAACGGGCCTTCACTGCGAAATTACCCGGGTTCGAATTCTACCTTAGGCGGATCGATAATTTTTTCTTTTTATTTATTTTTTTTTTAATCGCTAATAAGCGCTTCAAAACGTTTTTTTTTTTATTAAAACACAGCGTTTTGAATTCGTTTTTGATGTACGTTACGGGTTCGAAATGGATCCGTTACCGCGGATTACGTTTTTTATACCTTTTTGAACTCGTAACGGGTTCGAAACGGATCCTCATCAGTTTTTGTGCACATTGGGTAGGCACAGTGATGTGTTGAGCTTAAAATTACAATAACTCATGACCGGTGAGTTACATGTTCAAAGTAAAAACACCTATTTATAGGGAATTACTTCCACTATAAGCTTAATTTTGTTTTTTTTTACATGACCTATAGTTTATGAGATATTTTTTCAACGAACCTAAAATTTAGAAAAAAACCGTTTTTTCAAAATAGCTCCACAAAGGTTCGTTCTATTGTAGAAAAAAAAATTTCTTGCATTTTGTAGAACGTTCAATTCCCTTTAAGGGTCTCTCCGAACTATTTTTTCGTCCGACCTACCGTTCATGAGATATCGCGTCTTGAAAATTATTCAAAATTGAACATTGTACTATGCTCCATACTATGTTTAATTTTGAATGATGTTCAAGTCGCGATATCTCATGAACGGTAAGTCGGATGAAAAAATAGTTCGGAGAGACCCTTAAAGGGAATTGAACGTTCTACAAAACTCCAGAAATTTTTTTTTTCTAGAACGAACCTTTTTGGAGCTATTTTGAAAAAAACGGTTTTTTTTCTAAATTTTAGGTTTGTTGAAAAAATATCTCATAAACTATAGGTCATGTAAATTGAACATTGTACTATGGTCCATACTATGTTCAATTTTGAATGAATTTCAAGTCGCGATAAATCTGGCAATAAGTCGGCTTCGTAAGAGGGCCAAGGATGGTGCAGTGGTCTAGCGACTGGCACTGCGATTGAGAGTTGTACCAACCGTGACGTCCTCGGTTCAACTCCAGCCCGCACCAAACACAAAAGTTTTTCAACTTGCAATTTTTCAATTATTATTAATTTAAGATTGATATTTAAAAATTAAAAATTAATAAAAAATTGCCGACGTTTCGCGGATTTTTTGTCCGCTTCATCAGGGCGCACACTGCGTTGGCTAGTGAGCAAAAATCAAAATTTTTTGTGACTCGAAACCTAATAATATTGGTATCAATAAAATAAAAACAAAATATTTAGGGGAAAAACTCAGTTTTGGCTACGCTGTGACACTTCAAAGTTGAGGTATTTTTCAAAAAAAATCATGTTTTATTCACTTCATTTTGGGTTCTCTTAAACAAATAATAATCAAAAGTTTGTCTTTTGATTGAACTAAGCGAAGTAAAGTTTTTTATTATAAATAATATATGAGTAAATAAATAAAACTAAAAAATTTTGGAAAATGTATAATTTGATGTATATTGTAGTGATTTTAATACACGATATTATCAAATGAAAAACTTCAGAAATTGACAAATTTCGATGAAAAAAAAAAAAAAACAAATCTTATAAAAATAAGTGCCGTTTTTTTTCTTAATCTACTAGTTCGAATTCTATATAATCAAGAACTGCAAATAACTTTTCCTACTTCGTCCTACAAATATTTTTTTTTCTTTTTTTAAAAAATGCTTAAAACGAAAAATTTGTATGAACCCAATGTGCACAAAAACGGATGAGGATCCGTTTCGAATCCATTACGGGTTCATTAAGGTATAAAAAACGTAATCCGCGGTAACGGATCCATTTCGAACCCGTAACGTACATCAAAAACGAATTCAAAACGCTTTGTTTAAATAAAAAAAAAAACATTTTGAAGCGCTTATTAGCGAATAAAAAAAAAATTAAATTCCACAGTGCGGGTCCGTTTCGAATCCGAAACTTATGTAAAAACTAATTCAAAACGGATTTGCTTTTAAATATGTTAATGCTGTATATTTACAGAAAAAAACCATTTTGATGCGCCTATTAGCAATTAAAAAATAATAAAAAGAAAAAAAAGGAAGAAAAATAAAGGGTAAAAATCCACCTCTGGTAGGATTCGAACCTGGGCAAATCCGTTTCGATTCCGTAAATACTTCAAATACGAACTCAAAACGGATTTGCTTTATTTAATTTTTATGATAAAAAAAATATTTTTGATTTGTTTTTTTTTTCTTTTTATTTTATTGCGTATGATTTTTTGTAAACTTTTCAAACTCTGTTTGAAAAAATGTTTTTGATTTCAAATTTGAGTATATAACATTTTTTATCAAAAGAAGGGAAGAAAAACAACACAGAATACTTATAAAAAAACAACAGAAATTTGTTTAATATACAAACTTTAAATCTCAACATCAAATAAGTCTACATCAGTTAAGTAAACATCATATCGGCCAATAGCCTAGTTGTCTAACGTCTCGTGTATGAAAGAGTAATACCCCGGGAGCCTGAGTTCGACTCCCGGCCGGGCTAGTTAGTTTTTTTTTTTTTTGTTATTTTGTTTTTTTTAATTAAAAATAAGCGCTTCACCCTGTTTTCTTTTTTTTTATAAGCAGCATTAACATTATTAAAAGCGAATCCGTTTTGAATTCGTTTTTGATGTACGTTACAGGTTCGAAACGGATCCATAAAAGAAGAAAAAACGATTCGTTTTTTTTTTAGGAATCCTTCCCGCAAACGGATCAGTAACGGATACGTAACGGATTCCGTAACGGATAAAAAGAACGAAAATATGAACCCGTTACGGATCCGAAACGAGTCCGTTTGGCACACTGGGAAATATAAAATTTATGATGAAATTTTTTTTTTTGTTTTTATGAACACAAATGGTCTCAAAAGTACAAAAAACATTATTTCTACTACGTACATTTCATTTGTTAACATTAAACATTACTTTTTCATCATCGTTAAATATGGACCTTAAGAAAATCGTCCTAAATACCTGGTTTTTAGCAAAACTATAAAGTTCACAACAAATCTGAGATTATTTTTGAGCTCAGCGACCCGAAATTACTTATGGTACCAAATTTCGCCGATATCCAACCACTCCTTCTATTTTTGACCATTGCTTGTATGGGCTCAACGCACTGTGGGGCGTCTAACTAGAAGTAAAATTACAAATACCCCAGTGTGCCAAACGGACTCGTTTCGGATCCGTAACGGCTTCATATTTTCGTTCTTTTTATCCGTTACGTATCCGTTACTGATCCGTTTGCGGGAAGGATTCCTAAAAAAAAAACGAATCGTTTTTTCTTCTTATATGGATCCGTTTCGAACCTGTAACGTACATCAAAAACGAATTCAAAACGGATTCGCTTTTTATAATGTTAATGCTGCTTATAAAAAAAAAGAAAACAGGGTGAAGCGCTTATTTTTAATTAAAAAAAACAAAATAACAAAAAAAAAAAAAAAAAAATTACTAGCCCGGCCGGGAGTCGAACTCAGGCTCCCGGGGTATTACTCTTTCATACACGAGACGTTAGACAACTAGGCTATTGACCGATATGATGTTTACTTAACTGATGTAGAGTTATTTGATGTTGAGATTTAAAGTTTGTATATTAAACAAATTTCTGTTGTTTTTTTATAAGTATTCTGTGTTGTTTTTCTTCCCTTCTTTTGATAAAAAATGTTATATACTCAAATTTGGAATCAAAAACATTTTTTCCAAAAAATCATACGCAATAAAATAAAAAGAAAAAAAAAAAACAAATCAAAAATATTTTTTTTATCATCATTAAAATTAATTAAAGCAAATCCGTTTTGGGTTCGTATTTGAAGTATTTACGGATTCGAAACGGATTTACCCAGGTTCGAATCCTGCCAAAGGTGGATTTGTACACTTTATTTTTCTTCCTTTTTTTTTCTTTTTATTTTTTTTTAATTGCTAATAGGCGCATCAAAACGGTTTTTTTTCTGTAAATATGCAGCATTAACATATTTAAAAGCAAATCCGTTTTGAATTCGTTTTTGCATAAGTTTCGGATTCGAAACGGGCCCGCACTGCGGAATTTAATTTTTTTTTATTCGCTAATAAGCGCTTCAAAATGTTTTTTTTTTATCTAAACAAAGCGTTTTGATTTCTTTTTTGATGTACGTTACGGGTTCGAAATGGATCCGTTACCGCGGATTACGTTTTTTATACCTTTATGAACTCGTAATGGATTCGAAACGGATCCTCATCCGTTTTTGTGCACATTGGGACCAAACAGTAACACAATTAGCAAATTTAAAAAAAAAAAAAAAAAAAAACCAATACTTAAACAAAAATTGGTATATAACATGTACAAACATATATTAAACAGGGATCAAAGTGCAAGTGTAAAGCAAAACAAAATTCAAAATAAACATGAGTCATCTATTGAAGGGCCATATAGTAGGCTGTGCTTATGTTGTCGACGTCTTATTTTCTGTTGATCGTGTGTTTGATGTTTTTTTGTATGTGAAGGCTTTCTAATGTGAATCTCACATTTTGGTTTTTCTCTCTGTCGATGATTTTGACGTTGCACAGATCAGCTGTGTGTCCAGTGTTTTTTATGTGGAGAGCCAGTGCAGTTGTTTCTTTTTTGTTTTTGATGTCATTCGTATGTTCGTTGATTCGCGTTCCTAATGCTCTCTTTGTGGTTCCGATGTAAATTTTGTCGCATTCTTCATCATTGCCGTTGCAGTTGATTTTGTATATTACGTTGCATTGTTATTTGTTGTCGATTGGGGTTTTTGTGTTTGTGAATATTTTAGTCAGTCTGGATACTGGTCTATGTGCAAATGTGATGTTTTTGTTGTTGATAATTTTTCGAAGGTGGTAGTTGTCAGTAAGCCTGTGGATGTATGGTACTCGTTTATATGTTGTATTTTTTTCCCGTATTGTGTTGTTTGGGGGTTCTAATGTGTAGTTTTTGTTTTTTTGGTTTTTGCCATTTGCTGTAAGTTTGCTTATTAGTTTTTTTGGGTAGTTGTTTTTTAGTATTTTTTCAATTTTTTGGAAGTTTTTGTTTAGAAATTGTTCGTCGCATGTTGCTAAAATTCTGTTGATCATGTTCCTTGCTGTGCTGATTTTGTGGTGCTTAGGTTGATTGGAGTGAAAATTTATCATTCTTCCTGATGATGTCGGCTTTTGGTACCAATCAAAACTTAATTTTTCTCCCAAGTGATGTAACTTGATGTCTAGGTACGGTATTTCGTTGTTCTCTTCTTTTTCTACGGTGAATTTTAGCTTTTGATGATAGGAGTTCATGATGTCAAGTATTGTGTTGGTATCATTTTTGTTGATTATCATTAGAATATCGTCCACGTATTTGAATATTTTTGTAACTTGTATGTCTTTTTTTGCTAGGATGTCTAACGTGTTGTCAATGAGGTCGTCTAAGACAATGTCGGCTATTTGGGGTGACAGTGGATTTCCCATTGGCATACCGTAAACTTGGTGGTATATTATGTATTGTGTTGTTTGGGGGTTCTAATGTGTAGTTTTTGTTTTTTTGGGTTTTGCCATTTGCTGTAAGTTTGCTTATTAGTTTTTTTGGGTAGTTGTTGTTTTTTAGTATTTTTTCAATTTTTTGGAAGTTTTTGTTTAGAAATTGTTCGTCGCTTGTTGCTAAAATTCTGTTGATCATGTTCCTTGCTGTGTTGATTTTGTGGTGCTTAGGTTGATTGGAGTGAAAATTTATCATTCTTCCTGATGATGTCGGCTTTTGGTACCAATCAAAACTTAATTTTTCTCCCAAGTGATGTATCTTGATGTCTAGGTACGGTACTTCGTTGTTCTCTTCTTTTTCTACGGTGAATTTTAGCTTTTGATGATAGGAGTTCATGATGTCAAGTATTGTGTTGGTATCATTTTTGTTGATTATCATTAGAATATCGTCCACGTATTTGAATATTTTTGTAACTTGTATGTCTTTTTTTGCTAGGATGTCTAACGTGTTGTCAATGAGGTCGTCTAAGACAATGTCGGCTATTTGGGGTGACAGTGGATTTCCCATTGGCATACCGTAAACTTGGTGGTATATTATGTTTTCCAATATGAAATAATTGTTTTCTTTTAAGCAAAAGTTTAATATTTTTAAAAGAAGAAGAATGTCGAAGAATGCATCAAAACAATAGAGGTAGAAAAAGAAAGAGACATTACGAGATCTAAATTCGCCAACAACTTAATAAACTACGAAAAAATACAGAAAAGAAACGAGAGAGATATTTACACACTAAAGGTATACAATGACGCAAAAAATTGTTGCAAAAACACAAAAACGAAATAGTTGTAACCACTGCAGACAAAGGCAACACAACAGTAATTTTATACAAAAACGACTACGATAAAAAATGAAAAAACTTGTAGAAGACAAAAACACATACAAAACAATTAGAACAGACCCAACATCAAAACTTCAAAAAGAAAACAACAAAATTGTTAGTGATTTACTCAAGCTAAAGTTCATAGACAAAAAATTAAAAAACAGACTAACATGTGACACAGCAGCTGCCCCAAGGATTTACAGTCTACCAAAAATCCACAAAGATGGTACTCCACTCAGGCCGATCGCCTCTTCCACTCAGGTCCCATGCTATAATCTAGCAAAATACATGGGTGAAATATTAAAACATATAATTTCAGACAAATACAACGTTAAAAACTCACTACAAGTTAAAAACGAGTTAAAAAACACAAACCTAAAAACTGACGAAATAATTGTTTCATATGATGCGGTTTCATTATTTACAAACATACCCATACATTTGGCAATAAAAATAATAATGAAAATAAGGTCTCAAATTCAAACACACACTAACATCAACAAAAGCTATTTTTTAAAAATTTTAAACTTTTGCTTAAAAGAAAACAATTATTTCATATTGGAAAACATAATATACCACCAAGTTTACGGTATGCCAATGGGAAATCCACTGTCACCCCAAATAGCCGACATTGTCTTAGACGACCTCATTGACAACACGTTAGACATCCTAGCAAAAAAAGACATACAAGTTACAAAAATATTCAAATACGTGGACGATATTCTAATGATAATCAACAAAAATGATACCAACACAATACTTGACATCATGAACTCCTATCATCAAAAGCTAAAATTCACCGTAGAAAAAGAAGAGAACAACGAAGTACCGTACCTAGACATCAAGATACATCACTTGGGAGAAAAATTAAGTTTTGATTGGTACCAAAAGCCGACATCATCAGGAAGAATGATAAATTTTCACTCCAATCAACCTAAGCACCACAAAATCAACACAGCAAGGAACATGATCAACAGAATTTTAGCAACAAGCGACGAACAATTTCTAAACAAAAACTTCCAAAAAATTGAAAAAATACTAAAAAACAACAACTACCCAAAAAAACTAATAAGCAAACTTACAGCAAATGGCAAAACCCAAAAAAACAAAAACTACACATTAGAACCCCCAAACAACACAATACGGGAAAAAAATACAACATATAAACGAGTGCCATACATCTACAGGCTTACTGACAACTACCACCTTCGAAAAATTATCAACAACAAAAACATCACATTTGCACATAGACCAGTATCCAGACTGACTAAAATATTCACAAACACAAAAACCCCAATCGACAACAAACAACAATGCATCGTAATATACAAAATTAACTGCAACGGCAATGATGAAGAATACGACATAATTTACATCGGAACCACGAAGAGAGCATTAGGAACGCGAATCAACGAACATACGAATGACATCAAAAACAAAAAAGAAACAACCCAATGGGGAATGGAGCGCATCAATAGCGCTTCTGAAGCGCTCTAAAGCAGCAGTGAAGCGCATCTCTCTCGTTGCCAAAAGCGCTGAAATTAACATTGGCATGTCATTGGAACGAAGCGCTTCGCTCTCGCTACCAGAAATGCTCTTTGGATGCGCATCGCTCTCGCATCCAGAAATGCTCTTTGGATGCGCATCGCTCTCGCTACCAGAAATGCTCTTTTGATGCGCATCGCTCTCGCATTCAGAAATGCTCTTTGGATGCTTTTTGGATGACAATAAAAATATTTAAAAAATTAATTTTTAATTGAAATTTTACGTCTTTCGTCAACAAAGACACATCAGACTATTATTTTTTTTTTTTTTGATGTAATTATAACTATTTTTATTTTACTAAATTAATTCTAATTGAAAAATTGCAAGTTGAAAACTTTTGTGTTAGGTCTGGGCCGGAGTTGAACCGAGGACCTCACGGTTGCTACAACTCTCAATCGCAGTGCCAGTCGCTAGACCACTGCTCTTTCATCGCGCTCTTACGAAGACGACTTATTGATTTATTTTGTTTTGTACGTTAATACGTGACCGAAAGCGCATCGTTCTCGCTACCAGAAATGCTCTTTGGATGCGCATCGCTCCCGCATCCAGAAAGGCTCTTTGGATGCGCATCGCTCTCGCTACCAGAAATGCTCTTTGGATGCGCATCGCTCTCGCATCCAGAAATGCTCTTTGGATGCGCTTCGCTCTCGCTACCTATAGCGCAGAAAATATGCGCATACAAATCAGCTCTTTGGATGCGAGAACGATGCGCATCGCTATTGCATCTTGGGGATGCGCATCGAAATTTTCTGTTGGGAACTGCACTGGCTCTCCACATAAAAAACACTGGACACACACACAGCTGATCTGTGCAACGTCAAAATCATCGACAGAGAGAAAAACCAAAATGTGAGATTCACATTAGAAAGCCTTCACATACAAAAAAAAACATCAAATACACGATCAACAGAAAAGAAGACGTCGACAACATAAGCACAGCCTACTATATGGCCCTTCAATAGATGACTCATGTTTATTTTGAATTTTGTTTTGCTTTACACTTGCACTTTGATCCCTGTTTAATATGTTTGTACATGATATATACCAATTTTTGTTTAAGTATAGGTTTTTTTTTTTTTTTTAAAAAATTTGCAAATTGTGTTACTGTTTGGTATTTGTAATTTTACTTCTAGTTAGACGCCCTGATGAAGCGGACAAAAAATCCGCGAAACGTCGGCAATTTTTTATTAATTTTTAATTTTTAAATATAAATAAATTTTTTAACAAAAAATTAGAAACAACAATCATTGTTTTAATTTTTAAAAAGTTGATCACAAAATAGCCTTTATACTCTTAAATATAATTAACTTACATAGGTAAATTTTGGCTAAAACTCAAAAAACGGTACAAAACGCGTTAAAACGGCAACAAAGGTTAAGAAATCAAAAAAAGGTTGATTCCAAATAATTTGGGAAATTTTAAAAAAAATTCCCAAAGTCCGGGAAAAATATTTTTTAAAAATTCTTTAAGTCAACAAAAGTGGTTCGATGGTAACACTGATATGTACTCAGTACAAGTTCAATTGAGTGTGTATGCAGAGAAACCCACTCAATGCAACGGCTTTGCGATTGAGTTAAAGAAGATGTTAAAAACAAGAAAAGTAAATGCAGCTGAAATTTTTGCAAGTATGTATGTATGTTAGGTGCGTTTTGCACATATATTTTTAACTTCGGTAACGAAAAAAAAAAAAATATATATGTGTTCAACGAACTTGCAAAAATTGAGCGCCAAAGAAATGTGTGTATGTATGAAAATATGTAAATCAATATGTAGGTGGGTACAATATGCAAAAATGAATACAATTAAAATTTGATGTACAATTCAACTGAGTTTAAATAAAAATAATTATTTTGCGATCACTTAACGAAATGGAAATTTGAACGTGAATCACAAATATAATTTTTTGAATTGTATTGAACAAAAATATTGAATCTTTTTGTCCACTTTTTGTATTTTTTCACTTTTTTGCACTTTAATTGGAATGAATTGACTTACTTTTTTCCTGTTTTGTGTTTTCCTTTTGTTTTTGTTGAGTTGAGGTTGAGTTGCTGCTGCTGCCGCTTTCGATGAAGGTGGTGGTTATTTTATTTGCCAACCAAAGTACTCCAAGTCGCTGGGTATCAATCCTTGAAAGGCTCGATTGGACCAAAATGTTAAGTGGAGGGTCGGAGTACTAAATTAAAAGATGTCAGATGAAAGATTTAATAAAAAACGCTAAACGTTATAAAGGTTTTAATTTGACACTTTTTCGCTATGCAAAATACAAAATAGTTCACAATACAAATCTATTCGGTTTATGGATGCAACGCTGCCGTCTATGAATATAACAATCAAGTCTTCGGTGATGATGCTGCCCAAGTAATCATCTAACGTCGATTTTCCTACGTGATGATTTTGTGTCCAACGTTGTGCAGATTTACGTCTGGGTTCTGTGTGCTGACTGTTGTTGATGTTCTCGCCGTTGAATGTTTTTGACAATTTGTGTTGTGAATTTACGTTGAAATTATACTTTTTCTAAAATGTAGTGTTTGTGTGGCTTGTTGTAAAATCAGTGATGACGGCGGCGATCGGGCGAAAACCTCTCTTCGGGTTTATGTTCAACGCGATGGCAGCGCTTTCAATGTGTTGGCGGTCATTAGCAGAAACAATTTGTTTATGCCGTACACACACGGTTTACGTTGTACGTAAACAGAGGCCTCTGTTAGATAGGCTCCAGTACAAAATCACATGATTTTTTATAAACAAGACCTATAAGGGCACCTAGAAATTTATTTTTAAGTCCAGAAAACTATATTTCGTGATTTAATTAAAGTTCTTTGGCTGACTGACTGGCTCTAGGTCATCAAAAATATATAACAACAAAAAAAAATTTGTTCGTGAATTGTTATTCCTTCCTGTTTCATAATTTGAGCGTGGAATTGAGTTTTAAACCTCACCCATACATTTCAATACAGCAAAATATACATACTTATTCTATTTTGTTAATTTTAGAACTTTATAGGCAACAACAGTAGTACTGGAAACGTCAATCATCCGAGTTCTCATTTAGTTGTTGGTAGCACTACCTCACAAAATGTCGCGAGAGCTTCTTCGCCATCAATGCCCTCAACAAGCCAGCAGGCAGCTATTTTAAAACACCAGCAACAACTTCGAAATTTACAATTACAAAAGCAAAAAACGCAAGTACACGCCAAATTGTCACCGCCTCGCTTTATTCCAGACGAGAATTTTTTCTTGTATCGCAATAATCCAACGCATTCACTGATAAATGTTGGAAGGGATCACTTTACTACACTTTCCGATGAAATTATTTTACATATCTTCAGATGGCTTCCGAAGAAAACACTAACACGATGTAGCTGTGTTTGTAGACGCTTCAACCGTTGCGCCAAGGATGAATCTTTATGGACGCGTTTAGATTTAGGTGGAAGAACCTTAAGAGCTGGAGCCCTGGAAAACATTTTGACAAGGGGCGTGGTTATTCTGCGTCTGGCACAAACAGAGGTTGCGAAATAAAATAAGAAATTTAAAATTATATATACGTTTTTTTCTTTAATTTTAGTTCAACCATCCGGTTTTTGAAGCGAAATTCTTTCAAAATGAACCTGGGTTTCTAACAAAACTACAATATCTGGATTTGAGTATGATTTACATTACCAAGCCTTCACTGAAAATGTTACTTTCACGATGTCGGGAGTTGAAGAAACTCAGTTTGGAACATGTGCCTGTTAATGACGAGATATGTTATGAAATTGCAAAGAACGCCAAGTTAGAAGCACTTAATTTGGCTCTATGCCTGGGCTTGGAGGCCTGGAGTGTGCGTAAAATGGTGGAATCTTTAAATAACCTTAATAGCTTAAACATATCATGGACCAACTTGACTGTAGATGCCGTCACATCGCTTGTTACAAATATAACGCCAAACATAATGCGTCTCAACGTAGCCGGTTGTCGCACGACAATGTTCGATTCACGTGAGTTTTTTTTTTATTGCAACTAACTAATCCTTAGTTCATATAAAGCACACTATTTAATTATTTATAATCTATATTTTGAAATTTGACCTTCTCCAAGCGTTTGGCTTTGACCTTATATAGGCAGAGGGTTTGCCCAAAGTAGATAAAATTAATTTGTAGGTAAGATCTATTATTACACTGTCGGACAAAATCAATCTTTTTGTTGCACCCATGATAGTCTAAGATCTAAGATCCGGCAGTAAAAAACGTAGTGATCGAGTTTTTAGTTAAAATCTAATTTTTACATATATTTATGAATGGGGGATTATATTTTGCCGGGATCCCTATCAAAATGTGATCGCTAATATTTTCAAATTGCGATAACTTTTGAACCGTGAGTCGCACGAGGAAAAGTAGGTTTTTTCATAGAGTCATACTCTACAAGTAATTTTCATTATATGTAAAAAAGTATTTACCGTTTAAGAATTGTTTATTAAAAACCGATTTTTTTACGTTTATTTCCAATTAAGTTTTTCATGAATAATTCCTGAACGGTAAACTTTTTTTTTGCATATAATGAAAATTACTTGTATAACATATGACTCTCCATAAAAAAGATCTAAGTAGTTTTCCTCGTGCGACTTACTGTTCATAAGTTATCGCAATTTGAAAATACTAGCAGCCACATTTTGATAGGCAACCCGGAAAATATATTCCCCAATTCATAAATATATGGGGCAATACATACCTACTGTTTCGGATAGCATTTGACTTTTGCATCTCCGATTTTTTTGAAACTTTTTTGTCCAGTTGAGGTTAGCATCCAATGTGCACAAAAACGGATGAGGATCCGTTTCGAATCCATTACGAGTTCATAAAGGTATAAAAAACGTAATCCGCGGTAACGGATCCATTTCGAACCCGTAACGTACATCAAAAACGAATTCAAAACGCTTTGTTTAGATAAAAAAAAAAACATTTTGAAGCGCTTATTAGCGAATAAAAAAAAATTAAATTCCCGTTTCGAATCCGAAACTTATGTAAAAACGAATTCAAAACGGATTTGCTTTTAAATATGTTAATGCTGTATATTTACAGAAAAAAACCGTTTTGATGCGCCTATTAGCAATTAAAACATAATAAAAAGAAAAAAAAGGAAGAAAAATAAAGGGTAAAAATCCACCTCTGGTAGGATTCGAACCTGGGCAAATTCGTTTCGATTCCGTAAATACTTCAAATACGAACTCAAAACGGATTTGCTTTATTCAATTTTTATGATAAAAAAAATATTTTTGATTTGTTTTTTTTTTCTTTTTATTTTATTGCGTATGATTTTTTGTAAACTTTTCAATTTCTGAAAAAATGTTTTTGATTCCAAATTTGAGTATATAACATTTTTTATCAAAAGAAGAGAAGAAAAACAGCACAGAATACTTATAAAAAAAACAACAGAAATTTGTTTAATATACAAACTTTAAATCTCAACATCAAATAAGTCTACATCAGTTAAGTAAACATCATATCGGTCAATAGCCTAGTTGTCTAACGTCTCGTGTATGAAAGAGTAATACCCCGGGAGCCTGAGTTCGACTCCCGGCCGGGCTAGTAATTTTTTTTTTTTTTTTGTTATTTTGTGTTTTTTAATTAAAAATAAGCGCTTCACCCTGTTTTCTTTTTTTTTTATAAGCAGCATTAACATTATTAAAAGCGAATCCGTTTTGAATTCGTTTTTGATGTACGTTACAGGTTCGAAACGGATCCATAAAGAAGAAAAAACGATTCGTTTTTTTTTTAGGAATCCTTCCCGCAAACGGATCAGTAACAGATACGTAACGGATTCCGTAACGGATAAAAAGAACGAAAATATGAACCCGTTACGGATCCGAAACGAGTCCGTTTGGCACACTGGGATAAGTCCATTTTTTCATTTACTGCTATACAGAAGGTTTTGCTTTTAAATCAATTTAAAAATATTGGCAAGCGCTATTAAACTGATGTTAAGTGTTTACCACTGTAAATTTACCAAATTTTGTTAAGTTATAAAAATTTTTACAAGTGTAAAAGAAAATAGTCGAGTTTTTTTGGTCTGAATGGACTTATTCCACTTTCATTTGTAAATAAAAAAAAAATAATAATGAATTAAAAAATTTGTTATAATTTTTTATGACTTATTCCATTTTCATTCACAAAATATTTTGTAAATAAAAGCAAAGGAAAATTAAAACCTAGAAAAATTTAACTTTAGAAACTGTTATTGTTTCTTTTATTTTCTTTTTGCCCAAGTAGGGCTCTGGAAATTAGTTACAGCAACAACAGCAACAAAACGTTCTTGTCGGTCCTACTTTTAAGATATAGCCATCGGAAGATCGGGATATATCTTTTATAAAAATTGTTATAAGTTGGGAAACCCTGGAAGGATTTAATAATATTGGTGTCATGTAAAAGATATGTTAACTTGCTACAAAATCGACCCACAAAAATTTGAGTCGTGGTTTTAGATATATCGCAAATTTTCAGAAATTTTGACCATTGTTTTTTTTAAAAAGCACTGTTTTTCCAAAAACTGTGTCATTAATGCATAGTTTTAGTAACATATTATAAAAGCCCAATTTCCCTTGTAGAAAACAATCATAGGACACCACTTTATAGCTCATTTTGGAGATAAAGAATGGCATTAAATGATTACGTTAGTAAAAAAGAGCAGACGAATTTCGTCCGTACTGTATACAACCTCAAATATAGTCGAAAACCGAGATTTTTCACTTTGAGTTTCATGATGTGATTTTAAAATTATCATTAATAACTTTGCAGAGAAATATTACAAACAACCATTTGATAGCTCAATTTGAAGCCAAAAAAAAAGTACCAAATGATTCTGGTGATAGAAATTCACAGAAAAATTTTGTGCGTACTGCATATAACATCCAATATAGCCAAAAATCGTGTTTTTGCACTTTTTTAGCATTTTAGGTTAAGATATCTCCGAAAAAAAAAAAAAAAAGATCAATATCGGTTCAATTGTGTATTAACGAAAAAACTAGGGCTATTAGTTGTCATACCAGATTTTTCGGCTTAAAATTACCTTGTCTTGTTATATGACTTTGTTGTTGCTATATTTCCCTTGCGATGGGAAATACAGCTGAGCTGTTTATCTGAAACTATAAGAGTACGGCAAAGGGATAGATGGTCGCCAAATTATACTCACCAAATGCTGTGTTGTCCAAACGCTGAATCCCCCACTTGTCGATGTTGATGTTCACGCGTAAAGTTCCCTTAAAACGATTTATAAATAGACACAAACACTCGGTTATAGTTCCGATCACTAACTGATTTCTTTATTTTAAAATCACTTACCAGCTAGAGGTTTACAGATTCCTCTAGCTACATACATGTATGGTTACAACTTACATTATCTGTTTTCATACTATTTCGCAGTATTGCGAAATATATCTTACTTGGCTTTATTGACGTGCCCAATAAAGTCACATATCTATGATATAGGGGTCAGATTGCTTCCGTGTTGAACCCGCTGTTCTTTAACTCTTTTGCTTACCGTTCTTTACTAGCAGCCCCTAAAGGTATGCTAGATGTTATTACTCTGGCAGTACTAAAACTAACGCGAGTATAGCCTTAGTACTGAGTTGAGTATGAATAACATCAAATCCCTAACGGTAGGCAATGAATATTTATAACAGCGTGTGATCAACACACAACATCCCTCCCCCCTTATGGAAGAAAAAGTTGTTGTTATGAAGTAACAACGACTTTTTCCTTCTGAAAGTAGTTTTAACTTTTTTTTTTTCTCTTTTAATTCCTAATTATTTCTCTAACTTAGTCGGCCACCTATAACTGTATCTAGCTCCTTTGGATCATGGCTCGCTGCTGCTTACCGCTGCTGCCGCTTGGTTCTTGCCTTGTGGGTCTGCTTTCGGTGCTTCGAGCTTCTGAGGTTCTTCGGTGTGACATACCATGTTCTTGTTACATGCGGTTTCTAGGTTTAGCTGTTTTGTCCTTTGATTGATTTTGCCTGGCGGTGGCCAAAATCGGAACTTCTTCTACTTGATACGTCAGTTCTTGCGGTTAGACTTCCTTGTGGCTAGAAGTCGGCTCCGCTGTTGTGTGCTGGAACGTTTATTTTGGCGTACGGACTATGTTTTGACTGAAAATCGACGCTTCTGCTTACGACTGGAAAGTTTATTTTTAAGCGCCTGGACTTTATTTTGGTTGAAAGTCGACGCTTCTGCTTACGAACCGGAACATTGCTTTTTAATGCGTTGGACTTGCAATTTTCGACAAGTCAACGCGTCTGCTTCTAAACTGGAACATTGCTTTTTAATGCGTTGGACTTGCAATTTTCGACAAGTCAACGCGTCTGCTTCTAAACTGGAACATTGCTTTTTAATGCGTTGGACTTGCAATTTTCGACAAGTCTACGCTTCAGCTTCTAACTGGAACATTGCTTTTTAATTCGTTTGACTTGCAATTGGTGACAAGTCTACGCTTCAGCTTCTAACTGGACCATTGCTTTTTAATTCGTTTGACTTGCAATTGGTGACAAGTCTACGCTTCAGCTTCTAACTGGACCATCTACAGATGGTAATGCCGGTCAATTTAGACGTCTGACGCGGCCACGTGACAGGATAACATAGGAGTGGCACAACCCCGGCCCCCTCCCTTCCAACAAGATTGGATGTCATCTATGGATGACAGACAACTGATGATATTGAGTGTTGTTGTCTGTCCGAACATTAACGCATGCAACCATGGATCATCGTCACTCTAGGCTTTTTAACATCAACTTTCTTGGCTGTCCCTCTTTAGATTTCTCTCTCTGGTATCTCTGCTGCTATTGTCGTAACGCCGTACCATGATCCCTTGCAGATTCTATCTATTTTGTTAACGATTTTACTGTATATTTATCTAGTCTTTCCTAGCTAGTCCTATGCTTTCTAAATCAAATATTTTTATTTGCTAAAACTCTTGAAAATTGGTAATTATTAAATTTACTTATATACATGACATTGAACTTAATTCCTTATTTATTCTTATTTTTCATTATATTTCAACTCAAAACAAACAATTTTGCATTTTATACAATTCTGACATAAAACATAAAATATTTAAAAATTTTTACTCTATATTTAAATACATTCTGGTTCTAAACTGAATCTTTGTTCTTCTGATTTGACAATTTCAAATTTACGTTATTTTAAAAATCAATTTTTACTTATGACTTGTTAGAATTACCTAGTTAATTTTCGAAAATCATTTAATAATTTTTTACTTATTGTTATTTACTTCTCAATCAATCAATTAAACCTAATAATATTTTCAGAATTCACATTTACTTAACATCATTCAATTAAGATTCTACAATTTACTTGGTTATACTTTATTTGGGACTTATTTCCCTGTTTTCTATATATGCAGATCATTGCTACATTTCTTTTCCAAATTTTCTTACATTTTTCCTTATATTTTCTTTATAGATGTTTCGTGACTATATTAGAGTTGTTTTTCCTTTCATTTTGAATTATTTAACTATATTTTGTTTCCATTATCTTTACTATTTAAGCTAGTAATATTTTCCGAATTATAATCAAATGACTTTTTTCCGCAAATTCTGTAATTTTCTTGCACACAGTAATCAATTACAATTTCTGTTACTCCAAATAACATATTTTTAAGACTTATTCTTATGAATTTTTTTTTTTTTTTTAATTTTTCTAAAGATTTGCAACCTTTTCTTATATCTATATGCATTTAGCACTGTTCATGCATACAGATATAATTTTTTAGACGGCATTGCATTCCGTAGTATTCATTCTAAAACAAAAATCTCCAATTGATTATTAAGTTACTTTAAAATGAGATATCATTCAGATCTCATTTTGACTTGTTTATTAAGGTTATTCACCTTCTTAAAATTTTTAAACCGATTTTATATTGCTGAAATATGTGTATGCACCTACATGCATGCAAATATATTTCGTTGCATAATCACGACTATATTTACAAAAATATGCGAGTTCAGCAATTAACTATGGCCTTGCAATTCACGCGACGTGAAATGCCCAAGCTGAAAAATTGTGTTATGACAAGAGTGTATCGTTTTTCATAACAAAATTTTTGTTTACTTTAATACGTATTTTGTTTTAACTTAAACAAAAACAAAATCTTCATTTTTTGAATTTTTTACTATTTTTCTTTTAACCTTATATTCTACATATTCCCAATCTAATAGTTTCTTATTTAATATAATCTACTCAATTCTAATTATTGTAATACTAATGTCTTTGACATTTTCCCCTATTTCTGTACTATTTCATAGTTCATTTATCTAACTCTCTATATGTTATTAATTTAGTTCGTCTTAACTACTCTGACCGTTTTACCTATAAATAAAATTAGACTTCTTTAAAAGTATTCTTATTTACTCTTTTCTACATTTTGCAACATCTTACAACTTTCCTTGAAGATTATTCGATATCATGAAAACCATTCCTAATTTTAAAATTTTACAATCCCCTATTTTTACATATGTTTTGGCAACTAGCTCGGTGCTGTTGCTTATGTTATTTCACCTTTTACTTTATTCTTCTGAATTACATTTGTTATTAATGTATTTGTATTTTTCCCATATTTTATTCTGCCCACTTATGTATTTCATATTAAACCGAAATTTGCCCATAGTTGTTCTGTTCATTTTTGTTTACTTTGTTGGTGTAACGACAATACAATCCAAATAAATGTAACCCATTCATTAAACGCGACTCCGTTTATGTTTTGTTTAATTTTGGCTTTTCCTCTGTTTCTTTCCAATTTTTGTGCAAGTAAATTCATACGCAACTCAATTACAATATTAATTTTTAAATAATTAAATTGCCATGTCGATTACCCCGCTGGCACCTGGGCCTCCCATTACCATTTTAGAAATTGTTTGAATTTGTCAATTCAATTTTGCTGATAATTTTTCCGCTACTATGTATTTAATCCTTCCATCATTCAGAGTTAGGTGTGTTGCGATGGGAAATACAGCTGAGCTGTTTATCTAGAGATGAAACAAAGAAACGACAGTGTTAAATTCGGTTAAGGCTACTTACCCTTGGTTCTGCTGCTCCTCCCACTTCCTGCTGCAACTATTTGTACTGGATATCCGTCACGGTGCCCCTAACTCCGGCTAAATTGAACACTTAGAGAATTAAACACACGAACAAATTAAACACTACACATTTGTTTCAAGTCTGATCACTAACTGATTTCTTTATTTTAAAATCACTTACCAGCTAGAGGTTTACAGATGCCTCTAGCTACATACATGCATGGTTACAACTTACATTATCTGTTTTCATACTATTTCGCAGTATTGCGAAATATATCTTACTTGGCTTTATTGACGTGCCCAATAAAGTCACATATCTATGATATAGGGGTCAGATTGCTTCCGTGTTGAACCCGCTGTTCTTTAACTCTTTTGCTTACCGTTCTTTACTAGCAGCCCCTAAAGGTATGCTAGATGTTATTACTCTGGCAGTACTAAAACTAACGCGAGTATAGCCTTAGTACTGAGTTGAGTATGAATAACATCGAATCCCTAACGGTAGGCAATGAATATTTATAACAGCGTGTGATCAACACACAACAACTTCAAAAATAGGAAAAAATGGTGTCCTTTAAACTTTTATGTAAGGATATCTCAAAACCCAGACGTAATATAGCAATTCTAGGACCGGATTCGGATTGAGCATCAAAAATCACACCTGGAATGACTATTAGCTGGTTTTTGTTTGTGTTTGTCTTAAATATGAAAAAAACCGATTTTTTTAAAAAAATCTTAAAAAATAATTTAAAATTCCCCAATGTGCACAAAAACGGATGAGGATCCGTTTCGAATCCATTACGAGTTCATAAAGGTATAAAAAACGTAATCCGCGGTAACGGATCCATTTCGAACCCGTAACGTACATCAAAAACGAATTTAAAACGCTTTGTTTAGATAAAAAAAAAAACATTTTGAAGCGCTTATTAGCGAATAAAAAAAAATTAAATTCCGCAGTCCGGGCCCGTTTCGAATCCGAAACTTATGTAAAAACGAATTCAAAACGGATTTGCTTTTAAATATGTTAATGCTGTATATTTACAGAAAAAAAAACCGTTTTGATGCGCCTATTAGCAATTAAAAAATAATAAAGAGAAAAAAAAGGAAGAAAAATAAAGGGTAAAAATCCACCTCTGGTAGGATTCGAACCTGGGCAAATCCGTTTCGATTCCGTAAATACTTCAAATACGAACTCAAAACGGATTTGCTTTATTTAATTTTTATGATAAAAAAAATATTTTTGATTTGTTTTTTTTTTTCTTTTTATTTTATTGCGTATGATTTTTTGTAAACTTTTCAAACTCTGTTTGAAAAAATGTTTTTGATTCCAAATTTGAGTATATAACATTTTTTATCAAAAGAAGGGAAGAAAAACAACACAGAATACTTATAAAAAAACAACAGAAATTTGTTTAATATACAAACTTTAAATCTCAACATCAAATAAGTCTACATCAGTTAAGTAAACATCATATCGGTCAATAGCCTAGTTGTCTAACGTCTCGTGTATGAAAGAGTAGTATCCCGGGAGCCTGAGTTCGACTCCCGGCCGGGTTAGCATTTTTTTTTTTGTTATTTTGTTTTTTTTAATTAAAAATAAGCGCTTCACCCTGTTTTCTTTTTTTTATAAGCAGCATTAACATTATTAAAAGCGAATCCGTTTTGAATTCGTTTTTGATGTACGTTACAGGTTCGAAACGGATCCATAAAAGAAGAAAAAACGATTCGTTTTTTTTTTAGGAATCCTTCCCGCAAACGTATCAGTAACGGATACGTAACGGATTCCGTAACGGATAAAAAGAACGAAAATATGAACCCGTTACGGATCCGAAACGAGTCCGTTTGGCACACTGGGTCAATATCTCCTGAATGGAATCAGCTAGGATTTTTTGGTTTGCAGTTTTTAAATTTAAAGACATACAGAAAACTTTCTGCATACTCAGTTTTTTATGTTTTTCTTCGAACTTAAAACAATCCCAGTGTGCCAAACGGACTCGTTTCGGATCCGTAACGGGTTCATATTATCGTTCTTTTTATCCGTTACGGAATCCGTTACGTATCCGTTACTGATCCGTTTGCGGGAAGGATTCCTAAAAAAAAAACGAATCGTTTTTTCTTCTTTTATGGATCCGTTTCGAACCTGTAACGTACATCAAAAACGAATTCAAAACGGATTCGCTTTTAATAATGTTAATGCTGCTTATAAAAAAAAAAGAAAACTGGGTGAAGCGCTTATTTTTAATTAAAAAAAAACAAAATAACAAAAAAAAAAAAAAATTACCTAGCCCGGCCGGGAGTCGAACTCAGGCTCCCGGGGTATTACTCTTTCATACACGAGACGTTAGACAACTAGGCTATTGGCCGATATGATGTTTACTCAACTGATGTAGACTTATTTGATGTTGAGATTTAAAGTTTGTATATTAAACAAATTTCTGTTGTTTTTTTATAAGTATTCTGTGTTGTTTTTCTTCCCTTCTTTTGATAAAAAATGTTATATACTCAAATTTGGAATCAAAAACATTTTTTCAAACAGAGTTTGAAAAGTTTACAAAAAATCATACGCAATAAAATAAAAAGAAAAAAAAAAAAACAAATCAAAAATATTTTTTTTTATAATAAAAATTAAATAAAGCAAATCCGTTTTGAGTTCGTATTTGAAGTATTTACGGAATCGAAACGGATTTGCCCAGGTTCGAATCCTACCAGAGGTGGATTTTTACCCTTTATTTTTCTTCCTTTTTTTTCTTTTTATTATTTTTTAATTGCTAATAGGCGCATCAAAACGGTTTTTTTTGTAAATATACAGCATTAACATATTTAAAAGCAAATCCGTTTTGAATTCGTTTTTACATAAGTTTCGGATTCGAAACGGGCCCGCACTGCGGAATTTAATTTTTTTTTATTCGCTAATAAGCGCTTCAAAATGTTTTTTTTTTTTTATCTAAACAAAGCGTTTTAAATTCGTTTTTGATGTACGTTACGGGTTCGAAATGGATCCGTTACAGCGGATGACGTTTTTTATACCTTTATGAACTCGTAACGGGTTCGAAAAGGATCCTCATCCGTTTTTGTGCACATTGGGATATGAAAATAAATGCACCCGAAGAAAAACAATTTGTAAAAATGCAATATCTTCTTCAGACGATCAGTTACGAAACTTTTATTTACAGTTATTAATTAGTGTTTTTAAATAGAATAATCCTGCATACGCCAAATTTTTCGTGGTTGCAGTAAAACTTTATTTTGGTTAAGGCTAACCGAGTAGACTCTTTCGATGCTTTTCAATAACTTAGACTTTAATTGACTTTTTTTTGGTTTACTTTTTTGTTTTCCTATAAAAAAAATATGATAATGCAAGAAATCAGGTACAAATTACATGTCAAATGAAAGGAAATAAATTGGGCTTTTATAATATGTTAGTAAAACTATGCGTTAATGACACAATTTTTGGGAAAATAGTGCCTTTAAAAAAAAATTGGTTAACATTTCTGAAAATTTGCAATATCTCTAAAACCACGACTCAGACTAAAAACTTTTGCAGGTAGCAAGTTAACATATCTTTTATAGGAAACTAATATTATTTAAATCCTTCCAGGGGTTCCCAACTTATAACAATTTTTATAAAAGATATATCCCGATCTTCCGATGGTTATATCTCCGAAAGTAGGTCCGACAAGAACTTTTTGTTGCTGTTGTTGTTGTAAATAATTTCTGGAGCCCTACTTGGGCAAAAAGAAATGAAAAGAAACAACAACAGTTTTTGAAGTAACATTTTTCTAAGTTTTAATTTTCCTTTGCTTTTATTTACAAAATATTTTGTGACTGAAAATGGAATAAGTCATACAAAAGTATCACAAATTTTTTAATTTATTGTAAATGAAAGTGGAATAAGTCCATTCAGACCAATAAAAACTCAACTATTGGGTGTACAACTTAAAAACCGGAATTTGACGGTGGATGTCCGTACTAACAAATATCGTGAAAGCTCGAACTTTATATATATGTCATTTTGAAGGTACATTTGACAGCTGTCAAAATCAGTCAACAAAACAATTTTATCTTGTGTGCATCATTATTATTTTTCACGATGAATAACTTCGAAAATTGGAGAAAAAGACAGCATTTGCGGGAGGTTCTGTTGGGTCATTTTTTTGCAAAGAAAACTGCTGCGGAAAGTCATAGTTTGCTTGTAGAAGTTTATGGGGCAAAGAACGTCCTGGTCAGTAGAAAAAGTTTGAGGATGAAGAATTGGAGGCATTACTCGATCAAGATTCATGTCAAACGCAAGAAGAACTTGCAGAACCATTGGAAGTTGATCGAGCAACAATTTCCAGACGTTTGAAAGCCTTGGGAGTTTTTCAAAAGATGGGAAATTGGGTGCCATACGAGTTGAAGCCAAGGGACGTCGAACGCCGATTTTTGATGTCCACAATGCTGCTTGAACGCCACAAAAGGAAGGGTTTTTTGCATCGTTTTGTCACTGGCGATGAGAAGTGGATCCATTACGATAATTCCAAGCGCAAAACAGCGTATGTCAAGAAAGGTGAGGCCGGCCCATCACAGCCGAAGCCAAATATTCACGCTTCGAAGGTAATGCTCTGTATTTGGTTGGACCAGCTAGGTGTGATCCATTATGAGCTGTTGCCAGGTGGCCAAACCATTAATGCTCAACTCTATCGTCAACAATTGATCCGATTGAAGCAGAAAATCCAGGCAGAGCGGCCAACGTATGCGACCAGACACGAGTAAATCATTTTCCACCACGATAACGCTCGGCCACATATTGCTGCCCCAGTCAAAAATTATCTGGAATCCAACGGATGGGAAATTTTGCCTCACCCGCTTTATAGCCCAGACCTTGCACCATCTGACTACCATTTGTTTCGATCGATGCAGAATGCCCTATCAGGAATACGGTTCACTTAAGTTCAAGATATCGAAAATTGGCTCGATTCATTCTTGGCCGCCAAGCCTGCGCAATTTTTTTGGTATGGAATTCATAAATTGCCTGAAAGATGGGGAAATGTTGTAGCTTCCAATGGACAATACTTGGTTTGATCTTCAAACGAGTTTCAATGCTGACAACGACAATTTAAAGACGGTTCTACGTTAAGTGAGTGAAAATAATGCTGGTTTTCAACTCTGTTATTTTAATGCTCGCAGTTTAAATACCCCGAAACTAGACTATATTAATTACATTTTTGAAAAACTTAACATTGATGTTGTATGTGTCGTAGAGACCTGGTTTAAGGAAGAAATTGTTGATGATCAATATACTTTGACTAGGAATGATAGGAAAACAGGTGCAAAAGGTGGTGGAGTTGCTATTTATGCTAAAAAAGAATTGCAACAAAAAGTTTTTTTTAAATTAGATTTATCAGATCCTGTAGAGTATTTAATAATTGAATTTACAGATCGATCTCAAAAATGCCTCATTGCGTGCGTCTATAATCCATCCAAACATAACAACCTGGCGAACCTTTTTAACAAATTATTAGAACTCAGTCCTTGCTATGAACACATAATACTATGTGGTGATATGAATATTGATTTGTTGGAAAATGATGCCCGCTGTGACAATTTGCTTAATCAAATGGCTGGTATAGGTAAAGGGTGTTTTTTTTAGAGGTATAGAACTTCGAATTGAAATAAAACACAAGAAAATCGTTTTAATGTCCATCAATTTGGCTTTATTGGAAGGATAATTTTATGCCATTAATGTTTAAATATGATTTCGGGCATGTGGCCGCCGCGGCTGGCTCGAATAAAGCCAATTCTACAGGTCCAATTTTCTACCACTTTTTCGAGCATATGCGGCCGTATGTCGGCAATAACGCCACGAATGTTGGCTTCCAAGTCCCCTTACGTTTCTGGTTTGTTGGCGTAGACGAGCGACTTCACATATCCCCAAAGAAAATAATCCAATGGTGTCAAATCACACGATCTTGGTGGCCAATTGACAGGTCCATTCCGCGAAATTATGCGCTCATCGAATGTTTCCTTCAATAAATCGATTGTGACGTGCGCTGTGTGGCATGTAGCGCCGTCTTGTTGGAACCACAACTCATCCACATTCATGCCATCCAATTCGGGAACAAAATAGTCGGTTATCATGGCTCTATACCGGTCTCCATTAACGGTAACTGACTCTCCAGCATTATTTCGGAAGAAGTATGGCCCAATGACTCCACCAGCCCATAGAGCACACCAAACAGTCAGTTTTTGTGGATGTAATGGCGTCTCAAGGGTCTCATGTGGATTCTCTTCACTCCAAATGCGGCAATTTTGTTTGTTGACGTAGCTATTCAACCAAAAATGAGCCTCATCACTGAACAAAATTTTGCGATACACCAAAATCACGACGCATTGCATGGTCTCGCGGCTTTAATTCTTGCACAAGCTGGATCTTGTAAAGTCGCAAGCCAAGATCTTTGCGCAAAATCTTCCATAAAGTTGATGGACAAAGCTCCAATTGCTGTGCACGGTGGCGAATCGATTCATTCGGGTCCTCTTCAACAGTTTGCTCTACAGCGGCAATTGTTTCTTCGGTGCGCACTGTTCGACGTCTCTGCGGATGCGTATTATCACATAGAGTAAACGTAGTGCGAAAACGATCCATGGTTAACCGAATTAATTGCTCTGATGGACGATTATGTCGACCATAAAATGGACGGAGCTTGCGGTAAACTTCGCGAACTGAACCATTATTTTCGAAATAAATTTGCACGATTTGCAAGCGTTGTTCTTTTGTCAACCTGTTCATGATGAAATGACAAACCAAACTGAACATAAATGACATTAGAGTTGCCAGATTTGACGACAAAATGCCATTTTTTTCTCTATTCGAAAAACAAACCTCTAAAAAAAACACCCTTTATGACAATAAAAAACAATCAACCAACACGGTTCAGTCCTAATGCGAAACCAAGCTTACTTGATCTGGTATGCGTAGTAGATCTAAATAATGTTAATCATCAAGAACAATTTTCACTGCCTGGAGTTTCCGATCATGACATGCTTTTTATTTCTTACAACATTGATTTAAATAAGCCTGATGTAGAAACATTTATTAGTTTTAGAGATTTTAGGCGCATAAACAATGAAAATTTGATACAAGAAGCTTATTCACTACCATGGCAAGATTGTTGGTTTTACTCAGATGTTAATGAAAAAGTTAAACATTTTTCGACCTTATTAAACCATCTTTTTGAAAAATATGTGCCATTACGGCGAGTGAAGGTAAAAAAATGCTCTCAGCCTTGGTTTAATGGAGAAATTCTTCAGGCAATTCGAACTCGAAGAAAACTATATAATAGATGGAGGCGCAAGCCTACTGACGACAACTGGGAAAATTTTCGCAGATCAAGAAATCATGCGGCAGTTTTAACTTTGTATGCAAAGAAGGCATTTTTCAACTCAAAACTTAATACAAATTTACCGCCTAATAAATTATGGAGTAACCTTAGATCTATAGGTATTGCCAATAAGGGTAAAAGTGAGTGCAATCCTGATCCAGATAAATTGAATGAATTTTTTCTTAAGTCGAACAGTGAGCCACACAGCCATTTGTTTGAAACTAATCAGAATTTGGTGCGGCACTTCGATCAAAAGTTCAATTTTGATATAGCCTCTGAAGATGATATTGTAAAATGCATTTATTCCATCAAATCAAATGCTGTCGGAGAAGACAAAATAAGCTTAAAGTTTGTTTAACTAGTACTACCATGCGTTATCGGTATTATTACTCATATTATAAACTTCTCACTGACTGTTAGAATTTTTCCTGAAAAATGGAAAATTGCAAACGTTACTCCAATAGCGAAAAACACACTTTGTACTAAGCCTCAAGATTTTAGGCCGATAAGTATTTTACCTGCCATATCGAAGGTTTTTGAAAAGTTCTTGTCGATCCAAATCGTTGAGCACATCAATCAAAATAATCTTTTGAGTGAAAACCAATCAGGTTACAGAGAACAACATAGTTGTGCAACGGCAATTCTTAAAGTCATGGATGACATTCGTCCGCGGTATGATAAAGGAGACTTGACCATTTTGGTTTTGCTTGACTTTTCCAAGGCTTTCGATACGCTCAATCATGATGTTCTGCTGCAAAAATTGGAAAATTACTTTGGTTTCGATAAACATGCGATAGAACTTATGAGGAGCTATTTAACCAATAGGTATCAACGAGTTTTTTCAAAAAATAACTTTTCAAACTTGAAAAGCATATTATCCGGGGTTCCTCAGGGATCTATTCTTGGGCCAATACTCTTTAGCATATTTATAAATGACATAGTTCAGTGTTGTAAATATGTCTCAATACACCTTTATGCAGACGATGCGCAAGTTTATTTGTCGAGGCCGAAAGGTTTGTCGGAGGACCTTATATATAGAATAAATGAAGATCTAGGTAGAATTCATTCTTGGGCAGAGCAGAATAATCTAAAATTGAACACATCCAAAACACAAGCTTTAGCGATTTCACATTCAATATTTGACATAATGTCGTTACCACCTGTATCCTTAGGTGGTGTATCGGTAGGATTTGAAAATTGCGTAACAAGTTTGGGTTTTAAATTGAACTCTAACTTAAATTGTAGAGATCATATCAATCATATTATCAACAAAATATATGCTGTGATCAGGAAGTTATGGTTCTCATCAGCATTTATCACAGAAGAAGTTAAGTTAAAGTTGATTAAGTCATTCCTTATACCAATTATTTCATATAGTGGACTAGTCTATGGAAATTTGGATGCAGCATCAAAGCAAAAATTGCAAAAGGCTTTAAATAACGCTGCAAGATACGTTTTTTTGAAAAGAAAATTTGATCATATCTCTAAATATGCAATACAAATTCTAGGTTGTGATATAACAAAATATTACAACATCCAAAATCTTGTGTTTCTTCACAAGCTGATCAATGCCCGTTGTCCTTATTATTTATATACCAAGATACAATTTTCACAATCTGCTAGAACGTGCAATATCAATGTACCTGAATTTAAGTTTTTATCGACGTCTAGAATGTTCTTTGTTAGTGTTGTCAAGCTCTGGAACGCATTACCAAACAGTATAAAAGCTCATCGAAATTTTAAGCACTTTAAATTGGCAGTAGTAGGTTTTTTTTTTGTAGTTAGATTATATTTTAAGTTATTTATCTTAGTATTTCAAATTATAAGACATTACTTTTAACTGTATCAATTTAATGAATTCTGCATTTTATATATATTTTACGTAAGTTAACTAAATTTAATATCATATGATGTACTGCATAGACTAAGTCTCATTGTACAACCATTTAGTGATTAATAAACATAAACTTAAAATATATTGTAACATTTTTCCACAATAAAGCATCAAATTTCGCTAAAAAATTCCGGTTTTTAAGTTGTACACCCAATATTTTCTATTACAATTGTAAACATTTTTACAACATAACTAAATTTGGTAAATTTACAGTAAACACTTAACACCAGTTTAATAGCGCTTGCCAATATTTTTAAATTCAGTCGTACCCCAATGTGCACAAAAACGGATGAGGATCCGTTTCGAATCCGTTACGAGTTCATAAAGGTATAAAAAACGTAATCCGCGGTAACGGATCCATTTCGAAATCGTAACGTACATCAAAAACGAATTCAAAACGCTTTGTTAAGATAAAAAAAAAAATAAAAATTTTGAAGCGCTTATTAGCGATTAAAAAAAAAAAAATTCCGCAGTGTGGGCTCGTTTCGAATCCGAAACTTATGTAAAAACGAATTCAAAACAGATTTGCTTTTAAATATGTCAATGCTGTATATTCCCAATGTGCACAAAAACGGATGAGGATCCGTTTCGAATCCATTACGAGTTCATAAAGGTATAAAAAACGTAATCCGCGGTAACGGATCCATTTCGAAATCGTAACGTACATCAAAAACGAATTCAAAACGCTTTGTTTAGATAAAAAAAAAAAAAACATTTTGAAGCGCTTATTAGCGAATAAAAAAAATTAAATTCCGCAGTGCGGGCCCGTTTCGAATCCGAAACTTATGTAAAAACGAATTCAAAACGGATTTGCTTTTAAATATGTTAATGCTGTATATTTACAGAAAAAAACCGTTTTGATGCGCCTATTAGCAATTAAAAAATAATAAAAAGAAAAAAAAAGGAAGAAAAATAAAGGGTAAAAATCCACCTCTGGTAGGATTCGAACCTGGGCAAATCCGTTTCGATTCCGTAAATACTTCAAATACGAACTCAAAACGGATTTGCTTTACAGTCGACGTCCAGTAATACGAATGCTCCGTATTACGAATGTCCAATGATACGAATGCAATATTTCTTCCACACGTGATTCTATAATACGAACAGCGGTAAATTTTACGGTTCGATAATACGAATGAGAATTTTTTCTTAGTAGGCCTTGCTCTTTTGCTGAGCATTAAATGCTTAGAATGCATGAAAGAATACGTGAGAAATTTTTCAGATTTTTTAGAACGTTTTGAAATGCTTTTTTTCGTAAAATCTGAAAAAAAGTTTGAGTTTTTGAAAAGAAGTCTTTCTTAGAAATTTACAAAAACCACCAAAATCAATTTCGCGACCCTGTTTATTGACAAGAAAAACCAGAGCAAAATCCTCGCGCATCGGTAATACAACAATGCCAAATTTTAGCCAAATCGGTCAAACCATGCTTTTTTAACTGGTACAATTGGCGTGTTTTACTTTAAATTTCTTCTTTTAGTGGCAAAACTCATTAAATATTTTTTTTTGGAAATTGAGATAAACAGTGTAAGCTCAATTCCCATACTTTGTCCATCAAATATTTTTTTTTTTTATCAAAACATTGAGGGTATTCTTTAAAATGTTCAAATGCCTCGAAAATTACGTAAACTTGCAATAGTTGCCAAAATTTATACGAACTTTGTCAGTTTTACGAGCTTTCGAGGCTTTTACACGTTTTAAGATACACCCTAATTGTGTTTTCTGTTTCCATATCATATTACTCAGAAAAAAAAATTCATAAATTTCCTATTTTACATAAAATTTTTTCGTAAACTGATGTTTTTCTCTCAAAACAAATATTCGGGTTAGTGAATTTTGTCTCTAAACCGACGATATGTCTCAATATAGAAGAAAAAAGGACCAAAATTTCGTTGCGATAATACGAATTTTTCGATTTTACGAATAGGGCTGACATTATATAATTCGTATTGTTGGACGTCGACTGTATTTAATTTTTCTTTTTATTTTATTGCGTATGATTTTTTGTAAACTTTTCAAACTCTGTTTGAAAAAATGTTTTTGATTCCAAATTTGAGTATGTATATAACATTTTTTATCAAAAGAAGGGAAGAAAACCAACACAGAATACTTATAAAAAAACAACAGAAATTTGTTTAATATACAAACTTTAAATCTCAACATCAAATAAGTCTACATCAGTTAAGTAAACATCATATCGGTCAATAGCCTAGTTGTCTAACGTCTCGTGTATGAAAGAGTAATGCCCCGGGAGCCTGAGTTCGACTCCCGGCCGGGCTAGTAATTTATTTTTTTTTTTTTGTTATTTTGTTTTTTTTTTTTAATTAAAAATAAGCGCTTCACCCTGTTTTCTTTTTTTTTTATAAGCAGCATTAACATTATTAAAAGCGAATCCGTTTTGAATTCGTTTTTGATGTACGTTACAGGTTCGAAACGGATCCATAAAAGAAGAAAAAACGATTCGTTTTTTTTTTAGGAATCCTTCCCGCAAACGGATCAGTAACGGATACGTAACGGATTCCGTAACGGATAAAAAGAACGAAAATATGAACCCGTTACGGATCCGAAACGAGTCCGTTTGGCACACTGGGCCCAATGTGCACAAAAACGGATGAGGATCCGTTTCGAATCCATTACGAGTTCATAAAGGTATAAAAAACGTAATCCGCGGTAACGGATCCATTTCGAACCCGTAACGTGCATCAAAAACGAATTCAAAACGCTTTGTTTAGATAAAAAAAAAAAACATTTTGAAGCGCTTATTAGCGAATAAACAAAAATTAAATTCCGCAGTGCGGGTCCGTTTCGAATCCGAAACTTATGTAAAAACGAATTCAAAACGGATTTGCTTTTAAATATGTTAATGCTGTATATTTACAGAAAAAAACCGTTTTGATGCGCCTATTAGCAATTAAAAAATAATAAAAAGAAAAAAAAGGAAGAAAAATAAAGGGTAAAAATCCACCTCTGGTAGGATTCGAACCTGGGCAAATCCGTTTTGATTCCGTAAATACTTCAAATACGAACTCAAAACGGATTTGCTTTATTTCATTTTTATGATAAAAAAAATATTTTTGATTTGTTTTTTTTTTCTTTTTATTTTATTGCGTATGATTTTTTGTAAACTTTTCAAACTCTGTTTGAAAAAAAGTTTTTGATTCCAAATTTGAGTATATAACATTTTTTATCAAAAGAAGGGAAGAAAAACAACACAGAATACTTATAAAAAAACAACAGAAATTTGTTTAA
Source organism: Calliopum simillimum (assembly GCA_951812925.1). Classification (NCBI taxonomy): domain Eukaryota; kingdom Metazoa; phylum Arthropoda; class Insecta; order Diptera; family Lauxaniidae; genus Calliopum; species Calliopum simillimum. Next base: position 67,958,042 of record OX638368.1, read on the forward strand.
TATACAAACTTTAAATCTCAACATCAAATAAGTCTACATCAGTTAAGTAAACATCATATCGGTCAATAGCCTAGTTGTCTAACGGCTCGTGTATGAAAGAGTAATACCCCGGGAGCCAGAGTTCGACTCCCGGCCGGGCTAGTAATTCTTTTTTTTTTTTGTATTTTGTTTTTTTTAATTAAAAATAAGCGCTTCACCCTGTTTTCTTTTTTTTTATAAGCAGCATTAACATTATTAAAAGCGAATCCGTTTTGAATTCGTTTTTGATGTACGTTACAGGTTCGAAACGGATCCATAAAAGAAGAAAAAACGATTCGTTTTTATTTTAGGAATCCTTCCCGCAAACGGATCAGTAACGGATACGTAACGGATAAAAAAGCGAAGATTTGAACCGTCTGGCACACTGGAAAGGTACGGGGCAACAGGGCCATAAGTATATATATATATATATCTCAGTGGTCTTATTCCACTTTCAAAAAAGCCCATTCATTCAGTAGTTTTCTGAAATGCTTATAACTCCGTCAATAGTCAACTAAATCATGAAATTTTTTTTTTAAAACTTTTGTTTTTTAAATGAAATTTTATAAAAACAGCAAACATTTTTTTTTAAATAATTTTTTTAATTAAATTTTCAACTTTTGGATCTAAATTGCTATTTTTAGTCAATGATTACAGTTTTCGATTTTTTAAAAAAAACCAAAAAATCCTAGCTGATTCCATTCAGGAGATATTGACCCAGTGTGCCAAACGGACTCGTTTCGGATCCGTAACGGGTTCATATTTTCGTTCTTTTTATCCGTTACGGAATCCGTTACTGATCCGTTTGCGGGAAGGATTCCTAAAAAAAAAAACGAATCGTTTTTTCTTCTTTTATGGATCCGTTTCGAACCTGTAACGTACATCAAAAACGAATTCAAAACGGATTCGTTTTGAATTCGTTTTGATATGGATCCGTTACCGCGATTACGTTTTATGAACTCGTAATGGATTCGAAACGGATCCTCATCCGTTTTTGTGCACATTGGGAACGATTCGTTTTTTTTTAGGAATCCTTCCCGCAAACGGATCAGTAACGGATACGTAACGGATTCCGTAACGGATAAAAAGAACGAAAATATGAACCCGTTACGGATCCGAAACGAGTCCGTTTGGCACACTGGGACGCAAACCCTTCAATATCTCAGTTTATTTATTTATTTATTTATTTAAGTATTTTACTTTATAAATAAATTTATAAAGTATTAACCCAGTGTGCCAGACGGCTCATATCTCCGCTTTTTTACGCATTACGGATCAGTAACGGATCCGTAACGGATAAAAAAGCGAAGATTTGAACCGTCTGGCACACTGGAAAGGTACGGGGCAACAGGGCCATAAGTATATATATATATATATCTCAGTGGTCTTATTCCACTTTCAAAAAAGCCCATTCATTCAGTAGTTTTCTGAAATGCTTATAACTCCGTCAATAGTCAACTAAATCATGAAATTTTTTTTTTAAAACTTTTGTTTTTTAAATGAAATTTTATAAAAACAGCCAACATTTTTTTTTAAATAATTTTTTTAATTAAATTTTCAACTTTTGGATCTAAATTGCTATTTTTAGTCAATGATTACAGTTTTCGATTTTTTAAAAAAAATTTAAAAAAAAACTTTAATGAATTTTACAAATTTTAAGACAATGTGTGGTCGTTGCAAATAGACGTACTTTTGCTTGTCTCCGTTTTTTGCTTGATTTTTGTGCTTAGCAATATCTGCGTGTACCAAAAAAGTTAAAGTGCGCTTCAGTTTTTTATCTATCACGAGTTCTGCGTTTATATATTTGGTTTTGCAGCCTTAAGTCGATAATTACTGCGAACTCTTTATTTTTGTATTTTTGCTGATTGTGAGTGCAATGTGCAATATGTCACAACCAAATAGAACGGTTACCAGAAATAACAACAAGCAACATGTTGGTCGAACTACCCCTGTTGCCGCGCTGAATTCGAGTGTGCGTGTGTAGTCTTCTTCACCTAATAAGTAATCTGATGCTACGTTGGATGCAAAGTTGAATTCTCTTAAAAAGACAATTGTTGATGAAATGTCCAAAAACATTAAGAGTTCTGAAGACAGAATATTGCAACGAATTGGCGAAATGTCTGCTGAGGTATCCAACTTAAAAAAAACTTAAAGTGATATTGTTGTTAGAGTTACTGCAGTAGAAGCTGTGTGGATTGAATTAGGTTCGATCAAAGAAGGTATGAATGCATTGAAGGCTGAGAACGAGAAGCGCTGCTGTAGTTTTGCTGAATCTGGCTCATGCCTCTCTCCTGATCTTGCGGAGCAGATAAATGAGCAGAAGAGTAAAGTTGCCAGGCATGAGGAGGACGCTGTAGCTGTAGTGATGTTATTTTGAGTGGAGTTCCCATACGGAATAAAGAGAGTTTACATGATATTTTCAACAAAATTTGCTCTTGTATTGGTAATAATTTAAATGTTAAACCTGTAAGCAAGTCACTATGTAGTAGTACTGTTGAATTTTTAAATTTCTGTATATTTGATAATTGCAACCAAGTTTTTTTTGTCCTGTGCGTATAATCCAAATAAGTGATTACTTTGTCATCTGTGGTGATATAAATGTTAACCTTTTACGTCGTGATAATATATCTAAATCATTTGTTGAAACATTGTGAATGTTACTTTTCCAACACGTTTTTCAAATAATGCTGCTCCTAGTCTTTTAGACTATTTTATCGTATCCGATTTGTCCTCTGTATTGCTTTTTGACCAGATTGGTTTTCTGTCTGATCATTTTTTTTTTTTTTTTTTTTTTAATACTTGAATTCATTTATTGAATCTTCTCATCTTAGGAGACTAACAATAAGTTTAAAAAATCTTAATCCTAAATAACATTATTATACATAATTAATCTTATATATAATTTAGTGTTCAATGTGTCTCCAGAGTTAATAGGGACTTGTACATCCTAGGAGTTCGGTAAACGCGCAGAAGAACGCAGTTGTTGTACGTTCAGTCTTCTCACAAACATGCTGCCCGCCTAGCAGGATGTTTGAATGAAAAGAACTCCATACAAATTTGCGCCAGTAGTTCCGGCTGCATGTGTAGCAGGAACAAGAAATATAAGAAACAGTATGCGCCAGATACCGGCTGCATAGAGTAAAGTACGCGCCAGATACCGGCTGCATAGAAAAAAGTACGCGCCAGATACCGCCGGCTGCATAGAAAAAAGTACGCGCCAGATACCGCCGGCTGCATAGAAAAAGTACGCGCCTGATACCGGCTGCATACAAAATCTAGAATTCAGTCAGCTTAACATAGCTAATTGCTAACGATGTTCATAGCAGGACGATCCTTTCTTTTTAGTCTGGAGAAATTTTCTAAATTTTTTAACCTCCGTGCCAATGGATTAGGATGATACAGCAATCTTGCAACGTAACTTTGCTTGTATTTGTTGATTTCGTCTTTGACCAAGGGGATGCAAAGGTCCCGATGTATGTTTTCGTTCCGTATATACCATGGAGCACCAGTCATGATTCTTAGAATTTTTGACTGAGTCCGTTGTATTAGTTCAATGTTCGAGGAGCTGGCGTTACCCCATAACTGTATACCATATAACCAAACTGGCTTAATGATGGATTTATATAAAAGGATTTTATATTGAAGTTTCAGACGGGACTGGCTATTTATGAGCCAATGTAGACTGGAGGCTTTTAGTTTAACATGCGTTTTTTTGGCTTCAATATGCTTTCGCCACGTAAGCCGTCTGTCTAAATGAATACCTAGGTATGTGACGTTTTCAGATTGAGGGATTGAAGTGTTATTTAATGTGATAGCAGGGCAATTACCTCGCCTAAGGGTAAAAGTAACCTGCTTGCATTTTTGTTCATTTACTTTTATGCGCCATAGCAGCAACCACTTTTCGATAGAGTTTAAATGAAGTTGAAGTTTTCGTGCCGCTTCTAGGGGACAACGACTACAACTTAAAGCTGCAGTATCATCTGCGAAAGTAGATATGGTTGTGCCAGCGATAATAGGTAAATCAGAGGTATACAGCAAGTACAGAAAAGGACCCAGCACGCTTCCTTGAGGGACACCTGCATTAATTTTTAAAGGTGATGAAATAAAACTGTTATGTCTAATTCTAAAATGCCTGCTTTCCAGATACGAAATAAATGTTTTGTGGACGCTAAAAGGCAGTACGTGTTTAATTTTATTGATAAGGCCTTCATGCCATACTTTATCAAACGCTTGAGCTACGTCGAGAAAAACTGCTGTACAGTATTCACTTTGTTCGAAAGCCTTCCTTATTTCATTTGTGATTCTATTAACCTGTTCAATTGTTCCGTGGTGTTTTCGGAAACCGAATTGATGGACCGGAAATAAATTTTTTTCGGTTGCATAAGGTATTATTTTTGATAAAATTAGTTTTTCAAACAGTTTGGATATGCATGGTAAAAGACTGATGGGTCTATATGAAGAAGGCAATGTACGATCTTTTCCAGGTTTTGGAATCATGGTTATTAATGAGATTTTCCACTCTGATGGGTAATACCCATACTGAATTATATCATTAAAAAGTCTGGTTAAAAAGACAAAAGCTGAATTTGGCAGTTCTTCTATCATTTTGGGAGTTATATAATCGCACCCAGGAGCTTTTATGGGACACATCTCTTCAACTACACCCTTTACGTTGCTAATATAAAAGTTCAATTGTATAACATCGCTGTTTAATGGCAAATTAGGAGGAAGAAAGCCTTAAATAGGAGGATTGGGTTGAAAAACTGTGCTTAAGTGATTTGCAAAAGCATCAGCTTTTTCTTCATCACTTCGAGCCCAGTTCCCAAGGTTGGCTCTTATCGGCAGCTCACTCTCCATCGGAGTTTTAATACTTTTGCTAGCTTTCCACAAGGACTGTTTGCCGTTCTTATTAGGATCCAGTTTCGAGACAAATTTTTGCTGCTCTATATCTTCTTTACTTTTTAGCGCAGACCTCAGTTTAGAAGTAGAAATTTTTAAGTTTGCTTTAGAAGTGGGAGATCTATGTAGCTGCCATTCGCGCCTAAACTTTCGCTTCTCAGCTACGAGAAACTCAAAATCACTGTTGGTGGAAAAACTGGTTTTTGTATTTTTCACAACCTCATAAGGCGTTGAGTGTTCCGCTGCTGAGCAGAGGATTGAATTAAAAAAGGCAACAGCATCATCTATATGTTCCTCACATTCTATCGAATAGCTCGTGTGAATGTGAGAACTTATATAATTCCTGTACCTAAGCCAGTTGGTCTTATATGAGGTTAGCTTCTTAAAGGTCTCTATATACAATGGTTTTTCTAAAAGGCAAAATAAGATTGGAGAATGGTCAGAAGAGAGAGCTAATTTTGTTTCGGCTGCGATTAGGGTTCTCTCGATGCCTCTTGTAATAGCAAAGTCAATGAGGTCTGGTACTTTGCTTCGGTCGGCTGGCCAATATGTAGGTTGACCAGGCGAAGCAAAATTGAAAGTGTGATTTTTTATAAGCATATTATCCCAATGTGCACAAAAACGGATGAGGATCCGTTTCGAACCCGTTACGAGTTCATAAAGGTATAAAAAACGTAATCCGCGGTAACGGATTCATTTCGAACCCGTAACGTACATCAAAAACGAATTCAAAACGCTCCCAATGTGCACAAAAACGGATGAGGATCCGTTTCGAGTCCATTACGAGTTCATAAAGGTATAAAAAACAAAATCCGCGGTAACGGATCCATTTCGACCCCGTAACGTACATCAAAAACGAATTCAAAACGCTTTGTTTAGATAAAAAAAAAAAAAACATTTTGAAGCGCTTATTAGCGAATAAAAAAAAATTAAATTCCGCAGTGCGGGCCCGTTTCGAATCCGAAACTTATGTAAAAACGAATTCAAAGCGGATTTGCTTTTAAATATGTTAATGCTGTATATTTACAGAAAAAACCGTTTTGATGCGCCTATTAGCAATTAAAAAATAATAAAAAGAAAAAAAAGGAAGAAAAATAAAGGGTAAAAATCCACCTCTGGTAGGATTCGAACCCGGGCAAATCCGTTTCGATTCCGTAAATACTTCAAATACGAACTCAAAACGGATTTGCTTTATTTAATTTTTATGATAAAAAAAATATTTTTGATTTGTTTTTTTTTTTCTTTTTATTTTATTGCGTATGATTTTTTGTAAACTTTTCAAACTCTGTGTGAAAAAATGTTTTTGATTCCAAATTTGAGTATATAACATTTTTTATCAAAAGAAGGGAAGAAAAAGAACACAGAATACTTATAAAAAAACAACAGAAATTTGTTTAATATACAAACTTTAAATCTCAATATCAAATAAGTCTACATCAGATAAGTCAACAACATATCGGTCAATAGCCTAGTTGTCTAACGTGTCGTGTATGAAAGAGTAAAACCCCGGGAGCGTGGGTTCGACTCCCGGCCGAGCTAGTAATTTTTTTTTTTATTATTTTGTTTTTTTTTTTAATTAAAAATAAGCGCTTCACCCTTTTTTCTTTTTTTTTATAAGCAGCATTAACATTATTAAAAGCGCATCTGTTTTGAATTCGTTTTTGATGTACGTTACAGGTTCGAAACGGGTCCATAAAAGTAGAAAAAACGATTCGTTGTTTTTTTAGGAATCCTTCCCGCAAACGGATCAGTAACGGATACGTAACGTATCCGTTACGGATTCCGTAACGGATAAAAAGAACGAATATATGAACCCGTTACGGATCCGAAACGAGTCCGTTTAGCACACTGGGGCTGTGTTTAAATAAAAAACAAAAAAACATTTTGAAGCGCTTATTAGCGATTAAAAAAAAAATAAATAAAAAGGAAAAAGTTATCGATCCGCCTTTAGAAAATTCAAACCCAGGTAATTCCGCAGTGCGGTCCCGTTTCGAATTCAAAACGGATTTGCTTTTAAATATGTTAATGTTGAATATTTACAGAAAAAAACCGTTTTGATGCGCTTATTAGCAATTAAAAAAACAAATAAAAACAAAAATGGAAGAAAAATAAAGGGTAAAAATCCACCTGTGGTAGGATTCGAACCTGGGTAAATCCGTTTCGAATCCGTAAGTACTGCAAATACGAACTCAAAACGGATTTGCTTTAATTAATTTAAATGATGATAAAAAATATATTTTTGATTTGTTTTTTTTTTTTTTATTTTATTGCGTATGGTTTTTTGTAAACTTTTCAAGCTCTGTTTGAAGAAATGTTTTGATTCCAAATTTGAGTATATAATATTTTTTATCAAAAGAAGGGAAGAGAAAGAACACAGAATACTTATAAAAAAACAACAGTAATTTGTTTAATCAATACAAACTTTAAATCTCAACATCAGATAAGTCTACATCAGATAAGTCAACATCATATCGGTCAATAGCCTAGTTGTCTAACGTCTCGTGTATGAAAAAGTTGTACCCCGGGAGCCTGGGTTCGCCTCCCGATCAGGCTAGTAATTTTTTTTTTTTTTTTTGTTATTTTGTTTTTTTAATTGAAAATAAGCGCTTCACAATTTTTCTTTTTTTTCTATAAGCAGCATTAACATTATTAAAAGCGAATCCGTTTTGAATTCGTTTTTGATATACGTTACTTGTTCGAAACGGATCCATAAAAGTAGAAAAAACGATTCGTTTTTTTTTTAGGAATCCTTCCCGCAAACGGATCAGTAACGGATACGTAACGGATTCCGTAACGGATAAAAAGTACGAAAATATGAACCCGTTACGGATCCGAAACGAGTCCGTTTGGCACACTGGGATCCCAATGTGCACAAAAACGGATGAGGATCCGTTTCGAATCCATTACGAGTTCATAAAGGTATAAAAATCATAATTCGCGGTAACGGATCCATTTCGAACCCGTAACGTACATCAAAAACGAATTCAAAACGCTTTGTTTAGATAAAAAAAAAAAACATTTTGAAGCGCTTATTAGCGAATAAAAAAAAATTTAATTCCGCAGTGCGGGCCCGTTTCGAATCCGAAACTTATGTAAAAACGAATTCAAAACGGATTTGCTTTTAAATATGTTAATGCTGCATATTTACAGAAAAAAACCGTTTTGATGCGCCTATTAGCAATTAAAAAATAATAAAAAGAAAAAAAAGGAAGAAAAATAAAGGGTAAAAGTCCACCTCTGGTAGGATTCGAACCTGGGCAAATCCGTTTCGATTCCGTAAATACTTCAAATACGAACTCAAAACGGATTTGCTTTAATTAATTTTAATGATGATAAAAATTTTTGATTTGTTTTTTTTTTTCTTTTTATTTTATTGCGTATGATTTTTTGTAAACTTGAGTATATAACATTTTTTATCAAAAGAAGGGAAGAAAAACAACACAGAATACTTATAAAAAAAAACAACAGAAATTTGTTTAATATACAAACTTTAAATCCCAACATCAAATAAGTCTACATCAGATAAGTCAACATCATATCGGTCAATAGCCTAGCTGTCTAACATGTCGTTTATGAAAGAGTAATACCCCGAGGGCCTGAGTTCGACTCCCGGCCGGGCTAGTAATTTTTTTTTTTTTTTTGTTTTTGTTTAATTAAAAATAAGCGCTTCACCATTTTTCTTTTTTTTTTATAAGCAGCATTAACATTATTAAAAGCGAATCCGTTTTGAATTCGTTTTTGATGTACGTTACAGGTTCGAAACGGATCCATAAAAGTAGAAAAAACGATTTGTTTTTTTTTAGGAATCCTTCCCGCAAATGGATCAGTAACGGATACGTAACGGATTCCATAACGGATAAAAAGTACGAAAATATGAACCCGTTACGGATCCGAAACGAGTCCGTTTGGCACACTGGGATATAATTGTTTCCATTTTGGATTTACAAGACGAGAACCCCAATATGTATGCTTGGAGTTGTAATCTCCAGCAGCTAAAAATCTGGTTCCCTAAGTGTCAAAGAATTTTTTGAATTGATTGTCACTAATTGCAAATCGAGGTGGGCAATAAACCGCCGAAACTATTAAGTTCTTAGAATGATTTTGTAAGCAAATAGAGGTAGCCTGAAGATAGTTTTTTGAAAAAGATTCTAAACTGAAATGTTTGAGGCGATTACGAATTAAAATTCCTGTGCCTCCATGTGCTTTGTCATCAGGATGATTGGTTTTATGGAATTTATATCCAGGTATATTGAAATTATACTTATCAGTCAGATGTGTCTCTGAAACAAGCATAATATCAATTTCCTCTTTATTCAGGTAATGAGAAAATTTCATTTTTGTGTTGGTTGATACCGTTTGCATTCCAGGCACAAATGTTTAATTTACTTATTTTTGAGCAATCAAAATTTGGAGGAGCTGGTTTTGAGTTCCCAGTGTGCCAAACGGACTCGTTTCGGATCCGTAACGGGTTCATATTTTCGTTCTTTTTATCCGTTACGGAATCCGTTACGTATCCGTTACTGATCCATTTGCGGG